>OX638071.1:600000-1162817 GCA_951804385.1 Trifolium dubium
ATATCAATTTTTGTTGTGAATTTTATTTTATCAGAGATCTGAATATCAAAAAAATTTGCCCAACTCAGTCGCTTTCCACGTCAGTCATTATCCCCTCCAAAAGAAATTTTCGAACTTTCGATTTCTTATGCCAAAATATTAACCCAATATGTTTCGTTTGGACCAAGAAAAAATTGAACCGTAAACGATTTTGATTTTGATTTTGATTTTGATTTCTATTACTTTTCAACAATCAACAACAGCAACTGTTTCTATCCACCTTGACGGCTGTTGCCATGGCCGACGCTCTGTCGTCTATTCCGGCAGCCGTTCTTCGCAACCTTGCTGATAAGCTCTATGAGAAACGCAAAAATGCTGCTCTTGAGGTTTATTATCCTTTTCCCCTTTTCGTTTTTCTTTGCAATTTGTTCAATTTGAGGTTTATGACTTAATTATTATTTTTTATTTTTGATTTTTGATAAGTGAGTTTTGATTTTGTGTTTAGATTGAGAATATAGTGAAGCAATTAGCTGCTAATGGAGATCAGGATAAAATTATTGCTCTTATTAATTTGTTGAGTACTGAATTCACTGAGTCACCACAAGCTAATCATCGAAAGGTATCATTTTTAATTTTTGATTATTTTTTTATTTATTTCATTTAGTTTGTTTCAATACATTGATCATGTTATTGTTATACATGGTTGATGATTTTGTTTTATTTTTTAAAAAAAATTTAATTTTGAATGAAGGGTGGATTGATAGGATTAGCTGCTGCAACTGTTGGGTTGACTTCTCAAGCATCTCATCATCTTGAGGTTAGGGATTGCTCATTAATTTTGATTTTGTTTAAAGGGTAGAATTGAAATATTTTGAATTTCAGCAAGCTAATACTTGGTAGCAATTTATTCTCATGGAATGATTTATTGCATGTGTGCATTAATAATAATATTATTTGTCACTTGTTCCGTGAGTTTAGCTCAATTGGTATGACATATTGCACGTATGTGCAGGGACCAGGGTTCAAACCCTGGTATGCCCACTTATTCACCTTTAAGGGTGAAATTCTAGCCACTAGGCTACCTGGTCAAAATAAAAAATTTATTTGTCACTTTGTTGTTAAGCTTATTTTGACATGCTTAAAAATATATGTTTTTCACAATCTGCTTACTTAGATATAATCCTTGTACTTGACAGCAAATTGTGCCCCCTGTGCTAAAGGCTTTCACTGACCATGATAGCAGAGTTCGTTATTATGCTTGTGAAGCGCTATATAACATTGCTAAGGTGAGAATTTGATTGCGCGGATATGTGAACAGATTCAATCTGATCATGTACTAATGTGTAATGACATCTTTTGATTTTTGTCAGGTTGTGAGAGGGGAGTTCATCGTATTCTTCAACCAGATCTTTGATGCCTTATGCAAGCTATCTGCAGACTCTGATTCAAATGTACAAAGTGCTGCTCACCTCTTAGATCGGCTTGTGAAGGTATAAGTTTTTCCAGGACTCCATTAAAGCCTGTACATGTTTGCAGATCTCATGCGTACACTTATTAGGGATTTATTTTACAAAAAGTTCAGTTGTTGTTTCCTTTAGATCAACTGATAATTACACATTGCTCGATTGAAACAGGATATTGTGACTGAAAGTGATCAGTTCAGGTGCACCATCCTCTCATGTCTGTATTATTTGTTTATATGTATCTAGTGTTCTTTGTGGAATTTTTGAACAGAGCTTCAATAGTCGAGAGGCGTAAACACCATTAGGTGTGAAGCGATCTCGTACTAAATGAAACAACTTTCACTTTTCATTTCCAAAATGAGATGATCAAAGTCAACTTATTACTTTCTATATTAACTAACTCTGCCTTATTTCCTCCTTATTTTCTTTTCTCATCTTTAGTATTGAAGAATTTATACCACTGTTGAGGGAGCGCATGAATGTATTGAATCCATATGTCCGCCAGTTTTTGGTAGGATGGATTACTGTATTGGACAGTGTCCCAGATATTGATATGCTGGGTTTTCTTCCTGATTTTCTTGATGGTGAGCGCATTGTTTGAAGAATGATCCTTTTAGTTTTCTACATTTTATATAAAATAGATGTCAACTTCCTAACTCTATGTGAACTTCTCAGGATTGTTTAACATGTTAAGTGATTCGAGTCATGAAATACGTCAACAAGCTGATTCAGCTCTTTCAGAGTTTCTTCAAGAAATTAAGAACTCACCAGTATGGCTCCTGCTAATATCTCCCTTTCTGATTGATTGCCACTTTTCACTGTCCATTTCTTCTTTTTTGCCATTATCCCCCTATTTTGTTCATTTGTCATTTTCTGACTCGAGCAGTGCTACTCTTGAAGTCTGTAGATTATGGTCGAATGGCTGAAATACTGGTACAGAGGGCAGGTTCTCCAGATGAATTTACGAGGCTAACAGCTATCACATGGGTAACTGTCACTCTAATTCTTTGACTTAATTGACAAGTATTTACTGTGACCATACTATATGCTTAGTCTTCAAATTTTCTCAAACCAATACTTCTTTATATAAAGAGGAAAAGTGTTTCTGATTTGTTTCATTTGTATTTTATATAACTTTATGTCTGTGCCTTATTTTAACAGATAAACGAGTTTGTCAAACTTGGTGGAGACCAGCTTGTTCCATATTATGCAGATATTCTGGGAGCCATTTTGCCTTGTATATCAGATAAAGAAGAGAAAATCAGAGTTGTAGGTTCACTTGAGCTTCTCTTGTTATATTTTGTTTCTATTTCTATTTTTCTCTGTTATAACCATTTGCCAATTAAATTGATTCCTTCCATGTAAAACAAAAATTTGAAGTTATCTCTGGCATATTTGTAAGGTTGCTCGTGAAACCAATGAAGAGCTACGTGCCGTCAAGGCTGATCCAGCTGAAGCATTTGATTTAGAATCAATCCTCTCCATTGCCAGAAGGTGTAGTTTTTATATCCCGGGAAAAGATGCTAGGTTTTATTTTTGTGATTTATACAATTTAAATGTTATAGATTTGTGAATTGGCTTGATCACCTTAGAAGCTATTTGGAAATTATTATGAGAATCTTTTTGGAAATTATTATGAGAATCTTTTTTTGTATATCCAACTCTATTTAACACTGATTATTCTGTCGAATGATTTCGGGTTGGTTTGGCTGATCAGGCAATTATCTAGCGAATGGGAGGCTACTCGAATTGAAGCTTTGCACTGGATATCAACCCTTGTAAATGAATATCGCACTGAGGTGACTAGATTTTTTTTAATCCAGCTTTTGTTTTGGCAATTTTTGATGTCCCTGTACATCTGTGAGTTTATCTACTTTCTCTATATCCCCATCAGAGTTCTATGTGATTACAACTCATTTGCAAGACCGATTTGGATAACTGTGGGGTCTGTGGAAACCAGTTGTTTATGCTCTATGTCATAAGTATATTGGGAGTTGTGAGGTTTCCAGTTCATGAATGTTGTTTGGCTGTAATAACCAGTAAACAATGTTATTCCGCTGCTTTTTATATGTACCTACCACTGTTCTTTCCTAAATATCGAACGAGATGAGGCAGCATGCTTTCCTTTCCTGAATTCCAGGATTTAGGAATCTACTATTTTTGACTTAGTTTAAATTTAGTACTACCACTTTTTTTTCCTAATTAGAACCACTTAGAAATAATTATAGCATCTCATGGCTATCAATCAAATCAAATAATACACATTTACCTACCAATATTTCATGTCATTCTATTCCTTTTTGTGTAGAGTTTTCTTCATTTATTAATGCGAACCCTTCTTTTTAAGTAACTATTCTTTTTTTTTTAATGGCAAAAATTTAATCAATTGATAGTGGAATTAAAAGTACAAGTAGTACTATCCCCACATGTAACTATTATTTCTCTTTACCTGAAATTTGTTAAAGCTTTTCCTATCTTGTTTATGTCAATGAGAGATTTTGGTGCTCATTCATTTTTATTTTTCATGTCTGAAACAGGTTTTGCAATATCTGAACGACATATTCGAGACCCTGCTCAAGGCACTTTCTGATCCATCTGATGAGGTAGCCTTGTATCCTGATACCATTTTTGTAATATATTTGTTTCATCAAATCATTCATTTGTAAATCTTTGTTCAAACATGCTTTTAATTGTATGTTTATCTTGTATTATAAATAAGTGTTAAATTTTTTATAGTTAGGAGTTATTAGTGAAAGTCCCCCAATTAGAAAAGCATATAAGGATGAAATAAGGGCAGGCTAGTGGGACAACGGTTGAAGTGATATTGATAAATATAGTCATAATTGAGAGAGTAATTCTGGATATTGCTAAATATATTATAATTAGGAAAGTGTAGTTGTGAAAAAATAGATATTATTAATGGAATTGCTTTGGTTAATAAGTAAATTTCAAATATACTCATACTTTTCATCAGCCTACTCTCTCTCTCTCTCTCTCAAAATTTCTTTTTTTCTTCTCTGGAAAAAGTGGATTATGGTTTTAAATTTAGTAGAAGGTCTTTATGTGGATATCTTGTATATGCCCTTTTAACTCTTGATTTGACTGCTACCTGAATAAATGATATTTTAAAGTTTCTCCTATCCTTATTCGCGATATTATTCGCTGAGCAAATAAGAAACTCACTTGAAGTGTCTGTAATAGGTTGTTCTTCTAGTTCTTGATGTTCATGCGTGCATTGCAAAAGATCCTCAGCACTTTCGTCAGCTTGTTGTTTTCCTGATGCACAATTTCCGGATAGACAATTCACTTTTGGAAAAGTAAGCTATTTTCCTAAAATATGTTTTTAATTAGTGATTTCCACCTTTATTTTTTAGTTTTAACTCTGCAAAATATTCTAGACGTGGTGCTTTAATAATCCGTCGGCTCTGTGTGCTTTTGAATGCTGAGAGAGTCTACCGCGAACTTTCTACAATATTAGAAGGGGAATCTGATTTGGATTTTGCATCAATTATGGTTCAGGTAGATCTTGTTTTTTCTAAGTTAATTAAAAGCTACAATACACTACTGATCTGTAGCCTCTCACCCCCGAAACAAAATATTACTGTAATTAATAAATAGCTGCACAAAACTTGTGCATGATACATTTATTTGCTTGCATTTATCAGGCACTATAAAATGGATTTCATTTGTCCTCTCAATCCCTAGTTAGCTATTGTTCCGCTTGAACATATGGCAGCCCTTCTGTTGGATAATATTAGTAGAGCCAATGATCCTCGCAACAGTTTTGACTTGCTATGTTCAACATAAATGCAGTCTTAGAACCCACATGCGTTTTATTTCATTAGTCTGACCTTTAGCCAATCTAATAATGTAGCAAAGTGATGTTTATCTGCATTTGATTTTTTTCCATTTTAAAAAAAAATTGCAGGCTTTGAATTTGATCTTACTAACATCATCAGAACTAGCTGAGATTAGAGATCTTTTGAAGCAATCACTGGTAAATCCTGCTGGGAAGGATTTATTTGTTTCTTTGTATGCCTCATGGTGTCATTCCCCAATGGCGATTATAAGTCTCTGCTTCTTAGCTCAGGTATGTATCTATAACTTTGTTTTGATTGCAACAAGAAAAATCAGGTCTTGTTGTCCCACTAGGTGGGTTGGCTTGGTTTTGACTATTAGTTTGAATTTTAATTTCTCTTGCAAATGTGCATGAAAAATGTGTATTTGTGTGTGTATTAATGCTTGGCTTTATTTGTGGATTGTGTGCATATTTCTTGGTTAATGTAAATCATCTTCCTTGACAGACTTACCAACATGCGAGTACTGTGATTCAATCTCTGGCAGAGGAGGATATTAATGTCAAATTTTTAGTACAACTGGATAAATTGATTCGTTTGCTGGAAACTCCGGTCTTTGCTTATCTTAGATTGCAGGTGATTAATTGTAACATCCACCTAGCTTTCAGTGTTATTGAGTATGCAGATAGTACACATATATACCCTTTTATTTTGTTGATAATATACATGTATATACTCTAATATTTGTAATAGCATTAGTCTGGCAAGGTACCGTTAGTGTGAAGGTGTTAGTGTTGTGTTTTTAATGATTAGGACTGAGATCAGTAATCCTTTTCCTTAATCTTGTTTTCCTTGTTAAACTATTATGTCATCCGTATACCTTATTACAGCATTTAACTTGCCTCATAACAGATACTAACGTGCTTGGATGAAACCTAGTAATTAAATCTCATGATAAGATAATATGTTGACATTTGATCTTTGTTAATGGTAGTCGATCCCATCCAGTGAGGAAAAAGCTTTAGCCGTTGTTCATGGATTTTGTGAACCTAACATGTTTGTTTGTTTATCTTATGAATCTAAATGGTTGTTTAATTTTGCAGCTTCTGGAGCCTGGAAGATATACATGGTTATTTAAAGCACTCTATGGTCTTTTGATGTTGCTTCCTCAGGTACGTGCAACTTGATATTTTTTGTTACTTTAAAAAGTTATTGAGGTGTACGTGTTCTTGTATACCGGTGGGCTGTGTTCTTTGAAGCATAGAGTCGTCTCTTTGAGGTGAGAAACACCTTATCATTTATCAACCCGTGTCAGACACGCTTCTTCAACTGTCCTGTTAAAAGAATTTTTATTGGATTTGTCACGTGCAAAACACTTCTTGGAAACTTGTCCCAAACTAAACATAGCTTGACACTGGGAAGACGTGACTCTTAACAAAAAGAATCTTTTTTTTAATAACTTAAAAAAAATCAACATCTTTGTGTCCTATAGGGAATAACTTTCAAAAATTGTAAATTGATTTCAAGTCCACTTCATTAGGGAATATCATATTCTGTTCATCTGTGTTCCATACATGTATATGCTATGTATCGTATATTGATGCCATATCAAATGAAAACACAAGTGAGAGGGGCTAACCCTTTTATGTTCTCCAGATACACACTATATTACTGATGCGCATCACTGCATCATTTATAATAAAGCTATTTATCATATGATTCATATTTCTACAAATCCGGGCTTCAGATTCTTCATTGACAATAGACATGGTTTGCTGTTTGTATTAACTCTTCATTTTATATCACTTATACAGCAAAGTGCTGCCTTCAAGATACTAAAAACTCGTTTAAAAGCCGTGCCGTCGTATTCTTTCAACGGTGAACAATTGAAGAAGTCGTCCTCTGGGAATCCCTATCAATTTCTCCATCACATGTCTGGTGGATCTCACATCACAGAGGATGGTGACGTAGCCGTGGACAGTGGGAACTCACACAATGGAATAAATTTTGTTGCAAGGCTAGTTCAGTTTCAGCAAATGCAGCAACAGCATCGTGAACATTTTAGATCACGGGCACAGACTCGCAAAAATTCCACCTCAGTACCAAAGGTTGCCGACTTGTTCATTTTGCATGTTAAAAATATGGTCTATTTAAATTGACTTGAGCTTATCTATTGGCATATACACTTGTGAGACTGTTTGGAAGAGTTTATGGAAGTTTATTACCATAAGCTCCCCAAGCAACATATAGTATTCTACTATTTAAGTCATAAGTTGTTCCTATATGCAGGAGGAGGAGGTACAAAGACAAGAAGAAGAAGAAACAAAGAGACCTCATTTGAATGAGCTTAATGTTCCACCAAGATCATCCAGGAGAGCTAGCTAGCTAGCTAACTAAGATATTGTTGAATCCTGTGTATTTAAAATTTGAATGGGATGGGGGTATTTATTTGTAAAATTGTAAATCATAATAGCAGCTCGTTTTATTCTACTGCTACTTATCATTATCATCATCATAGAAGAAAGTTTAGGTGGTGAAAAATGGATTTTGGAATGAAGATGAAACTTGGGCTTTGGCGGGCTGGACCGGGCTATTCTTTTGACCTTGTAAACTTGATAGATACCCACATGGTTCTGTTGTTTTTGTTGAATACCGTGTGGGACAGAGGGGATACCTTATTTTAGAAAAGAAAAAAAAGATTCTTATTGTTTAGTACTTGTTTTTCATGTGGCTTTATGCATATATAATAATAATATACATAAAGAAATTAGATGCTTGCTTAATGCTTAGTGTCTAAGTTGGCGTATTACAAGACGCGTGATTTTGTATTTTGTTGTAAACCCATTTTTTCTTTGATTTGTTTTCCATTAATACTAAGGCAGAAGATCACTATCATAAGTGAGTTTTGACTTATGACCGTGTATAATTGTCAATGTTTGCTAATAGTAATTTTTAAAATGACTCAATTAAATTAAAAATACTTGTTGAAAAGGAGGTGATGAATAATTTATTTTTATGTATCTTATGATAAATGTATTTGTACAAGTTGTAACTAAATTTTACAAGTTTCTCCTGAGGTTTAATTATCACAAGTTTTTTTCAGCTTAAAACTGAAAAAAATCACTAGCTGTTTTAAGCTCTTGCTAAAAAATTCTAATCGTAGAATTAGTTTATACATAAATTCTTAAATGATAAATATTTAATTTGTAATTGAAAAGTTCATTCTCTTACTAGTCAAATGAGGGTTAGGGAGGAAGCACTTCTCTAGTTCTCTTGTACATGGTGCTATAAGTAAATTACATAAACGCATTTCCCTTATATACATAAATATACAAGTATTAATTCAACCTATTAACTACTAGTATTAAGCAAACTTTATCACCAGAGAAAATCCTCCTCGGGTTTCAGTTAAAAGGTCAAAACAGGAAATTAGATCATCTACAACTGCAGTATGGTGCCGCAACTACGAGGAAAGTATAGTACACTCCAAATGACTTAACAACCACTTATATATTACAAATTATAATCATTGATATTTTGATTTTTCTGATCCTTATTAGCATTCTTACCAAATCAAAATGATTATAACTATATTCTATTGATAATTGTTAAAACTTATTTGGACTATACTATACATATCGATGGTTATATTACAGGGTAACGCACAATCACTAGCTTACAAAGCATAGATCTTCTCAATGTCTGAGTTGTATTCGTCTAAATCTGATATATGTGCAGAGTAAGACCACGAGAAAGATTTGCTTCCACTTGCTCTCTTGATGCGTCTCTGCGAATCACTTTGGAAAATCCCAAAATGTTGACGAAAAACAAAGTAGCACAAGCTTGCTAGAGTACCAACTAGAATTGGTATCCCCATAACAGTTATGGTAATAGCCATCCATTTTTTCTTTCCAACAACCTCAAAAGCTATCGCCAAAAAAGCGCCACAGGTGCAAGCGCACGCAGCCCACATTAGCTTATTAACAACCGACACAATCTGCCTTTGAGCCCTTGTGTCCCAAGCTACCAAAGTGATTTGTACAACAACAACTGCAAGAGAAATGAAAAGGGACGTTGAATTCAAGAGACAGAAAATTTGGAATCCAACATGACCAGCTATGTTAGATTTTCCTGTCTGCGGTCCTTCCATAATATATTGACCCGGCAAATTGAATATAGCCAAAAATGCTATCGAGGCAAAAAGGACAGCAACAACTGTCACAGAGTTAATGGTGTTTTGAACGGCTTCTCTATGAAGTTTCTTCAATTCCTTAGCTATACCAGAAACTCTTCGGCGAGTTTTTTCGTTCTGTATGAGCTGTGACTGCACTTCATGTTTTATATCACTCACAGTTCTTTTAAGTTCCATGGCTTCATCTACTTTACCAACATGTCTTGCATATTTAGCACCATATTCTGAAAGTGCTTCTTGGATTTCTAAAGCAGAAGATCCATATGGAAGTTTATCTGCCAAATCCAAGGCTGTTTCTTGTTGCTTATTGATGGCATTAACATCCACAGCTGAATAGCTTAACAAAAGGCTCACTATCTGATAAAATAACCATTTGTCAGTAAATGCACCAAAAATCAAAAATTGAGGAAGAATTAATTGCAACTAAAGTTATAGCAAGCATTCATTTTGTCACATTATGTATATACACGAGCGAGCCTCGACTAATAAAGCACGAGGATAGTTTGGGATGTATATAGAGTTCCTTATAAGCCATAGAGGTTAAACTTACATTACATGGTCCATGCAATACATGATGAGAAATTCATTAAGAGAATCTAGTTAGTTACGATTTACAATTCATTGGGTTCGATCATTGAATACTGAACAGCATCGACATTTAACAGTAAATCATAGTATTGCATTAGACATACACACATTGATGTTATGTATCAACTGTTAGGTACCTTAGAAAGAAGTTCACACATAATCTATATTTTCATAACAATCTAATAATTAATTTCACTTCCTCAATCCTCACTATCAGTCATTCTATGAAGTTTTGAATTTTTCCATCATATCAGATTAACATCTTGTTTATACGCAAGGAAACTAAGATTTGATATGTGCTGTGAAAAACAATCTACAGTTATATATGGTTCAAGGGAATGAGTTTAACCTGTGACCGGCCTTTCCTCGTAGCCATGTGAAGAGCGGTATTACCCTTCTTATCTCGTTCATTCAATATTGTAGGATCAGCTTGCAATATCTCCTCCACCACTGGTGTACTCTGTCCTTTGACAGCCATATGCAATGCAGTTTGACCTTTTTTATCTTTGATACAGACTATTCCCGAATCACGGGCAATAAGTGCATTCACAATACGAAGGACTCCGTACCTAACAGCATTGTGTAGTGCAGTTTTTCCATTTTTTCTAACTATGAACATGGAGCTGACATCAACATCCAAAATAGCACTTACTACATCCAAGTGGTCTTGAACTGCAGCAGAATATAAAGGGCTGGTGTTCGACGAGTCACACAACTTACATACCTCGGGAAAGGCACTCAAAATCTCCTTCACAATATCTGGAAATAAAATTAGACATTAAAATCATAATTGAAATACATAATCATATTTAATCATACTAAAATTCCTAAAATTCAGCATCAAAATTGTAACATTTGCTACTTGTATTGCCTCATTAGTCATTACTGTTATGTAGTTCAACCATACATCTATTCTAATTCCATCATATATATATATAGGAAGAGGAAGATCTTCACAGAAATTTAACATATAAAAACACTTTATTTTTAGTCTTTTATATTCCAAGTTCAAAAGATAATAGCAATATCAAACACATGTTATTAGAATTTGAGTTAACCAAAGCATGAAAACAACATAAAGCATAAAAAGAAAACAGAAAAAAGGAAAATAAGTAGAATGAATACCCAGATGGCCACGCTTAGCAGCAACATGAAAAGCGTTCATATCAGACTTTGAACGAATCTTGAGAATCTCAAAGTCACAAAATTTGAGCAAAAAGGTGAAAACATCCTTCAGATTATGGTCTGCAGCTATGTAAAGTGGTGTTTCACCATGATCGTTTTGAAGAGACATAACATCAGAAACAGAAACAGACCCATTATTACTATTATTATCATCATCTTCGTTTTTGAGCTTCTCTAACAGTTTCTTCAACCCATCAAGGTCACCAGATCCAACCATGGTAAAAATTGATTGGTGGGTCATGAAACGCAAACCTTTCGACTCCATCACAAACAATAAAAATATGATTTTTTTTATTGTTTTTGTTTATTTTTCACTGTTTTAGCTTGGAGTTGAAGTTAAAGAATCTCACCATAATCATCATAGATAGAAAGAGTAAATCTTGAAGAAGAAGAAGAAGAAATATGTAGAGAGAAAATGGAAGAAGAAGAAGAAGAAGATGATATATGGATGATGATGATGATGAATGGATGGGTGCAACAAGTGGTGATTCTCCATCGTATTCAATTAAATTAAATTAAATTATTTATTTACAAATTTCAATTCAATTATTGATTGATTGATTGAAAGTGTATTGTATATTAGTAATATTAATTAATGTAGTGAAGTCTTTTCTTGCACACAAAATCCAACTGAATTTGACTTTCACAATGTGACAATAACACTACAAAGTCTACTTAAATTAATTAGGTAATTAATCGGGCATTTATCTCATTTGCCTAACATAGCATAAATATTTATTCAACATAAATAATTTGAACTCAGTGTTATATTTTAATTTTATTGTCAACAATCAAAATTTAACTAGCGGAACATTTATAGTTTATGCATACACTTCATCAAAAAATTAGTTTATTTATAACACAACTAAACTGTCTAAACCTTTAATTAATAACATAACAGTAAAACTCACTAACTATTGTTTCTGAAACTTATTTATTTTCTATCAATATAGTTTTTTTGTTGATCAAATGCTATTAATTTAGTTGTCAACAACATACTCGAATTAACATACGTTAAAAAAAGTGATCGTTCAGTTCGAATTCAATATTTCACGTAAAATGTTCCGGACCATGAGAATCGTCTGGTTTAATGTCGAAGGAAACAAAATCTATCAATTTTCCTTCAATAAAGTATTGCCAAAGGTCTTTTTATTTTTTGCTTCAATGGAACTCTGCATCTCGAACTAATAATAATAATAATAATAATAATAAGGTCATGTTAACATGTGCGCCCTAAAGGCACATGATAAGAATTCGAACTGAACCATCACTTTTTTTTCCGTATGTTTATTTAAGTATGTTGTTGACAACTAAATTAATAGCATTTGATCAACAAAAAAACTATATTGATACAAAATGGGCACATTTTAACAATTTCCATAATAATAATATTAATATACCACCTTAAGGTTTGAGATTTACCAAATCTTTTTTAAGCAAAAGCAAGACAATAATGAATGACCTGCTAACTTTCTAAAAGATGAAACTGGAAAAGGTTTCACTTTAGATCTATCTACACATGACATGAACATGATGATATCTGATGCAAATAATATGGTCCATTAATTAAAATAAAAAGCGAATGTGCGGTCATTGACAAGTAATAATAATTTAAGGTTGTTATTTTTTTGTGGCTGGTCTGTCTTTTGCTTATAATACAAAAAGCAAAAAAGATTACAGGTTTTGCAGTAGACTTGGATCCATGCACAGGCCGACGAAGTAACTTAAAATAAAAGTTTAAAAGTGTTTTAAGTCGATATATATATTAATCAACCTCTTAAAGAATACTTCTTCCCGGTGAAAGGCTGAAATTTATCTTCTTCTTTCTCTTTGGGGGGCTCTTGTTTTGCTTTTGCCTCAGTTGCCTGCAAACAGAGAAAAATGAGGGAGAGCTTAGCAGACCATCAATTATCACTAATCACTCAAAGTATAGGGGAATCTAAATGAAATAATAAGCAAAAGAATTACCTTTCCGGTTTCTTTACCGCGGTTTGGGTTTGACCCAAACACAAGCTTGCCCTGAGTTTGAGGAGCATTACTTTGTGAACTAGAAGCTGTGGACGACTGTGAATTGACATTTGGAGCAGCAGGATTCTTGTCCTTGGACCCAGGAGAAGAAACTGGTGGAGGCTGATAGCTCAAAGGCTTTCCGTCCAAGCGTCTCCCAGATCCAGTAAATGGGTTGAACTTGGGTTCAGTTTCAGCAGGGGCTTCTTTATCTGTAAGGAGGAACAAAAGTTGTCAGTCTTGATAATAAGTAATAATAGTGACATTGAAAAGCATCACTGCAACATAGACACTACCTTCAACTTGAATCTCGGTAAAAGTTCAAAAACCAGAGGATGTTTTTCATAATGACATTTTTAACAGTCCAAAGTCACAAAAAAAACTACTTAACTATTCTGCTACAGTATTGTGGAACAAGGAGGTTGGATAGCTTTATTGGTTTGAGCTAAGGGTTAAGCCAATACAAGGAGCTAGAGTTCCAGAGTCCAAACCCTAGTAGAGTATTAGATGAGAAAATATTTTTTGGTAACAAGCCATTGGAAACTCACACATACAAAGTGCATGGACCGGGGTTCGAATCCCAGTCATAGCGTACGACCTAACAATTTCGGCATTTCGACAATTGTCTATCAAAAAATAAATCATGGAACATCTCCACAATACCAGCTCCTACTTACAAAAACATCATGCTTCTTAAAGATTGGATGTGTCCTTAATTAAAATAAATAGTCAACTAAAAACACAAAGCGGAACGTGCATACTGTCGAATAATTTTTGTCAACTTAACAGAAACATGAACCAATATTCATTAACAACATTTAAAAATTTCAATTTCCAGCATGTAATGTAAATGAGGCATGACCAGCTTGCAGAGCATTCCCCAACAACAAACTTAAAATAAAAAACCATCCTCCACTATCTTCAAAGTTCAAACCTATGACTCTGGTGCTAGATATCGAGCAAATTTAGTATTAGTAAAGATTAAATAACCCTATCCTGTATCAGAAGCTTTCAATATCTTATCTATAATTTATGAATTCAGCCTCTTATAATAAGATTCCAATACCAATTATAGCAGCATACAACACACAGGACAGAAAGCAAGACACAGATAAGACAAAGATCAGTCAGTCAACCCCTACCAGCTTCTGGTGCCTTTCCAGCAGAACGTGAAGCAATGGGCTTTTCAGGTTCCTTGTAATCTAAGGGAGGGGCAAAGTCCACTTCACAGTCAGTCTCAATGATGCTTATAGCATTGGCAGGCTTGCTTTCTATAATATCAATATAGTATTTTTTGTTATTGTAAGCCACCATAATGCTATCTCCAGTAGTCAAGCAGGAAAAATTCCTCAATGTAGTTTCTAAGCTGCACAAAAACAGTAAATTATCTACACAGATATCTAACAGCAGTCAGTGTTGCAAAGAAATACAAAATTAATGGAGGATGCCAAGATAGAATTAAAACAAACAAAACCTTTAAAAAAATATCAACTAATTTCATGAATCACTGGTAAAGAGGAATTCAGACCTGTAACTGAATTTAGTTCTAAACCATATTAAATATAGTTATATGGAACAATAAGTTCTGACAACTTCTAATATTGCATAAACTATCTAGTGAGATGATTATTTCCTAAGATTTTAAACTTGAGCATTCATGGTTAGCTCTAATGGCCTAAGATTTTTTCCCTAACACTCACGTAAAAAGATCACGAGTTTAAGACATGAAACCAGCCTTTTGCCAATAAGGCTGCCAACAATATATTCTCGGTAGATTGAACCCTTCCAATGACTCTGCTCTGGACTGCATTTTTTTTGTAAATAACTATAAAAACTGTACCAGTACACCATTAGCTGGGGGTCAGATCCCGTACACTTAAGTTTGGATTTTGGGACGCGATAACAATCACTAGATCAACATGACACCAAACAGCATGAATATTTTTGAAAGATGATATAAATGGATGCTTCACATGCAAGAAGGAGAAACATTTAATGATGTGGAAATAGTAATGAAACAAGCATAGCCTTTGGATTTATCATAGCTTTATTCAACTAAAACAAAACAACAATGACTCACATAGCCTTTGGATTGGAAATATCCAAGAAGTCTTTTGTATGAGGCTGTAACTTAACATATGTTCCCTTTGGAAGTGTCACATTTTTCACTCTTACAATGTCCCCCTCTTGTAAAAGCATGTTCTCCATCATCTGGATAAGAACCCATAAAGAGTATTTCATTTAAAATCAAAACTCAAAGGAGAAACAAACATACAAGCATATTCGCAAACAAACGCTTTTGAATTCCTACCCAGTATGGCATGTATATCATGCCTTCCTCTGCAATGAACTCCAGAACACCACAATGAGAAACCCGCTCAGCAGCGTCATTACGAAGTTCAAACAACATTGGATAATCAATATGCAGAGATGCTGCAAATTAGACTAGATATTAGTACTGAAAACTCATAACTCATAAATAAGATACACATTCACCTAGGAAAAGAATGCAAAATAGAATAACAGTCAAACATTGACATAACTAACCTAGACGATCAAGGGCTGATGGAGGCATTATAACTGCAGCACAACAATAATTTAATTTTACATTAGACAGAAACTCACAGAACAAGTTATTCCAAAAATTCAGAGCTAACATTGACATTGAAACTTACTTTTGTCACCACTTTCAAGTTGGGGCTGCAGGATGGAGATGCAAAAAATAACAAGACAGAAAAGTTAGAATTGTTTTTTAAATAATTGATTTAAACTTTTAAGAATGTCACAACTCTCATGTTAACTGCTAGAGATTAACGACGCTTCAATTGGATATATTTAGTCTTTCTTTGTTGAGACTTGCCAGTTCATCTCCCTGAACAAATCTAAACTTTGGGTCTATGTAATTTCATTTTAATAATAAATATTGGCTGTGAACTTTTAATTTGATTTTAATGCTTTAAGTATATATCCAATATATTTCGATTGATTTACTATATAATATAGGTTATTTTAAATTTAAAACCCATGGTAATCAAGATCTTTGAATCTCTGATGGGTACACCAGGGTATTCCTATAACTTCGACAATTTGGCCCTAATATAGACATATATAGATCTATGTGCATATTGTTAGAATGGAATGCCTGAAATGAAAGCTAACCTTTTCAATAAAAGAAGCAGGGTAACATCGATAAGTCTGCTCAAACGATGTCCCGTGATATCCATATCCATCAAAAAACTGTGTCAAGCATAGAAGCAGTAGTTAAATAAATCGTTATCGTTATGTGCAACAAATATCACCACCATTATACCACAGCTAGCACAGTTATAAAAGATAGTTCCAGGAGAACAGAAAAGCTGGAAAAAAAAACGACGGGATAATTTGGGTGTGTTTGGTTTATTAAAAAAAAATTCCATTTATAGTTAGAAAAACATCACCTTATTTTAAATTTGTAACCCATTGTCAAATATTTGTACAAATATTGATAAAAAATAAAACTTGAAAACAGAATATGAAAACAAATACAGTTTTTTATACCGAAAAGACCCTTAACATTTGTATAGGAAGCATACCATTTTGTGATAATTGAAACACTATCAAGTCTCCAAGCTCCCTGTAAGAGTAAATTTGTATATATGAGTAATTAATAGAAACAAAAATATTTAATTTACTAATACAAAACAATTAACTAACTAAAAGGGATTTCTAAACTTAACAATCACTCTCTATAGTGAACTTGTGAAAACAGAAAAAATAAGCAATTGAGGAAACCCTAAAACTAAAACCCAGTGCACCGTTGAAAACACTACCATCAATCATTGAATAAAAGGGAAAATCAACTGGTAATTGAACTAAATACTAATGGTAATAATAAACATTGAGAAAGCATCGGAAAATTGAAGGATTAATTAGGATCGATTAGTGAAAGATTAAGATATGCGAATTTGAAAGAGAAGAAAATAAACCTGATGATGGTTGATCTCAGAATTGAGAGAGAGGAACACGAAACGAATATAAATATAATAAATATTATATATTATTATTTTATGAGTGTGTGTGTTGTTTGAAACTAAGAAGAAGAAGATGAAGTGAAACCCAAAAAGATTCAATACGCAACACGCACGCTGTGTCCTGCTCTGTTACGTGGCACTTTATTGGGCCTCGACTGGGCTGAAGTTTACCTTAGTTTAGCCCAAATAATTTACAATCTCTTAGGGCTGTTTCTTTCCACACCTCCTACATCTCTCTCTAAATTTCATTCTATAGTGTTTATTTAAATTTTCAAATTTAAACATCTCAATACATATTACATAGTTTAAAATCCTCCCGCATGCTGTGTTACTTAGAGATATATTAGCATGAGTTCAATCTACATGTCAAATAAAATGGGGAAGATTAACAAGCTAACCAAACCCATGAATAAGTTTAGTAAACGATATGTATTGCATCAAGCAATATCTGTTATGTTATGCCTCATGGTGAGAAATATGAATCACTATTCCATCAAAAAAAATAAAATATAAATCACTAGCATAAAGGATACTTTTTAAATCAGAAAAACGACATTTTAATTGGTTCTCCGTCCAATCTATAAATCTTGACAACAAAGTCTCTACTTTTGACACTGTGCTATATCAAAACCAATGAAAAGGGTGTATTCCACGTCACTTGCAAGCAAATTAATTGGTAAATGAAAATGAGGTGTCACCTGTGGTCTGCTTATTGCACGTGTGGTGCTTGTGAGGTTGATTTAGGGTTCTGATTTGGTGGGAATTTTCCCCCCATGTATGGTTATGTGTTTGAATTTCGAAATTAGGTGGTTCCGGTGGCTATAAATACATGTCCATTGTGCACATTCATTTGCACCAGCATTCATTATGGTTGATTCTGATCTTCATATGGTTGATTCTGATTTGCTGGGTAGGGAGAATTGGAACATCAAAGTGCACGTGATTCGTCTGCAGAAGGTTCCTTCGTTTCTTAACCCCTCTGAACCAAATTCAGTTGAGATGAGAAGGTATTATTAGTGATGTGGTTCTGTTTTTCAATTTGGGGCATTGCTTTGATGTAATTGTTTGATTGTAATTTTAAGTGCGTTGATTATTTTGTGTAGTTAGATTATTTTGATGTATTTAGTTTGATTCTTTTTGAAATCCAAATTAAGCTTTTTCTTCTCCAATCATGTATGTATAAATAGATAAATAGATATAGAATGATAAGCATACGTATATAGCATCAATTTGATATCCTTAAATTCCTCAATTCTTTCCGGTTGGAAACTAATGAGTTATGTTGCTGATGAAGCAAAGGGGTGGAGATCGAGATCGAAAACAGTGCAATACAGTGAAGAATGAAGAAGCTTCTAATTTGGCCATGACGAAGCTGCAATAGATTTCGATGGTGTCGAACAGAGATGGACAACAGATTTGTGATACGGTGGTGATGGAACGACGAAGCTTCTATTGCGGCGGTGACAGAGCTTCGATAGAGGGGTGGGGTTGAACAAAGAGGGTTTCAATGATTGGGTTAGATGAAGTTTAAAGAAAAAAGTGAAGATGAATTGGGTTTGGGATAAATTTGACATGTCTTCTCCTTTTGTGATGAATCAATTGAGGAATTTATCTTCTATAAAATTGTGACTTTACTTCTATTGTTGTTTTTGTTTCTTAGCTTTGTAAGTTATTTTATAATATATTGATAGAGCATTCTCATCCATTTTATATGTTTGTTAGATTCTTCAATGATATTCACATCCCATTTGACCAAATATTGTATGTTGTACAAGTTTCCTTTTCTGTGTGGAAAAGGGATTTTAGATTCTGAAATTTCATTCATTTTTTCACCATAAGGTTCCATTATCAGCATTGCTATTGTATCTTCATTTAGAAGCATTCTCCATGCACCTTCTAAACCTGCTTCTTCTGGTATAAGCTCTTTGACAAAATCAGATTTGGCTTTGAATGAGCTTTTGTAGTTTGTAGTTCTGTTCAACAAGAGTTCTGTAGGATCATTTTTATTGTATCGTGCTAAATACAAAACTGATTGAATCCAACTCATTTCAATGCAGTCTTTAGTCTGTAATCCTAATTCAGGAAAACTCTCATTCATTTTATAATGTATTCTTTATTTGATTTGGTTTTTGATTTACAAGGGTAGAGAATGATGAAAAATTGGTTTTTGATTTGTGTATTTGTTTTTTTGCAATGTTATGCTTTGCAATTGTGTATTTTGTGTTACTCTTAGTTGTTTACTTATTTCTCCCAAATTTGTTATTGTTCATTTTTCTTCCTCTGTTACATATGGTTAATGTGTAGCATTTCTCTCTGTTTTTATTTATTCATGAATTTTGCCAAAATCACACAGTTTTTCCCATAGTTTGCAATCTATGTTCATATCCTATAAATACCCACAATCTATGCATTCATCATTCACATTTGAGGCTTAATCAATCTTTTATCCCTTTTGCTGTGTATTTTTCCTGAATTTTTTGCACTATAATGCAAACTCACTTTGATTTGCTGTGTGATGTTGTTCTTGATCATGAATCCTGCAGATTCAAAGTCCGTGATGTTCATTTATGGACTGTGTTTGCCATTAACTCTATAGTAATGATTGTAATTGATGAAAAGGTATTTCTCAAATAGTACACAATTGTTATTGATTAGGCTATTTGAAAGCGATATTGTTTTCCTTCGTAGTCTACTGTACCAAGTATAAAAGCCAATCGACTTTGTATTTTTTGCAGTTGAAGGATCAAATTCGGAGATGTTGCTGAAAGATCAAGGCAATGAGTTTTTCAAGTGAGGAAAGTATCTCAAAGCCGCCGCACTTTACACTCAAGCCATTATGCTCAAATTTCTCAACTCTTCTCATCAGGGTATCATTTTCCACATGACTTAATTCTTGGGTTTTGGTTTTCGATGTTGTTTTGCTTCTGCATTGTGGTTTTCTCGATCTAGCTTTTTGGTTTTTTTCTTCATTCTTTGTTCTGAATAATGAATCACAAGTTTGATTTTTTTTTTGTTTAAGGTTGATGAATTTCTCAGATGGTATATTATGGATTGAAGTGTTAAGTTTTATTGATAGTATATAATCATAATTCCAATTTTGGAGTTTTAGTGATAGTTTCAGTGAGAGTGTAATATGGGTTGGAAATTGAGCATAATGGAAATCTAGCTTTACAAGTTCTAAAATATGATTTGGTTATATATAAAGGGAAATGTCTCACAAGTATAAAAATTTATTCACAAAGCATAAATTAAACCTTCTGTGTTTTTGTTGCAGCCTTTGGAAGATGGTGACAATTAGTTATGAATATTTCGAAGATGAAAGTATGTTCTTTTGTTGTGTACTACTTTATAATTTAATTTGATCTATATCATTTTGGTTAACATTGAAAGCTCTCCCCTGAGTTTGTGTTGGTTTGCTGTGTGAGAGAGTAATATAAGTTTTAAATTAACTTTAAAATTAACTTTATTAATGTTTGACCCATAATCATGCTTCAATTTTGTTACATCCATTCCGAGCAGTAATTCTCTGTTTTAGGCACTGATATGTAGCGTCTCAATCTACTCATATGATTCTTATAAGTTTTTTCTCAGAAAAATTGAAAGACTCAAGCTATAAATTTAATATGAAAAAAAGAATGTTTGACTATTTGCAAATGACAGCAATCTCCTTATTTATGTAGAAGGATGTTTGAATATTTGGTTCTGATTGTATTCAATTTAGCTTGCATCAGTAGCAAGAAAATTCAATATGTTCGAAATTATGCTGCTGAAGACACTAATTATAGTAATTTGTTAGTTTTGATCATTTGTAAACTAATTACAAATAGATTAATAGTCTGATAGTTAAAGTTCCTCTTCCTTTTTTTTGCCTTTCAATCATGTTGGTTATGCCAAATGTGGATATGATAGTCACCAAATCTATATAATAATTAAATTAAATGGCTTAATTATTCAGTAATGATTATTAATGTGTTTCTATGTTATTATAGGCATCAAGAATATGATTGTTATTCCTTCTTCCTCTGGTGGCAGCAAGGCAATTAAATCCAGGGAAGTTGCAGGCAATGTGAAGTGAAACTTGGCTAAAGATTTTAATGATGTTGCTAAAGTTGAAGTCAAAAAACGAGCCAAAATAATTAAAAAGGAAAAGTAGTGAAATGTTAGGTAGTCCACTTATTCAATAAAATGTTAGGGTTGAATAAAGAATGTCTGTCTTAGTTCGTTAAGAATAAGTTGTGTTGGTGTGTTGTAATGTTGCAGTTTATGTCTTGATTGTTTATTTGAATTGTCAACTTTGTTGCTTATGTTGTTTCTGTTGTTTCTGTACTTTAATTCCACAAGGATCTATATTATGTGGCCTTTCAATAATGTAATGCTTTGGGGTTGATCTTTGTCTACAACAATATAAGTTTAAATGTACCATGGATGTAGTATAGTTTATACTACAATGCAGTGTTCATGTTGAATTTAACTCTTTATATTACTACTATCATATGACTTTCATATTTTCTGTGTATGTTACAATGATATAGTTTTATATGTTGTTACTTTCACAAAGTGGCAATGCATGGATAGGTGAGTAAGTAGATCTCAGTGGTGTTTGTGAAGGCATAAATACCTTGGTGCTTTTTAGTGTCAAAAGTGTCAATCATCTAATTTTACATTGTGCCAAAGTAAATTTCTAAACTGTGTCGGTGTTCGTATCGTGTCCGGTGTATGTGTTTCATAGCCTATGGAAAAAAGTATGGAGTTTTTGGTTAAAAAATTACTACTGATTATGTATTCTCTAATGCATCAGTTGAACTTCTTTCTGCAAATGATAAGTTTATGAATATTTTGGTCATAGAGGTTTATTTCATACTAATACAGTTTATATTTTAAGTTTAATATGTTTTGTGTATTATTTTTGTCATTTGTTTGATTTATTTATTATCATTTTATACATTTGAATTATAGACTAACCATTTTTGTGATTAGAATTTTGTAGTGTGTTAATGTATGATAATTTATAGTATGTTGTGATTTTTATTCAATTCAATGGATTATTGTACTACTATTTCCAATACCTCCTAATTTGTCACTTTGTTTTAGCAAAATTTGTGGTGGACATGCAGGTTTTGAAGTTGGCAAGTTCATATAATAAGAATTTTCTTCTGTTTCGATATTTTTAAAGTTGGAAGAAGCCAAATGCTATTTTGTGAAGTTTTTAAACTAATTGTGTTATTATTAATGGTTTTAATGCTAACTTCACAACTGAAATTTACATGTAACTCTCTCGGTTCCCGTAGAATAGCTCAAGTGGTAAGAATTGGGGAGACATATGGATTAGATAGAAGGAAATTCAGGGTTCGATCTCTGACGAGAGCAATTTATATTTTTGATATATAAAAAAAACATATAATTCTCTCAACATCAAAGTTTTCAGCTTGCATCAAAAAACATTATGTGATCATGTAGCCCTCAATTTAGCTTCTGCTTGTGAGGCAATTAATTAATTCAAAGAAAGATTATGAGATTCCACCTCTTGACCTTGCTCTGCAAATGAAACCAGACTTCTCATATCAGTTTCAGTTATACAATAGCCAAATAAAACAACTATTTTTGTCTTTATTTATGAATTGGGGGTCTTACAAATTTTCAAATGAATATGCTACTTTGGCCCAATTCACATCAAGTCGATATACTAGCTTTGTTTTTAATTTAATTTTATTTTCTTCACTCATCATGTCCTATTATGATTGAATCAAGAGAATAATAAAATAGAAAAAAAATCAAAGTGTGTGTAATAATATCGAAAAAAAATAGGGAAAGAAAAAATATATACTCTAATTTTTAATTCATATTTAATTGAAACATGTTGATTGAGTTTGCTATGTCGTCACCGAATTTTGTTTTGGTTTGTTAGCTAAGTAGCGATTTTTTTTTTGTAGTATTCAATCATAGGGTGTGTGAAAAGGAAAATAAATTTTCATTTATTGACTCTTATTTTGGTTTATGGGTTTTTAATACCAATTCTAAGTTTTATATAAAACATTATTTTTTTAAATTAATCACTTTTGTAAAATTCATTCAAATCCAGTGCTAAACTCCATGGATGAGGTAGAAGGAGACAGAAAGTGGTGTTTTCTACGGCTGAGGTCCGACGAAAATTTCATGATTTTAAAAAATAAAAAATGTAGAAAGAAAGTTAATGATGAGAGGAATAGATACGTAGTATTTGTGTCCATTTAAGGCTAGATGACAGTGTGGCGTGACACAAATGGTGGGGCGGCTAAGTCCGTAGTGTTTTCTGCAACGGAGGTCCGTGATAATTGACATTGAACTTATTAGAGAGGATCTATACAATTCGATCCTCCATAATCACACATTTATAAGTGAATTGAATTCACTTAATTTTAAAACCATCCCCAAACCAAATTAATCGACCCAATTTATAGACTAAAAAACAAAATTAAAAATCTATTGAACCGTGCATCGCACGGGGTTCACACTAGTTTAAATACAACTGATTTAATAAATGATTTATTTTTAAATGAGTTTGGATCCAATTTAAAAACTCTTTTTAAATCAATTCACTCGATTTAAAATCATGTGTTAAGTCTGTTCAGCTAATTTAATAACGTTTTTTTAGATCAGTTGTTCTATACCCGATTTAAAGTATTTTTCTGTTATTTCTCTCACATTATACATTGATATACAATAGCAGAATTTCATAAACACATTTAGTTCAAAATTTCATACACAACCGTTTCATACAAAATATCACCACAGAACTAGATTTTCATACAAAATCCTCCACTAATACCATAAAATTTGTATATTCATACATAATAATAGATGGACAAGATAACTATACACATAATGTTTCCATCTCTATGATAACTTACATCTAACCCATTGACACATGCCTAAATACAGTGCCTTTGTTTGAGAATAGAATATAAGGATTATTTTTCCCGTGTATAATGAATGGAACTTCTGTCTCTCAAAGATTACTTGGGCAGTGCATAATATAACCTGTAATTTGAGGAAAAAAAACATTAAAAATATATTGCAAGCTAGTTGTTGCTTTATGGATTACATAACCTAATAACCTAAATATTTACAAACCAGCAACCAAAAAGAGTTCTTAATTCTTGCCACTGTGTTATCAGTGTGCTCTCTCTTTCTCTCAATAATTCAACTTGAGCTCATAATTAAGCACTTGTGAGAGAAAATTAGCACTGAAGTGTGTGTCTTAGATTGGGTGACAAAGATTCTCTTGTACATCAAGCAAAAATCAACAAACATCAATCAGGTTCGTTAACGTGGAACATTGGTTTTCACCACACATGGATCGACAATCTACATGAGAAACAAAAGAGACATGGATCAACATAAAATACTTTGCTCTACATTTATAGTAAAAGGCAAATGTTAACAGGTGCCCTTGAGGCATATGTTAATGAATTAAAAATTGAAATATTCGCCTCAAAATCCGTGCATGTGAATTTTCAAAGTCAAAATATTATGTTTTTCAATGTAAAACTTCTATTTTTGGTTTCCTTAACATACTTAACAATCATTTTTATTTCACTTAAATGAACTATATAGCAGTAGAGAAAAAAAAATACAAAACCAATACCTATATCCAACCTTCAATATACAACACTTTGTCATTTTGAAATGATATTGATTCCATCCTAGAACCAAATAACCCATGTGTTGTCATTATATGCTCCTTCGTGTGCTAATGAGTCTGCAACATATTAAAACAAAAGTTTCTAGTTGGCACTGACTAAATGAAGGAGAATAATAAGGCATATAAACTCTGAAAATGATTGTAATACTATGTTGTAAGTCTATAATTATATTTATATTAAGGAACAAATGTTTATCATTCAATCCTATACAGAATAATCATAACCAGTTTTGCTTAAATTTAATCATGAACATCCAACCAAGTAAGATTGTATGACCTCTCACACTCTCAACTAATAAAGCACAATAGCTACAACCACCTAACAAAACCAAAACCAATTCAAACACAAAACACCACAACCAAAAGGGATGAAAACCAAACGTTACAGAGACTTCTACACACATATTCAACCAAACTAATACACTAACAGGGTACAAATCAGAAACAGGAAGCAAAAACATCCATAGCAGCAAAACTCTACACTAGCACGACAACAGAGCAGTCTCACCAGCACAACAAAATACAAAAAGAAAAACGCAAGATAGAAGGCAATTAAGAGTTCCAGGAAAAGCACCCTTAACTGGACAATCTATCCACATCACACATATATCAGTTTCCAAAACCATTCGCTAAAAACTGCTACAAGGCTAAAACTTTGATTTTATCCCCCACATCCATCATGAATTTATCTATGTAATACAATATTAGTTTATCATGAATTTGCGGCATCTAGAATTCTCAAAATGATATACAACTGCCAAATAAACAAGAACGAAAGGGGAAATGAACCATAATATCCAACACAACAGAAGCAAATATAGGTTACAAGGATGAAAATCAAAATGAAAATTGAATTTATATTTTAGGAAAAACAAAAGAAAATAGTGGAACACGATTTCATAGGATTCAAGGATAAAATTACGAACCTGAGCAGTGAGAGTGGTGAGAGACCTCATCGGAAGAGAAGCGGGTAGGTATTGTGGTTGTAATCTCATGAAGACAGCAGTGAGGGACGATTCAGAGATTGTGTCTGGTGCTAACAGTTCTCCAGTAAGTTATTGCTCACTATTTGTGGATGCAGCGGAAGATAAGGTTGAGGAACATAACCCTGTTTTCTCAGCTCAAGAAGAAGATTCTTCAGAGTCAAATAGATCTCAACAGATTGTGGGTGACTTCCATCGGCAGCAGAAAACATATGAGTGCCGCCATTGACATCAATCCAGCTGTATCCAGGAATCTTCTGAACCCCTTTTTCCTTCATTAAACTTCTAACCTTAAGAACACTTTCCCACTCACCAGCTCCAGCATGTACATTTGAAAGCAAAACATAGTATCCAGAATTTGTTGGGTCTAATTCGAGAAGATGTCTTGAAGCAAGTTTAGCCAACTCAACATTGCCATGAATCCGACAAGCTCCAAGGAGTGACCCCCAAGTACCTGCATCTGGGGTGAATGGCATGCTTTTTATAGTATCAAATGCTTCATGCAAACGACCAGCACGACCATACAAATCTACCATACATGCAAAGTGTTCCATCCTAGCACATATCCCGTATTCCTCGGTCATGCAACGGAAGTAGTATATGCCTTCATCTACTAGGCCTGCATGCCCACAAGCCGATATTATAACGAGAAAAGTAACATGATCAGGTTGAATCCCGGCTTCTAACATCGCATGAAATAGATCCAGGCATTCTCTTGGGCGACCGTGGTTTCCATAGGCAGCAATGATGCTATTCCATGAAACTTCATTCTTCCGATCCATCATGTCAAACACACACCGAGCCATATCTAGTTTTCCGCATTTGGAATACATGTCTATTAGTGCACTTGCAACAAACGTATCTGAGATGAATGCTTTTTTTCTTACTACAAAGCAATGCAACTCTTTCCCGTAATAGAGTGCCGGATAATTTGCACAAGCAGAGAGAGTAGCTGATAGGCTGACGGCATCAAATTTTGTTCCACTCGTTCCCATTTGACGAAAAAGATCGATGGCCATTTCTGGTTTCCCATTCTGTGAGAAACTTACAATCATTAAGTTCCAACACACACTATCTTTTTCAGGCATTCTTCTGAAATATTGATATGCAAGATCCAATCTTCCACATTTCGCATACATATATGTGATGGAAGATCCCACTTGACACACATTCTCCAGTCCTTTTTTCAAAATATCACAGTGCAATTCCTTCCCTAATTTCAGAGATGCCAAAGCAGCACAAGCCGGCAAAACACTAGCCATAGTCAGGCAATTAGGCGTCATTCCCTCTTGAACTAACCACCTAAACATGTTTATAGCTTCAATATTCAGCCCGTTAAGTACATAGCCCGAGATCATAGCCGTGCAAACTGCAACATCAACCAACTTATTCTGCTGGAAAGTTTTGCGTGCCATCTCCACATCTCCGCCCTTGAAGTACATGTCAACAAGAGCGCTCTTCAAGTAGACATCAAAAGGCACGTCATGACGCACTATATAACTATGAACTTCCTTACAATGTTTGAGACTCCCAGATTCAAGAGTCGAAGGAAGGAAACTCGCAAATGTGATTGAATCTAGTTTGACTCCACTAGCAATCATTGCTCTAAACAAAGCTACAGCCTCAACCGTAAATCCATTCTGTACATATCCAGCAATCAAACCATTCCAAGTAACTGTATCAGTCTGTGGCATCGTATCGAAAAGCTTACGAGCATCAAAAAGGTTCCCACATTTAGAATACATTGTAATAAGCGCGTTCGCCAACTGTGGATCAGACTCAAACCCACTCCTAATAACAAGACCATGAAGCTGAATACCAGCACCATGTATCCCTCTTGTAGCACATACCGACGAAAGACAAACAAACGTAACCGAATTAGGCTTAACGTAAGAGTTCCTCATTTCCTGAAAAGTTCCTAATGCCGACTTAAAATCCCCATTTCTCACATAACCATTAAGCATGACATTCCACAAAATGCAGTCTCTCAGAGGCATTTCATCGAACAGGCATCTAGCATCATGAATATAACCATTATCAGTATACAACTTAATCAAAGAACTACCAATAAACAAATCCATATGAAATCCCATAGACCGAGCCATACCATGAACCATCTTACACAACTTAACATTATTCAAACCACCACAAGCTTTAATGACATAAGGGAATGTATACTTATCAGGTGCAACATTACTACCCAACATTCTAAAGAACAACATCAATGCAAAATGAAAACACCCCAACATAGAAAAACCTCTTATTAACCAATTCCAAGGAAGACTATAACATAATTCAAGCCTGAAAAACAAGTTTCCAGCATCCTTAAAGCTTCTACAAAGAACATACATCCCCAAAATTCTTGAACCCAATGTAATACTATCACTCATTCCGCCAACAACAACCTGAGCATGAATTTGTCTAAGTTGTTGAACCAATGATGCATCTGAATTTGAAGTACTAGCCCTGAACATAGATTCCAATTGGGCTGTGAGAGATTTTTCAAAAAAATGTGATTTTGAAATGAAATTTGTTGCGTATGAAGTTGAAGTTCCTTGTTGTTGTTGTTGTTGGGGTTGAAAATAAGATAACTTTCGAGTTGGTTTAAATGCAACATTGCTGCTCCCAAGTATAAAATTGTCACAAGCAAATGAGAGAACGTGTTTTACTCTTGTAGTTGTTGTGTATGTTTTGTGGAAAGTAGTTCTTCCTAGTTTGTAGTTCATGGCAGAAAACAGAACAAGTTTAATTGACATAATAACTAACCTAGATGATCAAGAGCTGATGATGGAGGCATTATAACTCGTAAAAGTTATTCCAAAAGCAAAGAGTTAGGAAGTGAACGAGAACGATGGGTGAAGCGCTTGGACTCAATGAGGCTTTGGAGATGGCAGAAAGTTTTTTACAACCTAAAATGATGAAATTATTCCTAAACTACATTATGACTTACATAAACTAATTTTAATCTTGTGTAAACTAAGTTTATGTGCTCATGTAAACACAATTTACGTATGTTATTTAAATTAAGGTTAAATATGTTTGAATTCAGGTATTTAATTGTAAATTTTAAAACTTTATAAGAAGATATAAATTGAATTTATATACGACCGTACATAAATTGAGTTTAGATATATCTGAATTTACGTATCAATGAGTGCATACATACAGTAGCTTTATGACCGTCCGATGAAGATTAAATGTTCATAATTTGATAATGAAAATTTAATATTAAACAAAAATTAAACTCTAACTTCAAATAGAAACATCCGACATTCCTAATTACTCGACTGCAGCCGACTACACAAATAAGCGATTGCACTTAATTCAAATCACTTCGATTCTATTAGTTGATGTTCTTAGTATTTTTATTTTATGTCATCCATTTTTACTTTCTTTTTTTCTCATACTCATGTAACCAAGAAAAGAAATATATTTTATTTTAAGAAAATAAATGATAAACATTAAACAATGATTTGAAAACGGGTGGATTTGGAACGCAGTAGCGATTAGCATGCTGCAATGACTCCTAAAATTAATTAATTCATCTTCCAAATATAGCCAAATCACACAAAACAATTATAGTTAGTAAACATAATGCGTCATTGATTCCTTCTTCCTAACCTCTCTCTCTTTCTCTCATTCTAATTCCAATTTTTTATTCTCATTCATTCATTTTTCACAAAACAAGAAGAAAAAAGAAAAGCTTCGTTAAATAAATTCAATTAAATTTTCACAGTTTTGATTCTGTTAATAATCAAGAGCCATGCCCATGGGTTTGAAATCAATGTTCAACCGCTCCAAGGATCAGAACCAATCTGCATCCTCCACTCCTGCCCGATCCACCTCACTCTCCGTCCGCACACGCGCTCGTCTCGCCGGCGAACTCGAAGAAGTTTTCAAAAAATTCGACGTCAACGGCGACGGCAAGATCTCCGCATCAGAACTCGGATCCATAATGGGAAGCTTAGGACAACCAGCATCAGAACAAGAACTCGACACAATGATCCGCGAAGTCGACGGAGACGGAGACGGTTGCATCAGTTTACAAGAATTCATCGAACTGAACACAAAAGGCGTTGATTCCGATGAGATATTGGAGAATCTGAAAGACGCATTTGCTGTATTTGATATGGATGGTAACGGTTCGATTACTGCTGAAGAGCTTAATACGGTAATGAGAAGTCTTGGTGAAGAATGTTCGTTAGCGGAATGTCGGAGAATGATCGGCGGTGTTGATAGCGACGGTGATGGAATGATTGATTTTGAAGAATTTAGAATGATGATGATGATGGGTTCTCGTCATGATACCACTGATAGGGTCAAAACTGAACCTATGCCTTTGGAGTAATTAAGTCGCTTAATTACAATTTTGCTTTTAAAAGAAAAAAATCGCTTAATTACATCTTTTTGTTTTGTTTTGCATGCCTTTGTTTCTCATTGTCGTGAATCGTTAACTTTTTCTTTTTTTGGCACTAACTTTTGTCTATAGAATGGAAAATAATATGCTAAAGTTTCACTATATTGTTTGATTTAATTTAAGTTTTAGAAGTAGTTTACCATGATTTTTATGTTTGAATAATTGTCAATGAATTATTCTTTTTAATTTAGATAGATGTCAACCATATATGATTTTTTAGATAGATAAAATGATAAATATCGTATAAAAACTCATAAACAATACTCCCACCATTTTAAAATATATCTTTTTAACTTAGATGAAACGATTTATTTCTTTAACTTGAGCTATTTTGATTATTTCATTTGATGAACAATGAAGTCCATTTAGTAAGAATATGATATCTTCTTGATACAATGTTAATAATTATTTGACCTAAGAAACAATTGAACAGGAATAAAGACAATTTACATTTTACTTTGTTGTAAACTTATGTTCGAGGTGTAAGTTAATTGATCTCAACACTTTCTTTGGTTGGAGAGAAATAGAGAGAAAATAAATTGAAATACGGAAACCACTATATATATTTGGACTATTTTATGGCTTGTTTATAGTTCAAATATATGCATTGGTTTTCGTGTTTCAATTTCTTTTTTCTCTATTTATCTCCAATCAAACAAGTCATTAGTATTATAAGTTTGAGTTTTGATCATTTAACTTAACCAAATTTTCTAATAAGTAGTCTTTTTCATCAAAATATAAATAAACAATATATGTTGGCATGTGTGGCAAATCAAATTTGATAGGCACGTTTAAACAAATACTAGATACTACATGTGTTGTGAGTAAAAACATACCCATTCAAAGATAAATTGAAACCTAAAATGCAAACAAGAACATGTACACAACTTGGAGCATGTCAAACACTTTCATTCAACACCTTGAACATGTTAATTTCACATTTTTCTTTAACTTAAAATTATGATAAAAATAACAATTTTAATTTCACAACTGCAATTCCATTTTAGCGAGTTGAGTTAGATTAATAGAGTGTGACTGTTCTGAATAACGATTTTATCCTTTATAAAAAAGAAGATTCGGTTGAATTTATAACTGTGACATACTAGTATTATATATAAAGCATCATTTTCTAAAGGATGTGGACTTATAGGTGAGTAAGAACCGTGACAAAAAGAACCAATCACATCAATGTAGTTAAATTAAAGGATTAAAACCAAAACTTATTTTAAATAAATTAATTAATTAAAAAAAAAAATTAATAATATATTCAGCTTGAACCTTGAAGTGAGAATGTAGCACTGTGCAGAGTAGTGAGCAAAATTGTAGTGAGTGAAAGGGATTGAAACCGTTGATTTGGTTAATATGGTTATGGGTGGTAGTTGGAAGACGGCGATGTTAATGTCATCGTCGTTAAGTCACGTCCGTCCGCTAACATGCGCATCATCATCATCTTCACGAATAGCTCCTCATCCACACGACCTCATAAAATGGGTAACCAGAGAAGGTGGTTTCGTTCACCGCGCAGTTAAAATAGCTCAATCCGAATCCTCCAATGGTTTAGGGTTAGTGGCCAAAGAAGATATCCCCATTGGCACTGACCTAATTGTTCTTCCCAAACATATTCCTTTGTGCTTCGATTCTCTTCTTCAAGATCATGACGAATCTCACTCTCTCCTCCTTCAACTGACCTCTCATGTTCCCAGTAAATTCATTCGTTTCTCTATTCTATTTCTATTCCAATTTGAATTGCTTATTTCAGCTTATTTATTACTACTTGTGACTGTGAGAATGTTTGGAAAATATTATGAAAATAGCCTATGTCATGTCAATAAACTGTTTTCAGCTTATTTTCATGAAAATAGCTTATTGATAGGGTTATTTGAGTTTATCTACTAGGATAAATATTTGTGAAACTTATTGGGTCCATAAACTCAAGTGCTCATCATGATAAGCACTTATGAATAAGCTATTTCTATAGCAAATGATAAAATAAAGTTAAATTATTTTCGTATAAGCTATTATAAGCTGTTTTCATAAGGTATCTAGGAAAACTTATGAAAATTAGCTGAAACTCGCTTTTGAATAATGTCACAAGCTGTTTCCAAAAGTTCTCCCAAACAATCTCACAAAACTTATTCCAAGGCCAGTAGTTAATCTCAAATAAGTCAATTCAAACAAAGCTCTCTAGGATAACTTATGAAAACAATTTGACTTTATTTTATCTTTTGTTATGGATATAGCTTATACAAACTAAGTTGTTTACCAAACAAGAACATAAAATGAAAAAACATAGCTATGTATATACGTGTCATTGAATACTTGTAAATAGGCTATAGTATTTAGTTCTCAATGTTGAATGAATTGGACAATGTGGTAGCATTTGGCAGATGAACTATGGGCAATGAAACTGGGTTTGAAGCTTCTACATGAAAGGGCAAAAGTTGGATCTTTTTGGTGGCCATACATCAGCAATCTCCCACAAACTTACACTCTTCCTATCTTTTTTCCTGGGGAAGACATTAAGAATTTGCAGTATGCTCCTATTCTTCACCAGGTACAGTTTACCGTTAATCATTTATTTAGGACTGAAGTAATGTTTCTTGGCCTCTGTGCAGTGCAGATTACTAATTAAGAAAAGAAAAATAAAAAATTGTACATCTTCATTTTGACTAGAGAAAGGAATAGAACTATACAGTATATAATCAATAATCTGTTGAACTATGGCCAATGCATCTATTCACTTTGTGGTTGGGTACATGAGAGAGATACCCGTTGATTTGAGCCATTTAGCTTGTGATATAATTGGGGAAAGAGGAGATGAGATAAAAACAATAATTATGTGTAAAATTAATGTTAAATAATGTTACTGGGTTTTTATTGCTTCTCTAAGTCCTCATCACAAGAGCGATGTGCAACTTGTTCTCTTTAACATTTGAAATAGTCACAAGTACAATTGTCTATCTCAGTATCTATTAATTATTTTGAATGCCTTGTGCATTAGTATGCCAGCTAATTTTTGTCAAATTCATGAATTACGAGACAGGTAAACAAAAGATGCCGATTTCTTCTTGATTTTGAGCAACAAGTCAAGCGCGCATTAGTCGGTCTTACGCCAGATAAGCATCTTTTTGGTGGCCAAGAAGTAGATGCATCATCTCTTGGATGGGCAATGTCAGCAGTCTCATCTCGAGCATTCCGGTTACATGGGACAAAATTTGATATACCAATGATGCTCCCTCTAATTGACATGTGTAATCATAGTTTCAATCCGAATGCTAGTATTGCTAAGGAACTAGAAACTGGTTTCACAAAGGTGCGGGTGAAGGCGTTTTCTCATTCCTCTCCCAGACACACACACACACACACACACACACACATATCTCAAATTATGCTTTTTACAAACAAATATGGATTTATCCTTTCTGAGGAATTCAATATTTGCCTTAGGTTGTGACTAAGAAAGCAATCAAGGAAGATGATCCTTTATTACTTTGCTATGGATGTTTAAGCAATGATCTTTTCCTTCTTGATTATGGATTTGTGATAAATTCAAACCCTTATGACTGTATTGAGCTCAAATATGATGGTGCTTTTTTGGATGCTGCAAGTATGGCAGCTGGAGTTTCTTCACCAAACTTCTCCACACCTGCTCCATGGCAGCAGCTTATTTTATCTCAGCTAAATCTTGCTGGTGAATCTCCAGATCTCAAGGTCTGTTCCACAAAATTCTATGACTGTATTTAATATTTACTACTTATATGGTTAACGTAGTTCAAATATGTTAATTATGTCCGGTGAATGATTAATAAATATAATAAGGTATCACAATTCATTAACTATGTACTCAATACATTAACCACAGTGTTGAATGTCATTAACCCCAATCTTCAAATTGTATATTTGAACAAAAATCATGGTTAAGGAATATCATGTATATTGACGTTTAAAACTGTGGTTAATTGTGTTCAATGGATGGTTAACAAGTTACCTTGTTATTTTATTACTAAATGTAATTAACCAAGTATCTAAATTGTCGTCAAATTTGTGTGTCAAAATAGCACAAACCTTTCTATATTGTAGCAAATATTTAATCCCTTCTCCATTGATGAATCGACATCACGTCCATAATCCATTATTTTTTGTCATTCTACTTTCCCTCAGTTCATTAAGGCCTTGCCTGAATAACTATGAACTTTCATATGAATTGGTTGATCTTAGCACAAAAACCATAAGGTCGCAATTTGATTTACTTGTAACAGGTGAGCTTAGGTGGTGAAGAAATAATAGAAGGACGCTTGTTGGCTGCATTGAGAGTACTCCTTTCAAGTGATATGGAAAATGTACAAAAGCATGACCTCAACACACTCAAGTCTTTAAGTGCTGAGGCTCCTCTTGGTGTTGCAAACGATATTGCTGTGTTTCGTACCTTGATTGCTCTGTGTGTCATTGCACTGAAACACTTTCCCACCACATTATTGGAAGATGATACTTTATTGAAGCAGGGTGCTTCAGGTTCAACAGAGTTGGCCATTCAGTTCAGAATCCAAAAGAAGACTGTAATTATAGATGTAATGAGAAACTTCTCAAACAAGGTAAAGCTTCTTGAATCAAAGAAGACAATTACTGCTGAAGGCTAAGTGTTATTTCAACACTTTCTGTCATGAATGAATCCTCTTATGTCTTGTCATGTGAAATTTGTTAGAATGTCATTATCTTTCTCTTTAGAGATATCAAAATGAGTGAGACCTTATATTGATATTTTGATGAGACATATAAATACAAAGATTCCACTTGATATACTCGCATGAATCTTGACTTTATTATGTTTTCTGTCAAGATATTCATTGTATTTTAACTCTTACATTATTCGATTGCAATTAATGGTTGATATTTTTTATATGGTCAATCATTAATGTTTGATATGAAAGATTGAAAAATTGTAGTAATAATAATTAAACGGGATATTCTAATGTTTGATCTTTGGGATATTTTTTTATTTGATGGCTTGTATATTTTTTAGTGGCATAATTATCACTAGTATAAGAATATTTTCTTTCTTTTTATTTCAAATCACTGATTGTATTTGTACTTGTACAATTATTAGAATATGACAATAGAATGTCGATGTTCATATTTTAATAATTTTAGTATATACGTATACTCTACCTGAAAAAATAAAAATAGTAGAAAATTACGTGTACATGATTTGATTAATTATTTGATTAATTCTGTGTCTGTCTCACATGAATAACTAACAGCCAAAGAATGTGTTTGAATACGTGGAGTTTGTGATTTGTATCACGTGTTGGTTTATAATGAGGTTCCGTGTATATCTAATCTAAGTAGTTGTAGTAATTCCAATTCTAATCTCTTTGTTCACCTTTAGAAGAGGAAGAAACAATCATTCGTCATTTTCTGATGGATCACCAATTTTAATTGTTGGCTTGACACGCACAAACATAATAAACAACACGTAGTAACGTACTAGACTCATGTTTTGTTGGTCAATGTTCAAACTTAAATCCACATTTCTCGTGATCTACCTATACCAAATTTGTGTTTGGTCACTGTATTAGTGGACAATGAACTTTGCCAACTCAAAAAAAAAAAAACAATTAAAAAACGTGAAGATGAATATGTAAGATTGTTTTAAAACATGGTAAATTAAAGTATAAGAAATTTTGTGTTGAAACGAGGTAGTACTATTAGATTTTCCTTGGACAACATAGGAATCAACGAATCAATTGAACATGTGCACACAAAAATTAAAAAAAAAATGAAACAAATCAATGATAAGAAGAACAAAGAATAGAGGAGGAAGAAAAGAGAGAAATTAGAGAAACCAAGTACTAGTTAATTTACCATTAACACCAAAAACATGTACAAGAAAGTTCTCTAAGAAACATAAACTAATGAAACTGAAAAGAAAGAAACAGAGAGACATACACAAACATGTCTCATCTGATTCTGATGATCACAACTAGGCTAAGCTATAGGACTGTATCTAATAAGTAATAATATATGTATCTAAGAGTGACCAAGAATGATAGTTCTCTCAGCCAAACCAAGTGGTGAACGAGATTGAAGACGTTTAACATCTTTGAGTCTTCTCATGTATAATTCTGTCTCCAATGATGGATGTTTGATTTTCTCAATTTCTTGTTTGATTTTGATAACTTGGCTATGAACAGCAAGACCCACATGATCAACCTCTTCATTAATTCTCTTCATCGAAATCTCGTTCTTGTTGTTGTTGTTGAGTTCCATTCTTCTTCTCTTCTCTTCTCTGTGAAAATTGAAACCAAAATTGTGTTTGTCTTCTGGTAATAACCTATTCAAGGATACTATGTACTATATATATGCCCCCGGAAGGGAAATAAATAATAAATAAATAAATAAAAAATAATCAAAACAAATCAAAAGTCAAATCAAATATTTGTAGAGTCAAATCAAAACTTTTTTACACATGAATCCGATCAAAACACATTAAATTACCACTTTTATTAATTTATTCCTAAAATATCTCTAAAAATAGTTAATTAACATGATTCGATTGAATACATATGTAAAATAATTTTACATACAAATTAAATTCATATTTATATATATTTGGTATCTTATCAAAAACTACCTATAATTCTATTTGGTAATAAACAATAAATATTTAGTTTTAATTGTAAAAAAAAAAGAAATATTTAGTTTGAAAGCAAAACGTTTTCTGTTGAATAGAAAAATTAATTTTGATCAACGTGACATAAATGATAGATACTAGATAGTTCAGTCTCTTAATTATTTAGTCATGAGTTCGTTTCTCAACTGGTGCGTATGAAAACATTTGTTAGAATAAGTCAACCTTAAAAATAAATTTCAATTACCTTAAAGAAGTCTCAGTTACCTTTTAATTATTTGTTTTTTTCTTAATATAAAGTGACAATCATCACTTAAACTCGAACACACAACTTACAACCTTGTGGTTATGAATTTTAACTCAAATGATATTCAACTTAATATATGCGGTTCAAGAAAACACTACATGATGATTGGTTAATATGAGCATCAATCATCTTATTGTTGAAAAAGAAAATAAGTGTGAGTAGTATGGAAAAATCTAACTTAGGTTAGAAATGTGCGATTTAAACATTTATAAGTGAAATGATTCATAAGTCTATTATTTTAAAATTTTAGACAAGAATGTCGTGTCAAACTCACTTATATCAATATTTTTGAACCAATTGGGATAATTCTCATACTGACCCCTTGTGTCCTAACACTTATGTCCAAACAAAACAATATATAGAAGTCCTGAGCAATGCAATAAGGAGCCTAAACCGTGAAAACGAAGTTGTGGTTAATGGAATTCTTCTAAGTTGTTACAATTTTTTTTTTGACTCATAAGTTGTTGCAATTATTCTCAAGTGTCTTCACTCTATCCTAATTGGGGAGTGATATTCACAATAAATAAATACCAACTTAAAATAAATAGAAACCACTATGATAAGAGATAATTTGATCTCCAAAGACACAAATTCCACCCAAAAATTCAATAACATACGCTTAAACACAATTGTCCATTACAATTTTCTTAATAATTTGTTCTACTTCTGATACGAGTCTCAACTCTCGAGAATGACAAAAAAAATCTATGATAAATTATTGTGCAATTCCAAACAAGACAATCATAAAAATATATATATTGTTTATATAATTTCTTATTTAATCTTAAAAGGAATCTTTATTAGGGCTCCCTCCTCCATTTTGGATTGGTTTGAAGTCGACATTTGATTCCATATATGCCTACTCAATATAATATAATATTATATAATTTTCTACCAAAATGAACTACCACACCTAAACTCTCAGCCATTATATGTGTTACTTTCATTCTTATAAATAAAAAATATTTTTCTTTACAACCGTGTGCAATTTTGATTCAACGCTAAAGTCATACAATAATTGTTTTTGACTAAACCACAATTGTTATTAAAGTCATATTTTATAAACGTAATTCATTCATTCTATATATTACAGTTTAAGGAAAAATAAAAATTTACATTTCAAGGTATTCCATAATTTTTATAGTCTACTCTCAAAGGTATAGAGACTGAAGAGGAGGGAGGTCAAACACGTGTAAGAAACCACCAAATTTACATTTTAGGAATGGTGATACCGTGAATAATTAAATATATTGATTGATGACAACTAAAGTCATCAAATGATATGAAAATAAATTTTTCCATGGAGTATGCTCCATAAGCTGTCCCTTCAATAGTGAAAGTAATGGTTTCCACGACATTAATAAAATGATCCAAATCAAAACTTCTGCATCCTCCATCCATGCCACGTTATCTAAACGACAACTTAAGAAGCCACGTGAGCCAATAGAGGCTAACCAAGTGTGATTCTATAATTTATATATACTCCATTTAATTACTAGTATGATATAAATATAACCCACTTGGCCAATTTATTTATATTTCTAATATTTAATTCAATTCTGGGTCAAATCTTTATCCAAAATTTCTATTATTCTGTGCTTGCAAATAGTGCCGGTGTATTTACAAAATTTTATGTAAATTTTACCATGAATTGTATGTGGTTTATGCAAATTGTGCCAATTGTATGGGATTATTATTATTATTATATGTAGTTTGTGGGGGTGAAGGGTTAAGTGTTGCAGTGGGAGGACAATTTTCCAAAAGAAGATGGTCGAAACTTTTTTATACAGATAGGTCGACGAGCAGGTTTTTTAAGTTAAGGGCTGAAGCCCAATTATCATAATGTTTTAGTTTTAGTTTTTTTAAAAGTAATATTTTAGTTATGATGATAAAATTTGAAAAAGAAAATTAAGGTTAAGAATTTTCCTAACCAGTATTAAATTTCTCAATGAGATTAATAATGTTATACGTTCATTAGTAAATAAAAATCTCCAAAATAATTAAGTTATTTGCTATGATAGAGACATATATTGTTGGAAAATACTAATGCCAAAGTAGTAAAAATAAAATAAGAGCGCAATTAATAACACAAAAATATTTTCACATTAACAAGTGAAAATTAACACGTTTAAAAATTGAAAACAAATTAAAAATGCTTTAACAAAAGTAAGTGCGTCTTATATTTTCACAAAAACATTGATTTACTTTTTACAAAACCTTAAATAAACACTTGTTTATTGTGGCTCACGAGTTCTGGCCAAGATTCACTAGCATTGTTTAATCAACGTACATACAAATATTAATTTTGTTTAAATCACTAGCATTGTTTAAATAAACACTTTTTGTTTTTGGTCCTTAAAGCTACAATCAGCAGGAAAATTTGCAAGTTTCCTACAAATTTTTTTATAAATTTTTGCTGCAGATTTTTGCTTTAAAGACTAAAATCAAAAAGTTTGGTTGATACAAAAACATATTTAGAATAAAAATTGATAGAGGGACTAAAACCAAAATTCTATGTACATAAAGAGATGGAAATGATGTTTAAGTCATAATAATAACAACCATGTTGTGCCTGCTTCTATTGCCTCTGAAAAAATGTACATGAAACCAATGTCATGGTCTGCTCATGTTAATTAAAAAGCTGAAGCCAAAACAAAAAAGGGAGAATCGAAAACTTACGAAAGTGCTAGTTCACTGTCACTAACAACATTACAAACAATACATTATACAAAATAAGAAAATTTAAACAAAAGAAAATCACAAACCGGAACACTTTTTAGTGTATTTCGATATTATTAGTTTAGATCATATAACACCGGAACAATTTTGAACACTATTTCGGTAACAATTTCTAGAAAATTAAATAAACCGGAACACTTTTGAACATTGTTCTGGTAATAATTTATGGAAAAATTAAACAAATATGGTTTAAAGAAGAGGACCTAAACAATGAGGGGCAAGAGTGAATCAGTCTTGTGCAAGTCAATTTATTTTGTGAATACATTTTGAAATTAGAAAAAGCATCTTAAACAGAATATAACAGTAAAACTTCTAAGCTTGCCAATTTATGGTACCTAAAGTGTACGAGAGGTGACAGTCAATGATGTTGTGTTACCAAGCTCCAACAACCAGTTGAATAGAAACGAAAGAGGCTCCTGATCCTGATCGAATTGTGTAATTTATGCATTAATATCTGCATGCTTAACATTAGAAAGATCACCGCTCTTGGATACTGTCTCACACGACTTACCCACAAAAGCAAAGATATCAAGACTTGGACTCAGAAGCTCAACTTTGTAAGCATAATCAACATAGGGCTCCATTTTCATGGTAAAATGTACAAGTGTTTCACTTGATATGGATAGGATTAGTGTATTTGTCACATCACATCTGCAAAGGGATAAACTATCCAACTTTCTAAAGATTGAAAATGGCTCAGCAGGTCCATTATTATCGTTGGCAGTAAATACAAAGTTCTCAAGATGCAAATATTTTAATGCTGGCAAATTTAGTGGGTTTGAAAATAGGGTTTTATCACTATGAACGATAACTGCTTTACTGCTTTAGGGTAAACATCAAGTTTAAGATGAGTTAAAGTAGGACAAGAGAAAATACTTGGTGGAATGTGTTGAATGTCACATTGGACCTTCAGTCCTAGTTGTTGAACATTGTGGGAAACAAAATAGTTCAGAATCCTTTTGAGAAGTTGAGGCTCTACAAGACCATTACGGTCAAAATCGAGCGCTTGCAGTCCAATAGAGGAGTCACGAAGTTTTAAAACTTTTGCCGCAAAATTTGAGAAAATCTTTAAAGTTCCGAATTCATTGGAATGCAATGTAAGAACTGGAAGTTGTTTCCACAGATTCTTATATCTTTTAGATAGAACGCAGCTTTGGATAGCTTGTTTGGTTTTCGAGAAAGATAGGATGTAAAGTAGAACACTGTCATTTAAGTCACTCAATTTGTCATTTCTGTTTTGTGTTTGACGGAGCTTCGAATTAGACATCGCGATTCAAGTTATGATTGTACCTGATAATCATAAAAGAATAGAATTACTCTATGCAACGGAAGAAATTGAAGAAGAAAGTGATACTACCCTTATTCTTGAAGAAAGAAAAAAAAATTGAAAAGGAAAGTTCAAACCTGGCGATTGAAGTGATTGTGAGTGATTATCAATTTTCACCGCTTATGTTATTGTAATTTTGTCATTACACTTTACTTTTAAGAAATCTTTTATTCGGGTGGATAAACTCTGGTCATTGGGTGAATTTTTTTGGACGAGACGAAAGAGTATCCAACACCTAATGCAGTGACTATTTCTTCGTTAAATTTGAGGTATAGTTGACCAAAATATTTAAAGTTACCCTGTATCCAAAACGTTGATCAAACATTCGATCATTGATTAAGAGAACATGAGTTTCAACCGCTCAACTACATCATCTGTGTTTGTTATTGGGTGAATTGAAATAACAAAACTAAACACAAATCTTATGGGGACTTAGTCATTCTGACGGTCAGAAACATAGTAAATTATTTAATTTCGTCTCTGACTTTTGTAAAAATATCAATATAATCTACAATATTTTTGAAATTATGAACTCGGTCTTAACTTTTTAAAACGTTAATTAATTAAGTTTGTCCCTCTTTCATTCCAGGTAACTAATAGTATTAACCTTGATGACATGTCATGATATCTCACACATGGACAAATGTCACAAATCTACCAACATGTTAGAAATATCAAATTTTCAAAAAAAAAAAAAAAATTTCAAAACATTTTTAATTCACATGGACACAATGTGCAGGACTAAATTGAAACAAAAAATGTTCCTCTTAAAGCTTCCACCGTGTCAGTCTTCTTTCACATTCTTCTTCCATTTTTTTTCTTATGCATCCTTCATTTCTCTATTGTCTTCGTCAATCATTATTTTGTTGTTGTTGTTAGTTCATAAGAGAGAATAAGGAGAGAGAGAGAATGAAAACTTGTTGTTGTTAGCTATAACGATTTTTGTAGCTAATTTGTAGTTAATCTGTAGTTAAAGTAATTTGGATTATTTTTCCCTAACCTGTTTGAATTATTTTTTTCTATCCGTTAACTTTGCCAGATTCAGATTTTATAATCAGATCTTATATGAAAAATTCGAAAAATTATATCCAAACCCCTCTAACACACGTAAGAGTAAAACAGGTAATTAGAGGGAGAAAGAGAACCAAAGAAGGTGGGGAGAGAAATTTTCAAGAGCTTCGACTCTCTTCTTTTCCAAAACTAAAGATAAAGAAATTTTTAAGTGTATATTGTTTTAATTTTGATGTCCAAATGAAGATCCAAAATATATATTATCACAAATAAAAGTTTGCGAGTGATACTTTTATAACATGCATGCTTCTAATATAAAGTGTGTCATTTTTCATTAGATTTTTATATTAAAATTTTTTACACTGTTTGAAAGATAATTTGAAGATATATATTTATAAGTAAAAGTAATTTTCAATATGTAAGTTCATTTTGTAAAAAAGAGTTGCACCCAATATAAAAATCTAATATAATATAGGTTTTCTCTAAGATCTATTAAGCAAATTTATACTATTTACTATTGAGTCGTCTACAATTTATATCAACATGTGGATCTCAATAGTATTAGATGTGAGAAAGTATGCTAGTATTAATTTTGTAATAGTAATTAAGATAAAAATTGTGGCATTTTATAATTTCATTTAATGTATTTATCCTATATATATCCTATATATGTTGGACTAGTTAATACCTTGTATATTTTGGTTGGGTCTCATCCATCACTATCTAGCTGATGCAATTATATAGAGTAGATTAACAGAGCATGCATGTATCATCATCAACTTATATCATCACCAGCATAACATAATATTGCATTAACGTGTTCTCTCTTAGTCAACTTGTGAATTATTATTCCATTTCTTTTTTTGTTTTGACTAAATTATTATTCCATTTCTATTCTATTATAAGCCGTGTCGACCGTCGACTATATAATAGTGCTTTTGCAAGTAGACTCCACGAAATAGAGTTACTATGACTAGTATGAATTTTTAAGTATCTTTTCTGGTGGATAAAACACTACAAGACAGTAGTACAAAGCCGAACATCACATGATAAATATTTAAAGTATGTAATAAATTTTGTTTTGTACAATATTTGGTAGACAAAATGATATTTTAGTTATTTAGATAATTTGTGCCGAGGATAAAAGGTGTCCCGTGGCTCAATGGGGACAAATATATCTATTTTTTCCAATTCCATGGGCCCAATTTATCCAATCTCAGTGACAATTTTAAATTCAAACATAATTGAAATTGTCATATTGAGTATTTTATTTTTTAGCAGGTCAAATATAGTTATTTAATTTAATTAAGTTGATTTAACAAAAATGTGGCAATTCAATTATCACAAATTTAAACAACAGCAAATAGTAGTAATACATTGGCGAAACGACAGAGAAACATCAATCTAAACATGGTTTCATTAATTAATTAATAGTATATTGGATAGATATTATACTAGTCCACATTCCATATAGTGACAACAATATTGCATTAATTTTTATAATATTCCATTCCATTCCATGTGAAGATATAGATGGATAGATAGATACTTCATAGTTGAGCAGCTGCGCGCGCATGCAAGGAACGCGACAATAACGCGTTTGGTACGGTTTTTAAGTTTCCTTCCTTCCTATATATACCTTTCTACTTTGTCCACTCTTTCTATCTTTCTATCCACCCACCCTTTAATTCACTCTTCTTCATTCTAATTAATTAATACTCCTAAGTCCTATCCTAAGATATACTCACGCATATCTTCTTCACTCTAATTTCCTTCCTACAATATATCCTCACCTCACTACATACTAGACGTTAAAAACGTACTTCATCTCTAATCTATTGATCAATTTGCTATATATAATTAGTTGTTAATTAATTCTTTTAAATTACTATTTAAGAAGATGGTGGTTTGTTTGGCATCTCGCTCCGGACGGGAGTTGCAGAGATACAATCACATGGGTGGCAGACAAGTTGTAGGGTGAGTACTTGCTTAATTTGTGTTTGTGAAATACTACTATTATTATTCACTTCATTTTTCACGTTGCAATTAAAATTGTTATGGTATTGGTAGGTGACAATATGGAAGACATTATTCATTCAAACTTAGTCATTTCTACACTAATACCAACTATTAACAGTCAAAAAGTTAGTACTAGTCACCAAAAAATTAATTAATTTAAAGATAAAAAAAAGTGAAACTAGTCTCTAGTTTCATTAATATTGTATATATTTCTTGCAATTTTGGTACATAACATTGTATGTTTGTTTTCACATTATTGTCTCAATTATTTTAACTAATTGATTAATTAATAATGTTTTTGCAGATGCATACCTTATAGATACAAAAAAGACATATATGGTAATAGCAGCAATGAATTAGAAGTGTTAGTGGTTAGTTCACAAAAAGGTCAAGGACTAATGTTTCCTAAGGTATGCACATATTTTCAAATTAAATTCAATGCTCAATATTGCCTTTGAAACTTAATTGGAAAATTAATAATTAACATATCCTATGTATTTGTATATAATAGGGAGGATGGGAACTCGATGAATCTGTTGAAGAAGCAGCTTCTAGGGAATCCCTTGAAGAAGCAGGAGTCACAGGAATAGTTGAGGTATTGGATACTTCTAATTAAATTATTAAAAAATAATAATTAAAATTGGTATAGTAATTATTTTTTTTGGTAGAAATGAAACTGAAATTAATATAATTTGTCATTCCATTTGACAGTGTGAATTGGGGCAATGGAATTTCATTAGCAAAAGATATGGCATATACTATGAAGGGTACATGTTCCCATTATTTGTGAAGGAACAACTTGATCAATGGCCTGAGAAAAATCTTAGGAGAAGAGTATGGGTAAGTTTATACTCAATTATATAGTTAATTAACTAATTTAAAAATATGATTATTTGAAAGTTTCACTAAATGTTTCTTGATAATAATTTTTTTGGTATAGATGACGGTTGCTGAAGCTAGAGACGTTTGTCAACATTGGTGGATGAAGGAAGCATTGGATATATTGGTTCATAGACTCATTTCTTCACATGATCAATAATAGAAAAAGTTAAAGCATTGGACGATTCTTTATATTTTTTGGGAAAACAAGTTTACAGTTAGGAAAATGCCGTTAAAGATTATAAAGATGATTAGGGAGAGAAACATAATTTGTAGAGAAAGAGTTGACAAATTTTGTAATACTTGTATAGGAACTGAGAGTATACCTATACAATAAGCTAATTATTTGTATTTAATTAGTAATACGAAGTTGATCATTATTATTACATTAAATAAATAAATAATTTTTACGACATTCTCCATGTTTGTTTTGATGATTTTTCACAATAAGCTAGTAATTATTTGTCAAAGCACAAAACTCTTGTTCTAAATTTTTTTGAAACTGGTTCAAATTTTTTTTTTTTTAAACTAACAAGCTCAAAATTACGTGGCATTTTATTTGAAGTTGTCAAATGGCTAAAATGGTTAAAGAAATAGTTCCTCCTTCGTCCCTACTTATAAAATTAATTTGATGAAACACACAAGAAAGTTGATTTTAGTATTAAATTAATTGAGAAATCATATTGATTTTCATGTTTAACTTTAATAATTAGGGAAAAGAGAATAATCGGAAAGAGTTTAGTAAGTGGAATGGTGGAGTAATATTTAATTTTTTTTCTTGACCTAATTTAACTTTTTTTAATGCTATTCATAAAAATATATAAAGTAAATAAAGATAATTTTGGATAAAGATATTATTATTGAGAATTGCAAATGAGTCTTATATAAATAGACAAATATTTTGTCAAACTGTTCTTATAAATAAGGACGAAATGAGTATAATTAACTCGTTTCATCCTTGAAACAACCTCAACTCATGTTGACAATATGATCAACAATCGATTACTTCTATTTTTCATATTCAACCTTTCATTCGTGAGGTCTCTCACTTATCCATCTTTTAGGTTAGACTATTCAAGTTAATCACATTCATTGAGAAGTAAACTCTACGTTGATTTGCTTTTACTAGGTTGTACACTTTATATATTTATTTGACCGACTAAACTAATTAATCTAATTTGAAACGAGTTCTAAAATTAAAGTTAAAATTTATTTTGTAAACCAATCATATCTTCCACACAACTAGGAGTGTAAGTGGATCGAAAAAAAATTGATTGAACCGACGATCCAAATCAACCCAAAACGATAATAAAGCGATTTTTTTATTAGGACCCAAAACTAAATCGAACCAATGAAAGCCGAGGTGATTTGGTTCGATCTCGAATTTCATTTTCATGAACCGCCAAACCAATGAAACCGAGCCGATATGTTTGGTTAACCACCTGAGAGTTTATTGAGCTCATTATTTGAACCAACCATGATTTATATTTTGTTTTGGTTGCATTTGATGATGAACTTTTCTCCGTCTGTGACTTTTTTTTTTTGGACAAATTCTCCACATGTGACTTATATTTGTATTTGATGGTGAACACCGACTTGTATTTTGAATTGGTGGTAAAACTTCATTGTACCTATGTGTTGTATTTTATATTTTAAAACTATGTTATTTTTTTGAAAAAAAGAATTTGAAATATATCGTTTGAAAAAATATTAGCAGAAATTACACCGAAAAACAAAATATTATAAACCGAGTATAGTATCTAATCAAAATCAACTAATTTGAATCAAAATCATTTTGTAAAATCGAACCAAACCGAACTATATCAAACTAATTAAAAATTCATCGATTTAAATAATAAATTCACTCAAAATAAATCCAGAGTGAGAGAGCACTTTTCTCTAAGGGCCCGTTTGGTGCGCCGGATAGATAGAGACAAGATATGATAAGAACTGAATAATAATACGATATGATAGTGACAAGATTAACACATATCATGTCATATGTTTGGTGCACACATGATAAGAGAAAAAAAAAGTAATTGGATAACTTAATCGAAAATAAGGATTAAAATAACAAAGAGTAATTGGATAAGCTTAAATGGTAAGTTAAATTTATCCTTTTCTATTGGTGCACCAAACAACAGATTAAAACAAGATTGAAAAACTTTAACATATCTTGTTTCCTAACCTGCGCACCAAACGGGCTCTAAGTAGACTTCTTTTTTTATTTCCATTCAAAACGACTGTCGTTTTATCATTTAAAAAAAAATCTGAAAAAAAAAACTCTCTTTTACGAACTGATAAAATAGAAAAAAAATTCAAATCTGAGAGCATCAATCCCTAACTCCGCCACTCTCTCTTCCCCGCGTCACCCTCCGTCGCACCGCTCTTCTTCTCGCCCTCGCGCCGTCCTCTTTCTCCGTTCACAGAATCAAAGGTAACAATTGTTGTGTTTCTTCCCTTTACCCCCAATCTTTTTCCCGTGATTATGAAACATTGGCACTTTATTTGATTGAAGCTTCTTATGATAGAAAAGTTGTTGATAAAAACTGTGTTCAATCTCACTTTCTTTTTTCTCATACACAACCAAAACAATTTATCTTTGAACATATTTACTTTTCACCACCTAATTATGTGGTTTAGGTCAGTACAAAGATTTGACTCTTAATTCCATTTTTTGATCCAATGTTTACTACTAATCATGTTTTCATCTGACAAGCATCAAGCTTCAATCGTAAATATAGAAATCGACGAGTAACTAGGAATTGTGAGCAGTGAGTTATTGGGTGAGGAAGTGAGTATATTATTACAATTTACAAGAGGTTTGGATTAAATCCTTTATGATTTCATATTCGCAATATAAATGTTTGTAGTTTTTTTCTTTTACACAATTTGGTAGTTTTATTTAGCTAATGATGTTACATGGTTATTTTGCAATTTAGCGACTGACGGTGCTAAATTATATGTTAGTTTATCACATCCAAACATTTATGTTAAGGAGAAAAGTAGAAAACCCCAAAATTAAAGTTATATGCCCTAAACTGCTAAACAAAACCTGAATTCAATTGAAGTAAAGCATTCATATATGTACATATACTCACCGTGTCTGGTCTGGAATACTCATAATCCCCTTATTCACAATCACAGACAGCTGGTAGCATATTTTTTGTCTGAAGAGAAAAAGAGAGATGTCGGGTATGGGAGATGGATATGTGGGCACTTCCCAAGATGCAGTTCGGATCCGACGGCTTGAGAAGCAGAGAGAAGCTGAACGTCGGAGAATCCAAGAGGCGAAAACCAAGTCTGCCACCTCCAATGGCCAACCCGGTCTCCTCCAGTTTGGCTCCAGCACTTCCGAGGTTACATACGATTTTATTTTATTTTTTTCTTCTTTCAATTTTCTCTATTGCAATCACTAACTACCCAATTCACCCCTTTCAATTTCATCATTTCAGATTCTTGAAACTGCTTTTAAGAAAGAAACTGTTGGTCTTGTCACCCGTGAACAGTATGTTGAGAAGGTATCTATATATTCTTATTACTATTATCATTATTACCCAACATGTTCACTTTATTCATATGTCCATGCTCCATACTAATGGGAATTCTGAATCTGAATATGCAGAGGGTTAATATTCAGAGCAAAATAGAGGAGGAAGAGAAGGAGAAGCTTCAGAAGCAACAACAAGAGGAGGAGGAGCTTCAGCTACAGAAACGCAAAAAGAGGAAGATCAAGGGAAATTCAAGACTATCATTTTCCGAGGATATTGACAATGACACTCAGGAAGAGGAGGAGCCACAACAAAGTAATAATGTAGAACCAAATGGAGGAGTACGGTGTGGTAAGCTTGGTAAAGACCCCACTGTTGAAACTAGCTTTCTACCTGACAGGTGCGCTACCCTCTCTTCTATCTTCAGTACATACCCCCTTTTCCTTTATTTGCTGTTTTGTTTGTTTCTCTAACGTTTGGGCATAGGAGTGCTGAGGATTTTGTTCAGTGAGCGAGAGGCTGAGGAGCAAGCTGAACGTGAAAGGCTACGCAAACAGTGGCTCCGTGAGCAGGACCAAATTCGAAGTAAGTCTGCCTACTGTTGTTTTTATAGCGGTAGTTCCAAATTTCTTTCAAAAAAGGATAAAAGGTTGAAAAGCATAGCTTGTGCAATATGTTACTTAATGAAGAAAATAAGTGTAATTGCTTCTTGTACATGCTTAATTGTCTCTTAACTTCCTTATTCATGAATATATTGTTCCTGGGCTTCAGATGAGCCTCTTCAAATCACATACAGCTATTGGGATGGAACTGGTCATAGGCGTGTCGTCCAGGTAAGTGAAGGCCATTTGGTTCAACTTACTTTTCAAGTCCTAAGTTAGTTAGCATTTGCTAAAAAAATTTACATCTTCGTGTCTTTGTCATTTTGTGTTTCAGGTACGCAAGGGTGACACAATTGGAGAGTTTCTTCGAGCAATCCAACAGCAACTTGCTCCTGAATTCCGAGAGATTCGAACAACCTCGGTAGAAAATTTGCTTTATGTGAAAGAAGACCTTATCATTCCTCATGTATGAAGACCAACTTTGTTGTTACAATTTTAGCCAATCTTTTTGTGTATAGGGGCATGTGCCCAATTTTATTTTATTTTTTTACTCAATCACATCTGTTATTTACCTGTTTCCATGCATGTTACAGCAACACAGCTTCTATGAGCTAATTGTGAACAAAGCGAGGGGCAAAAGTGGACCGGTATGTTTTTTTTATTCTTTTTTGTGTTTATTTTATTTCCGAAGCTGTGTATCCAAACTTTTCTGAAAACAATGCATTCACATGTACATGATGTACTATATTCCTTTTGAGAACATATACAAGTCCCTCACACCCTAATTACTTTTGAGAACACATAAAAGTTCCTTGCCCCCTAATTAACAGTTTTTTTTGCTATGCTACAAAAAATTCCCTACTTCTTCCCTCGTAAATGGTTCTAAATTGAGAAAAGAGAATAGTAGATCTATAATTTTTAGTTCCTGTTGTTAGGGCTAATTTCTTTGTACATTACGCACAATTCAAAACTGTAAACACATGAAAAATAAGGTATCGGCTAAAGAAATGATTTATGAGTAAGAGAGCTGTGACAAATCATATACTATAGATTAGTGGAAGTGTCTTTAACTCATCCGCTGTCTGTAGAAGTGTCTTTAACTTGAATATTTTCGTGGTTTTACTTTTGGTCTGTAATCTATATTGCTTAGATGTTGCAGACAGTGTTTAGATGGCTGCTGCTAAAACATTGCATTCCATCTCCACTGCAGTATCTCTGACATAATTCTCATTCACATGCTGTCATATAGTTGGAAGTGTTTGCAGATTACCTTTAATGATTTGCAGTGAATTAATGTTACTTACTATTTTTCACATGTATATACAGCTATTTCATTTTGATGTGCATGAAGATGTGCGTACAACTGCTGATGCCACTATAGAGAAGGATGAGGTACATTTTCTACCCAGTCATTGCGGTTACTTTTTTGAAATTCCAGTTTACAAGATACTGAAAACAAGACAAATTCATGTTTGTCTCTGCGTTTTCTAGTCATTGCGGTTGTTTTTTATCTGCTTGCTCTTAATTAGTTATTTGTATCTCAATCAACAGTCTCATGCTGGAAAAGTTGTTGAAAGGCATTGGTATGAGAAGAACAAGCATATATTTCCTGCTTCAAGATGGGAGGTACTTTGTTTCTCTCTTCCCCCCTTTTGTGTGCACTGCATCTTCTTTGTGATGTGTAATTGCAGCTAAATACTCAGTTTCTGATTTTGATTACAATTGTTTTCATTGTCTATCACAGATTTATGATCCAACAAAGAAGTGGGAACGTTATACCATCCATGGGGATTAAACTTTTGGTGCCAAATAATTTTACTTGGATTTGCTTCTTCTGAGTTTTGATCTGATCATTACATTGATAGTATTGGGTTTAGTATAATTAGCGATTCCAGTGTTTGCATTGAGTGGTCGTTATAGAAACTTGGACAATTAGTCAGATTTATTTTTCATTTCAGTGGAAATCCGACAGACTGGGTATCTAAAATATGCAAACTTTTCGATATACTGAAAAGGTTTAAGGAATGTCTGCTGGCAACTTTTTATAATCTTAATCTGGTTTATGTTTCATACTTAGTGCCTGTTCTGTTGTTTTCCATTTCTTTTACTCATGAGGTCATGTCTAAATAAAATTTGATAAAGTTTACCAAAGGAATAAATTATTTTGTGGCGTTTGTTGATTCTGTGTTTCATTCAACAGCTACCCCTCGTTGCTCTTATCCATCAGCCCTATGTACCATTCTCATCACTGGACTGGATGGAGGGAAAAATAAACAAATGTAATTATGTTAAATAGTATGATGGAAAATTTTTAGAGAATAATTATAAATGGACCTTAGATTTGAATTGAAAAAGTTGCAGGAAACAATACAATAAAAATAAAATGGATATATAATTTTATTTTATTTATGGACGGCATTTTCTATTTAAATTCAATTTGTATAATCTAACTATATTAATTTTTTTAGTCAAAAAAAAAAAAACTATATTAATTTTTTTAGACATGCATAAAATCAAATCACTTTCTGATACCACATTTTCAGGTTAGTTTTTAAAATATATCTAAAAATATTTATTCCATATGATTTGATTGAATTCATATGTAAAAAAGTTTTAGACCATTAAATTAATCTCTTAATAACTTTTATTTTGAGGATTGAGTAGTTCAATTGATTTAAACTAGTTATTCAAAGAGTTAAGGTGTAAAAAATCCTCTGATTAAGTCTTGGTGATGAAGAAAAATACCGACTTGATCATTTCAAAACAAAAAAATATTATTTGTTATGAATAAAATAAATAATATTTCAATTCAACTTTTAGGAAAGTTTTAAAAGTATAATTGGGCTTATACTAAAGCCCAATAGACGTAAACCCAAAGGCCTTGGTTACACCTTCAACATTATGAAACCCTATATAAAAAACGAAGGAAACCTCGTTACGATTTTTGTTCTCTTTGTTGTAAACCCTAGCCATCCCAGCGGCAACAAGCAACAAGCAACCATGGTGAGTTGTTGATCCTTCTGAAACTCGAATCGAAAATGAACATCGATTTCCGATCGAAATTTGATTTGAATTTGAATCTCCATTTTGCAGGCAGACGTTGAGGTCGATGCAGCAGGAACAGCCGCAGGAATACCGAAGAAGAGAACGTTCAAGAAGTTCAGTTTCAGAGGAGTTGATTTGGATGCTCTTCTTGACATGTCCACTGATGAGCTCGTCAAGCTCTTCAGTGCTCGTGCTCGTAGAAGGTTCCAGAGAGGTCTCACCAGGAAGCCCATGGCTCTCATCAAAAAGCTTCGCAAAGCGGTACAATACCATTCATTTTTTCATTTCTTTGTCCTTCCTTTTAATTAATCTGGAAAATCATAGCTAATAGCAATAGGTTAGGTCGATTTAGTCCCTTGAATTTTCAAAATTTCAATTTAGTCCTTTATATTTGCCAAATAGCAGTTTAGTCCCATATATTAAGCAATGTTAGTCAATATAGAATTTCTGTGCAACTTTAGCACAACCATTTCAAAGGCTTTATGCTTAAATTGATTGATTGAATTAGGGTCTATATTGTTATTTAGTAAATTTGAGGGGCTAAATTGCTTGAACTGTTTTAATTTCAACGATTGAAATGTTGATTCATTTTGTGAATTGAATGTAGAAAAGGGAGGCACCAGCTGGTGAGAAGCCAGAACCAGTTAGGACTCATCTTCGTAACATGATTATTGTTCCTGAGATGATTGGAAGCATTATTGGTGTGTACAATGGTAAGACTTTTAACCAGGTTGAAATCAAACCTGAGATGATTGGGCATTACCTTGCTGAGTTCTCAATTTCATACAAGCCAGTTAAGCATGGTAGACCCGGTATTGGTGCTACTCACTCCTCCAGGTTCATTCCTCTCAAGTGAATTACCCTTTTTGGGCGGCTACAGTTGTACTGTGAAGGAAATTCCCCAGATGATTTTGATATTTATGTTTAGTGCATTTTAATTTTGTTTGCTTGGTAGTTTAAACTATGTTTTGCCAATGACTTGATCACAGAATTTCAGCAGTATGCTTTGGTTTGTTTTATTAAGTTTCTTGTTCTTTTAACTTGGCTGTATGAGACAGGCAATGTTTTATCCAAGGTTATTTGACTTATTTGCATTATTTAGAGAATTTGCGCATTTGTTGGGTTTATGAATTTGCCAATTGTTTAATGGTTCATGAAGCTATAACTGATGTTTTTTTATGAAACAAGCTCTAACTGATGTTAACTCTAGTTTTTGGCGTATTTATTGAACGTCTCATTAGAATCAGAACTCAACCTAATCTCGCACAAGCTTTGGGTAGTGTCGGATTGGAATAATACACCAGTTTTGTTTCATAGACATTCTTTTGAAAGTTGTTCATTTTTTCTTCTCTTACATTAGCGGACCCAATATACTAAGTTCATTATTTTGGTAATTTGTGGCTAAAATCAATCAATTGTAAAATTTGGAGATTAAAATAACGTTAAACTCAATTGGGTTTTTTCTCACATCATCTCAAATCATATATATTGAGTCTATAAAATTTTAATCCATTGATGAGAAATTAAAGTCATAAACTTATAACGTAATACCTTTTTAATCCATTGATGTTAAATTTTAATCGGAAAATAATACCTTTTTGAGTCATGGATATGAAATTTCAGCCATCTAATTCTAATCTGTCTATCTATAAGAATAAAGGGAATGTTATAACATGTTAGTGTATTGAAGATATAAATTTAGAAATTTTGCATTTTATTTATCGTAAAGTTTAAAATAGACTTTTTATAAGATATAATTACTATTTGTAGCGTCAGTTTCCTCCTTTAAATTTTTTTTTTACAAATTATTTCCTAAAATAAAATTTAGATAATTTATATAATTTTAATTCAAAGGACGCTTACATTTTTTTTTGAAAGTTGCATGTAGAAGAAGTACACAATTTTCTTTAATATATTAAAATGAATTAAATATGTTTAGGACAATTTTTTTCCCCTTTTGTTTACAATTCATATTCTTAATTTTAAAAAATAAATACTCCCTTCGTTCCGAAATATAAGGGTAAATAAAAAAAACACACTTATTAAGAAAACATAAATATGAGAATTAGAAATATAGTTTTGTGGAATTTTTCTTAGAATAAGTGCATTGAAAGATGTAAAATCAATTTTGATTGGTTGTTGTTTATAGAGGAAAGTGGAGAGAGAGAAAATTAAATGCAATTTACATTTAATTTCATAAGAGTAAGGAAAAACATTCTTGAAATTGATTTTTTTCTCTTATATTTTAGGACAAAAAAAAGTGATTTTTTCCCTTCGGGACGGAGGGAGTACACGATTCAAATCCTTCCACAAAAACTTTATTTCAGTTACAAAATATGGCATACTATACTTGCTCTTTTTAAACTATAATAATTATAGTTATAATTAAAAAGCTAAAATAATTTATTAATGCATAACTAACCCAAACTTGTACAGTAGTTGTTCAATTATATTTTATAATATTACTACATCCTAAAATATAAGAGAAAAAAGTTCCATTTCTTAGTCCCAAAATATAAAAGTAAACAAACAAGTTTATTCTCTCTTATTTATTTTTTCATAATCAATAATCAATTAAAATTATTTTTACATATTTTCAAACAAATTTTTACAAAAAAACACACTTTCAATTATTATGTTTTACCTTTTCTTAATAAACATGATTTTTATTTTTTCATGAGTATTTTTTTTGCTTAACTAATTAGCTTAACGCATTTAGTAAGTTGTACATTGTGCCCTCTCTTTGAGTACGTGTATAAAAACACTAAAATAGAAAACTTTGGACTTAAGCCACACTCTCATCTCAATTCATTATTACGATCTCATCATTATCTTTTTCTCTCTCTACCTCTTTCTCTGCCTAGTTTCCATTTTATCTCTCTACAATTCCAAAACCCTAATTCTTCCGATTCGCTATCAATAATGGGTTCCGAAGGATCCACCGTCGTTGGTAATCATCCATTCCACCTTCTTCACTTCCATTTTTTTTTTCAATTATCTCTTCTTCGTCTTTCTACTGTTTCATTTTTTGCCTTTTTTCTTTCATATCATTTTGGATTCTCTGATCGTTTTTCAATTGTTGTGGATATAATAATATATAATTGTTAGCTTCAGTTTTTTCAATTGTTGTTTGAACCTTTATGGTGATGCAAATTCATTTCATTTTGAGCTATTATTGTATGAAATTCTGTTTATCTGAGCTATTTATGTAATAAATGTAATAGAAAAAGAGGAAAGTATTTTTTTTTTTTTGACAAAAGAGGAAAGTATTTTGAATTGAAACGGTTTCTGATTTGATATGAACTTAATTTTCTCTGATTTTATTTATGCTCACTGTACTTGATTTGGTAATACCTCTTATTTGTTCAATGTTTTTGATTGTTGGGATTCTAACTTAATATAAAAACTTTAGGATGTGATCAAATATCTATTCAAGGTTTTTTTTTCATGTAACTTAATACTATGTGCTATGTGATTTTCGTAAATCCGCTTTTTTTAAGCTATTGTGAATGTAGCCTATCATTGACTACATTCGTCTGATATTGAAACTCTTTTATTCCACACGTAGGTTTATAATTTTTACTTGTTAATCTTTTGGTTTATCAATGCAGTTCCTAGGAATTTCAGATTATTGGAAGAGCTTGAGCGAGGTGAGAAGGGAATTGGAGATGGAACTGTTAGCTATGGAATGGATGATGCTGATGATATATACATGCAGTCATGGACTGGGACTATTATTGGGCCCCCTGGTGTAAGCTGTTCTGTTTTCTGCACTCTGTTGCATCAAATGCACCGAAAACCTTTTTGCAATATTGCATAATTTATTATTATTTTCAATGATATGTATGTATGGTTCTACATTTCTCTTATTTTGCTTGTATATTTTGATCAACAATATACATGTCATCCATGTCAGCTTATGCCGGAAAATTTGGTTTTGTATGTCTCACTTATCTTGAAACAAGTTTATATTTTGATTATAATAATGGGTGTGTGACATGTGGGGTATTGGAGGTTTGATGTATTAGTTTGGAAACTAAGGGTATGTTTGAATAGAGGGTTTTAGAGGGGAAGGGAAGGTTGGGCTTACTTTTCTTTTTAAAATTGAGGACATTGTGAGGTGTGGAATTAAGTTTCATTGAAGTATTATATGATCATGCCGTTCTTTCAATTTTTTAAAATATCAAATATAAATCAAAATATATTTATTTTGAAGTAAACTTTCATATGCACCTTGCAATTTGGAGGCTGGAGCTATCATGATTGAAAATATATATGTTTATGTTCTTGAAAAATTAAATCCTATTTACTTATTCCTATATCCTTATGTTACTAGAAATACTTTGATCGATATTAGTTTTTTCCCAAATAATGCCATGCACAGGTTGGATGTGCTGCTCTCTTAGTTGTTAAGTGAAGTAATGCCATGTACATATTAAACATCATTTTGACTTGTTGAATTTTACTGTAATACTGTCCATTTCATTCTTTTACCAGACTGTTCATGAAGGTCGTATCTACCAATTGAAATTGTTTTGTGGGAAGGATTATCCAGACAATCCACCGACTGTTAGATTTCAGACAAGGATTAACATGACTTGTATTAACCAAGAATCTGGAGTGGTAGGCAACACTTTTACTAGGATCCCTTACACTGTAGTGATTGAATATGCACTGATAAATATGTAAATGACCAGGTTGAGCCGCATTTGTTTCCAATGCTTGCTAATTGGAAAAGAGAGACTACAATGGAAGACATTTTGTTGCAATTGAAGAAAGAAATGACATCTCCACAAAACCGGAAACTAGCTCAGCCTCCTGAAGGTATGTCAATCTTATTTCTGATTGTTATTACATGCCAGTTTTTTCCCCCTTAATCTCCATCATAGCAATTGCTATAGGCACAAGTTTAGTGTTTTTATTGGTTAATTCAGTTTTCTTCGTATTGTATTGCATGGTTAATTTGTCAGTTGAATACGACAAGCATTGTTTCTTTCACTGTGTCCAAACTTGTGGACTCTGATTGTCTATCATGGTTCTGGATAAATTATTTTATGTCAAATTACTGTATCAGTTGGTTAAGTGATTGAACATTGATTGTTAAATTCGTTGAGCTATTGATGATTTGAAAATTAGGTCTCACCGATAATGCGACCAATTGTTTGAGAGTTATTTAGCTTTAAACTTCTTAGAATAGTTTGAGCCTTTGAGGGTGAAACTTTCTGATGGATTGTTCAGCAAGCAGTCTTAATAAGTGCATTTATTTCAATACATGTTTTGCGTTGCATTTGGGTGGATATTCCTAGGATTTGGTATTTAATAATTGACTCTTTTATGAGGATATCTGATTTATATTTTGATTATATTAGAGCTAAAATTATTAATTGCGCCTTATAACTATTACTATTTACCAATCTGTAACTGTAAGTTTAATTAATTTTGTAGTTTACCAAAGAAAATTTCTTTGCACCATCATCAAACTATGTTTTGCCATATCATGAAAGTAGTTACCAAAATGTGGTGGTAAGCCAAGCGCACTACACAATTCGAAACCTAGAAAATTAAACTTTTGGTTAAACTTTTTAAGAATGTGCCAACATATCATTGAATGCCTGAATGGTAGTGTACTAGAAATTACATTGACTGGATCAATTTAATCTGCTCTCTTTTAGCCTGTACTGACTAGATCATAGGCTATGGTGACATAACCTTGTTGGAAATAGTATGCTGGTTGTTAGGTTTACCATTTTTCTTATGAATCTTAAGTGATATAAGAAAAGTGATATAAGAAAAGCTAAATGATCATATATGAATTTTAGGCAATGAAGATGGAAGGATTGACCAAAAGGGACTGGTGCTGAAATGTTGTATCGTGTAATTCAGGTGAGAATCCAAGTAAAATAATGTAAATAATTATATTGAATAGATAATCCAGGATCCTTGGTTAATGCATTTATAAATGTAATTATTGACCATTGCGTTTGTAACCTGGAGAAATCAAAGAGTTACTATCCTATCGTTGAATTTTTATTGTGAATTGTGTTTGAACTGCTCTTTACTGCGGATTCTAATTTTGCAGTGGGAACATTTTATCTTTGCTTTTTTATGTATTCATCTGTGTAGCTACGATCCGAATGCATACTTTCATCATGAAATTGATGCATGCATTTGGTTGTTAAATTGTATTCCACTTCATTTCTCAAAATTTGTTTTTACGGTATTAAAGCAATATTTGAACTTTTCTTTATCTTAATCCTCCAGGGTTCTCAGAAGAAGAGAACCTTGGTAATCGGTAATTTGTCCAAGAGGTAAGTAAACCATATTTGAATTTGACATGGTTTAATTGGAACTAAACTGTTATTTTTGTCAACTTTTTCACTTATCAAAATGAGTAATGAGCTAAAGGAATAGACAAGTGACTTAGCTTGTAAGGGAATGTTTTTTTAAACAGACTAAAAATGAGTCATAATTTGTTTTCTTATATTGTTATGGTGGTCAACATTGTCTCTTGTCCAATGTCTTACTTTTATCAAGCTGTACAATTTTAAGTGCTTTAAAAATGATGGGGCCATCTGCATGCGCCACTAATTTGTAGAAGGAAAAGAAAAGAAGAAGTGCCCATGAATAAGAAAATCCATGCAAAAAGATATTACTATATAAGTTGAATTTCCATGTAACTATGTAAGATGCTTCTAATATTTATGTATGCTGATAAAAAATATTATAGCAGGTGAACTGAAAAGTTTAGGAGAATGGTTTCCAATCCTTTCATGTGAGTAAGAGCAATCTCAATTAAAATCGTTATGGTAGTACTTTAAGACTTTGAAAATATAGAAGTGGATTAATATATTCTCTTCATGTCGAGTTTAAATATGAGTCGATTCAAATCCTATAATCTTTTTATAAGTAGAAAATGAATTTGATGTTTAGAGATTTCCAATTTTCATTTACACTGCATATTATACACCATTTGTGCTAGTTGCTAGATGATATGTAAATCCTATATTTAGATTGGTCTTAAAGCAACGAGTATTTTTTGCCTCCGACTTGTTTAAGGACATAACTTTTTTTTTCGTTGGAAAAAATAGCAGAGTGATACTTAGTAGCATACTTATCAATTCAAAAAGATATTTTCTAAAACATCTTTCTTAAGATGCACAATATTAATAGCATACTTTTGTAAAAAAAAAATATTAATAACACACTTCTCAACTCAAATCTGTCCTAATCCTAGTATATACTAGATTGAACTGAATCTTCCATCAAATAATTTACGCTAGAGATACAAATGACACTTTCACGTGGATGTGGATACGCTATATCCAAAGCTATCTATCAAACCACAAGTAGCATGGGGTTTTCAATTATTTGTCCATGTTTTCCCATTTCTATAGTTTGTGTATAATATATAGTCATAAAAATAAATAATTTATAACAAATGAGGTTGGCCATCTATATAATCTGGACAAATATGCAATCAACGCAAAATTCGGTAAAGGATGTGGTCGTATTTTATGTTAAAGGTAAAGCTATGAATCATGAATGAGATGGTATATCTCATGAAAAACCTTATCTAAAGGAGCAAAATGAAGTTGTCTTTTTGGTCGGAAGTTGAGGCAGAAAACTTAATGTAGTGTTGTAGTGACATGTTTTTGTGGTGGCACATCAAAAGGCAAAGACAAAAATCCTCATAACTCCTCATATAAATAGTAGTAATATAAACAAAAATTATATAAGAGAGAATGAAACAATTCCTTTATTATTGAATGTGAAGTGACATTCCTTCTCTCTTTGTAATGCTCTTTCGCTTTTCTTTTTCTTTGATGGAACATTCACTTCTTACTACACCCCAATGGCATGTGTTTGTGATAGAGAAAGGAACTTAAACAATTATAATGTTTTAAAGAGTGAAATTAATAGTCAATCATGGAAACACAAATATTTGATATTAGATGTATTTAATGTGTCATTTTGCATCAAACAAACAACTATCCCATGTATAAAGATTGTGTTTAGACGGGTTTGAAGGAATCATGTTCTCCTTGTACTCAATTATGAGAGTTTGTTTGATACGATCATATACGAAGACATCAATCAACTTCATCTCATTTAACCACTAGTTCTTGTATCCGCTAAATATGAAACAATTTTCTTTCTTTTTATTGGGATGTATACTTATTTAGTTTAGAAACATATATAGTCTTACTCTCCAATCTTGTACTTAGGAGTTCTATGTAAACACTAAAGCATATAGATCTAATAACTCTAGCTAGACCATCAATTAATCACCCTTTTTTTTTTTTATTATAAAGAGGGTCTAAATTCAAAAGAAAGTAAAAAAATATAGAAACTAATATTTCTTGATATAATTTCCAAATAAATTATTAAAAGTTAAATGGATTTTATTAGCAAGAGACTCTACAACACAAAAATCAAAGAATTCATAGATAAATTATAGTAATTACTGATTAACAAAGTTGGATATGTCAATTTAAAGTTAAACTACTCTGAAATCTGAATACTTCTCACCGTAGTGGACACTTTTCCAAGTTGTATTTATTATCCAAGATCATATCAAACAAATGTAATTTGTTGAATAACTCTCTAAAATAATATAGTTAAAAGAAGCCAAATAATCAATTAATTGCCTTTTATTTGTTCTTATGTGGGAATAAATATTCTAGTTAAAAGAAGCCAAATAATTGAAGTTGTTTGGATGGTTCGATCGCTTCACTTCTTTTTATGTTGTTGATATGTGGAAGAAATTTCTTCCCTTTTGTTTTGGGACAACGAAGTTAGACAACTCTATGCATGAATGAAACATTTTATGAAATAACAAGGTGGAGGAGTGGGATAAACAAGGAGGGCCTTGTTGCCTATCATATACAAATTCTTCATATATATATAAACTAAATTAGTACTTATATGATTGAACATTTTAACGTATTAAAATCCAATTCGGAAAATTCATATGTTACGTTTTAAATGAAATTTCATATTTATAGGCACTTTGTTTTTTTTTTTTTTTGTATACATTATTAATATTAATATAATTATATATATGCTACTTTCTAATACATTTTTTGCACTTTTCAATTTGTTTTCTGTACTAGAGTAACTTACATGGTATCTTTCATGAAATAATTCCACGTTCGTTTGTGTCTTGAAGTTTTTTAACTTTTATGGTTTCCAATTTTAATTTCAAGTTCTGCTTTTTATTTATTGTAGAGCACACAAATTAAGATGAATTTCGATATGTTAAATAGTTGTCTATTGAAGATGACATATTGTTCTGTCTATTTTACTATTTCTTTTTCTATTATTCCCTTTGATGGTAGGACATCATTTTTAATTATATGGCTAAGTTGTGGTGTGCTAAAATGCATGGAAAATGATATTTTTTAGTTAAAAATTCAATTGCCAATCATGGTTGAGACTTGAGATGAATTTTCTCATTATGGTCTTTTCTCTTTTCTTTTTTTTATATGAAAAGAAAAACGCACCCTCATTCTTTCGCATATGTTTGAAAATTCATTATTACTCCAATTTATTATTCGTAGTCAATTTTTTGTGGGAGTTTATGCTAGTTTAATCTTTCTTTATCAATCAACTTCGTTTACTATGATTACAAAAATTGGCTTGAATTGACTACTACTAGTAATTAAATTGAGTATTTGTTGCTAGTAGTTAATTAAGATTAGAGCTACGAAGCTTCTCATTCTAGCGTCTAGGAAAGATGAAGAAATGTCATTATCCAATCCTACACAACCCATTGTAATATAGTATAGCTAGCTTTTTCGTGTCAAAATGTGATGATAAAGTTCGATTAATCTTTCTCCCTGCTTTTTCTTTTCTCTTTTTTGCATCTTAACTAGTTATATATTTTCTATCAAAAGAAAAATAAATTGCTAATTTGTAATTTGTTGATGTCAAGTGTGATCTTAACTAATTATATATTAGTGAGAAACACCATTAATGCTAGTTCTAATATTGAGTTTCAGTCGCATAATATCTTAAAATATTGCAAAAGGTTATTAGCAAATTGTCTAAACTTCAAAATAAATTTTGTAAGAAGATAAATAAATTTGATTACTCATGCAATTATTTATTAGGGTATCAAAATCTTATGTTTTTTTACCAAACTTTTGATTGATCCCATTCCCATTATGAACTGTCCTTATTTTGATAAATGAAATAATACAACTTTATCATTTGTAATATATAAAAAAAATTATGTTAAATTGTTCAATAATAAATACCCCAACTCAAATTATCTCACTTTTAGTGAAAAATACATGAGGTGTTGGAATCACTTGATGACAAAACTGATCTCCGAATCAGATTAACTGGTGGTAAAAACTGAAACAAAAAAGTACTTATACGTTTTTTATAAAACAATACTTACACATAATAGTTTAAGTTGGAGGAATTAAATTCAATTAATGCATATAAAAAAAATTTATTAAGAGATTTTAATTCTTTTAAATAAAGCTTAGTACTTTGAATAATTAATGTACACAAGTTGCTTAAGTAGAGATCATCTCTAACACCTCCCCTCTATTGGGTCAACAAGATGATGAAGAATCTTTTACTTTTCACATGAAGGGCAGTTGAGGATTATTTATATATGGCGACCAAAAATGTCCATAATAAGGTGCCTAAATTGAGGTTGAACGCACATGTATACGAAATTTGATGTTGACGCTAATGGAGTACTCTGCTCTTCAATTAGAAATTAAGATCAAGAAAAATATATATTTTTGGTTGAAATATACTTGGTTGAAGAATTTTATGCTAAAGTGATACTTAAAAAATGAACGGAGAGAGAGTAATGACGGAACCAAATTGTCCTTGTTCTGAACAAAACTTAAAATTTATTCGCGGAGAATAAATAAGAGGATAGAGACTCACAGCGAGGGTGACTTGGTGGAAGGAATGCTCCGAGTTGACGGCTTAAATTTGAGGTGAAGTAGATGACTGGCAATGAGAAAGGGGGATGCACATGCAAAAAATATTCCAACGCCCAAGTGACTATAAGCTTGAGGTGGAGGTAGATGTTAATTAAAATAATGCATACCTTGTGAGGCTGTGAAGAGTTGTATATATAAATCTATAAACGTAGCATTGAGCCAAAAGATGTGGCATTGGTCTTGGATTAGCACAAAAATTCAGCCACAATCCCATTTTATATATGTACTTTTAGTGAGTACTACTTACTATTATACAAAATTAAAATGATTGTGATTGCATAGGAAATGGTTTACTAATTAAGAAAAGTTCTTAAAAAGAAAAGAGGTTTTTAAATAAATACAGAGGGTAGTAGTAGTAGTAGTAGTTAGAAGAAAATATTGTATTGATGAGTGATGAGTATGTTTCCATGCAATAATAATAATAATAATAAGATATAAGTTGTAGTACGCAGTAGGTAAGTAAAACTCTAGAGTGACCATCTTTTTGTGCTTTTGAATGAATTGGCTTCATTTTGAGTCAATCATCACACCAAACCCTTAACTATTTTTTGACTTCAAATCTTAATTAGTACTATAGTGATTACTAGCTGTGTACAACTCTACAAATACACATTTAACTCAACCCATGTAATAAAAACAATGAAAAATAAAAGAAAAAATAAAAGCTTAGGTAAGGTACAACACATTACTACATAATAAGTGATCAACTTTAACCGTTTAACACTCTACTCCACTCAGCTTTTTCTCACCGCGCTTATTTCCACAATCACATTCTCTTTTTCTTTCATCAACTTCACTTCCTTACGTAAATTCTCCTTAAAGCAACACTCTCCCAAACTCACTCAAACAAAAACAAAAACTCTCTCACTCTGTTTCTTGTCAAACACAACACAAACATGGTTGTTCTGTTTCTTCTCTTCCTACTCACAATCTTAACAACTCCAACCTCATCAATCTCCGACACTAACTCTTTCATCTTCGGTGGTTGTTCTCGTCTCAAATTCTCTCCCGGTTCCCCCTACGAAACAACCGTTAACTCCATCCTCACTTCGCTAGTTAACTCAGCAGAATTCTCCACCTACAACAAATTCACCGCCGCCGCCGCGTCCGAAACTGTCTACGGTCTTTTTCAGTGCCGTGGAGATTTGAACAATGATCAGTGTTCAAACTGTGTGGCGCGTGCAGTGAGTCAACTCGGGACACTCTGTTTCGATACCTACGGTGGCGCGTTACAGCTCGAAGGTTGTTTCGTAAAGTACGATAATGTTTCGTTTTTTGGGGTAGAGGACAAGACGGAAGTGATCAAGAAATGTGGACCGTCGATTGGGTTGACTTCAGATGCGTTTACTCGAAGGGATGCCGTGCTGGCGAATCTTCAGTCGTCCGATGGGGGTTACAAAAATTATATGACAAATTGGGTTGGGGATTTTCACAGTGTGGCGCAGTGTACGGGAGATTTGAGTAGCAGCAAGTGTCAGGATTGTGTTTCGGAGGCAATCCAACGGTTGAAAAGTGAGTGTGGGGCCTCAACATGGGGTGATATGTATTTGGCTAAATGCTACGTGCGTTATTCCGAAGGTGGAGATCACTCGCGTGGTAGTAACGGTATGTGGCTCTTCTTCTCTATACGTCATGTACTTGTTAAGTTGTTATGAGTTTTTGGTTACGGTGGAAAATGGATTAACTACTACCTTTAATATTTGGTGATTTTAATGTGTTTAAGACAGAAAATGTCATTAAAATAATATTAGAGAGAAAATATAGAGAGAAAATTATTGGATGTTGATCGATTACATATTTGGATTGATCGTGACATTGTCAGAAATACCGTGATTATATATTGTGATATGACAAAAAATTAAATTTTAGAAATTTATTAGACTGTTTAAAAAAAATTACAGTGTAGTGGTGAATTTGTCAAACCATTGTTCATTTAAACATACATTTAAGGATTAGGAGATTAATTCCTCTCCATTTGCTTCTATGGTGTTTGATGATTTCTTTTATTTAATATTTTCTTTCAAATTATTAAGTGAGAATTGTCTTTTCTTTGTTTTGAATGTTGATTACAAGCATGCTCTTCCCATGTGGAGAGGGTATGGAGGTGAGTGTGGAAAATTAGAATTGGTCTAGTAGCTTAATTAGGGGTAAACTCAAATTAAATAGTTGTGCTTCTTTAATTTCCTTTTTTGCTCATTTTTTACCTTGGTAAGTTTCTTGCATTTGAGTGTCTTCATTTGTATTTGGATTCACCTACTTGTTGGTATTAATTTTGTTTGTGTACTTAATGGGAAATTTCCAATACATATAGCTTTTGTAACTACGTGGTAAGTGAGGAGTATTAGAATGAACAATTATCCCTATTAGTAACATAACTAACCTATGATTTACTTAAGCTGATTAAATTATCCAAAACTCATACATTATCTTTTATTTATTTTTTCAAAAAGCTAGCTAGGCTTGTATTTTATCTGAATTGTCAATTACACTTCCACTCTACCTTTTGTATTCTTTAAATCTTTCTTTAAAAGTCATTCTTTTTGCTCAGCAAAAGAGGAGAATAAAAGCAAAATAAAAAAGGATAATTCAAAAAGAAAAAAAAGGAGATGATTAAAATATTGCTTGGTCTATATTTTAGTATTTATTTAAACACTTGCAATTAACTTAAAACATTGTTTAATTTTGGTATTGAATTTGAAAACCATAGATGATGAAAATCACAATGATGATGAAATTGAGAAGACACTAGCCATATTAATTGGACTCATTGCTGGTGTTGCTTTAATCATAGTTTTCCTTTCCTTCTTGTCCAAGGTCTGCGAAAAGCAAAGAGGTATATATGGTTTTATTTGTTACACATTTATTTATCTCTATACAATTGCAATCTTTTTAACTTTTTTCAAAAATTAATTTTCTCTTTTTGAACCATGTTACGCAGGTGGCAAATAGAGAGTATATTATGTGGATAGTAATAGCATTGAACATTTGTCCCTACTTTTTTCTGGTAATTAAATTATTTGTCCTTTTTTTTTTTTTTTGTATTTTGAATCCTTTGTAAGTTTCAGCACAATTCCCTTTTATAAAGATTGCTCAGTGAAGGTATAGATAGAAAGATCTTTGTGGAAAAAGTGGTTCTTTACAGAATGAATTACAATAAGGTGAAAAGACTCAGATTCCACTCTCTTTATTTACTTGTCCACCAATGTGTATAAATAGTGAACATATAAGTGAAAAATGCATCATGCTATTTTATAGTAGTCTTTAATAATGGGCTATTAATTACAATTTTTCTTTACTATTACTAGAACATGATGTATAAGCATAACTTTACTTTCCATTCAAAAAGTTAGATTAAGACAAGCTTTATCATATTTTTGTCAAATCTATGTCCCATTTGTGTTATTATTTGTGACTTATGACCCAATGGGTCTTTTGATCTCTAACTGAGAAATTGTTTTTATGATTAGTCTTTGCTAATCTTTGTCTAATATGGGGAGAAAATTAACACACTAACTTATGTTTGACCAATAATCTCTGTAGTGAGATTTTTTTCTCTTATGAATATTTAGAAAATGCCAACATGTACTTGTGTCTTGAAGTACAAGGTAAGAAATTAAATATAATTTTTTATTTTGAAATTGTGCATTTAAAAGTTAATTTTTTTTATCTATAAATCAAAACTTGCCTTTAATTCTTTTTTAACTCTTGACTAGCATGACCCCAAAACAATTTGAACATTGATTAATTATACCAAATACTAGCCTACAATGATAAATAAAAGAAGTATCAAGTATAATGATCATTTGTTTTTTGAATGATGTTTAATGATCATTCTATTATTATATAAGATAAGAAGAAAAGTATCAAAATGTCATTAGTTAAAGAGAAAGGATGAATAAGATGTTGGTATAAAGTACTAAATAATTATAGGACCATGACCTTTATTTTACTAAACAATGTCCATGAAATCCCTTGAGAATCATCTCTGTTTCCATCTTTATGTCATCAATTGCTTTTAGGGACACTTTTAGTATAGGGACTCTGTTTTTCTCCAAGCCTATCCGATCTTTGGCACCACTTAACATCACTACTTTATTATCCCTTTCACTAACCTCATTATTAAACCTTAAGCTCTTGTCTCTCTTTTCTTAAACAGAATATTATAGAACATATGAGTACTATACAACCATAATATGATAATTATAAATTCATATTAAGTATGTCATTGCATTAATAAATTCACAAGGAAGTAGATATGATTATGATTAACATTAAAGCTAAACAATGAGCTATAGAAAAGAAAGACAAGTGTAAGGGGTCATTCAAAATTTACATTATATGATCTCAATATTTTTTTTTGGTAAAGATTATATGATCTCAATTCAATGACTATAAATGTGTCAACTGCGTGAATGTTTCATATTTTTTACGACAAGCAATCTGGTTTTTGTAAGCATCAACATAACATTGTCAAAATTGGACCTAAAGTATTTGGTCCTAGTGGTTAGTTGGGTACATCAATTATGAACCCCACACCACAAGACTCAACCTCTACTCTAGTTATGGCTTCCGGTCATGCATATGAGACCCTCATTGAACATTTAACTGGTTTTGAGAATAAAACCAAATTAGTGCAAAGTCATAGGAAAAGCTTTCAACCACTACACTACTTCTAGATAGTTTAAATTAAATTAAGCAATTCTTTTTCCCATTTTTAAAATTTTAATATCAAGATCAAACAATATTTTTAATATATTGGGGAATATTTAATCAATCATACTAATCAAATTAATGAAAGCAATCTATATATAGGCATATATAAGATAAAGGTGAAATTGACAATGAAACTACTAATTGCCGTTCTACTTTAATAATTTTAATTTCTGAATGAGTGAACAACTAGTTTTGGCTTGTTACATCTTTTGAAAAGTTTTATTAAATCAAAAGGGTGTAAAGCAATAGCTGCTCACACTTAGTTTTGCAATGTGGCACTATTAGAAAAGGTAAGATTCTATATCTGTATTAGTTGCTTTTTCTTGACGGTAGTAGCAGTAGTAATTAAGATGTGGCACACATACATACTAAAAGAACAATGTAGTGGGAAATTTGTAGTCTTCAACTCATATTTTAAATATTAATTAATAATGTTACAAAATGAGGTAGAAATTGGAAGATATATACATATCCGGAATTTTTTTATTTTTTATTTTCATTTGTTTTCATGTTCATGTTCATGTTCATGTCCAAACTCCAAACCGTACGGGTAGAAAAAAATGTTCACAGATAAAGTAGTCTTCAAAAAATGGAAATAGTAAAGCTGTAAAGGTTACCAAGTAAGTAGTGTACATTGGAGTGGAAAATTGAGAAAAAGATAAAAATAAAACTTATTATTAAGGTGTTGTAGAGTTTGTTTCGATGGTGATCATTATAAGACGTTGTCAAATTGTTAGTAGTATTGATTGCTCTTAACTTACTTAGTAGTAGGAGTTAATAAGAGGAAAGCTTCCTCACTTGACATCAATAATACGAATGAATTCAATTAGCATGAACGATGAGAAAAATACGGAATTGCTTATTATTACCTCCTTCTCTTTTCCTTTTTTTAATCATGAAGAAAGCAAAAACAAAACAAAAACACAAGACTACAATCAAGCAAGCAACTCCAAGAGCACATTTGCAAGGGGAATAGTTGGTCCACAACTTACATCCTTAGAAGAGGTCCTATATGTTTAGCTAATCCATTTGCAACTTTATTACCCTGACCAAGAATATGATGAAAATAAGTTATCAAAAAATTAAGTTACTCAACGTAATTTAAAATCAATATGTTTTTCATCTATTAATTTTTTTTAAGAAAGTAAATGTTAACTCCTACAATTTCAAAGTGCAAAATGGCGATTTACTCATTGTGGGGACTGGGGAGGAATTTTTCTACCCTCAAAAGTCACTTTAGAATTACAAATTTAAAAAAAGCACAACTTTTGTGTATGTCTTTAGAAATCATGTAACGTGAGTAAAATTACTTCCTTATTGTTTTGGTCTCATTCTGAACTAGGAGGTATACTATACTAAGGTATGTAAATCATGTGCCAAAAACATGAGAGTCTTAATAAAATCAAAAGGTTGTTTATTGGGTTAATCATGGGCCACATAACAATATATGGGCCTTCAGAGAACAAATTTCGGCCCACAAATTTTGATCTGCTGAAGTACTAGTTTATTGGGCTAAGAAGTAGTAAAGTCTATTTTGTGAGTGTTGAAACTTGAAACGAGGGGGTGTCACGTGTACAGAACGTGTCACTCAAGCACGAATTTGCTTCTCTCTAAAAATACAAAACAAGGACACTATAAATACCAAAATCGCTTTCATCTGCGTGTCACAAGGAAAACCAAGAGAGAGAGAAAAAGAAAAAGAAAAAGAAAAAGAGAGAAAAAAAAGCAATAACTCCCTCTGAATCTGAATTGTGAACGAAGAAAACAAAGCACCGAGATCTGAATCAATGGCGTTGGAATGGGTAGTGTTAGGCTACGCCGCAGCAGCAGAAGCAATCATGGTCCTTCTTCTCACAATCCCTGGCCTCGATGCTCTTCGTAAGGGACTCGTCGCGGTTACGAAGAATCTTCTGAAACCGTTTCTCTCTGTGGTTCCGTTTTGTCTCTTTCTTCTGATGGATATTTATTGGAAATACGAGACACGGCCTAGTTGTGAAGGTGATTCGTGCACTCCTACGGAGCATCTTCGTCATCAGAAATCGATTATGAAGAGTCAGCGTAACGCGCTTTTAATCGCTTCTGCGCTTCTCTTTTATTGGCTTCTTTACTCTGTTACCAATCTTGTTGTTAAGATCGATCATCTCAATCAGCGTCTTGAACGCCTTAAGAGGACCGATTGAATGAATCAATCAATTACGAGTTTGTTTCTCTTTTTGGTTGTTTCAGATAAGTCCATCGAGTCTTTGTTCAATCAAGTTTTTCTTCCTATTATCATAGTATGCCACACTTAACAATTTCTATCTATTTTTGTTTTTTTTCTTTCTTATGTAGTTCTATGTTTGAATGATTATGAGACGATTATTTGGTTAATCGGTTAATCTTATATTGTAATTTCTGTGTTGTTTGAACTCAATTGAGAATTAGGGTTCATTTTAGGGATTTTCTCATTGTTGTGATATGTGTGGTTCGGTGTTAAATTTCAGCTACTTTAGTAGCTTCCTTATATAGTTGGGAATACACACGATTGTTAGGTGCTAACTGCTAACTTAATTGCACGTAGACATATAGTTGAGAATTTCATATTTCCCAACTTTTTTGTTAATCAAAATTATTTTCAGCAATGCTTGCATTTAAAATTAGAGGGTGATTATGTTATTTATTAGATCAAGATAACTAAACACTGAGAAGCCTAATGCATATTTTTACGTAATTTTTGGATTTGTATACTTTAGCTATACTAGCTATTTGAATATATATGATCATCATTTCATTGTAAGACTAATTCTATTCAATGTTTAAATTCTAGTTTTCTACAAACAAATTCCAATTTTAGTGATAGACATGCTAATAAAATATAGCCCCTTTAATACTCTACTGGTGTGTTTTCATTCAAGTATTGCTTTTAGTTTTTAACTCTCTTAGGTCTTCTGGTGTGTTGCATACTCTAGAGGTTTGGTCATATGATTATCTTTCTAAGTTAGCAAATCCTTGGAGTTGGCATTATAGTTCTGGTTTGATGAAGGGAATTAGTATATTTTCTAGAGTCTTGATGGTCGAGTTGATTCCACTTAAAGCATGCACAATTTAAAGTTTTAGGAAGTCTATTATGATTTTCTTGTACTTCTAGTTGTGAGTTTGGGTTGTTTGTATCGGTTTCATTGTGTGGTTAACTAGTTATTTCCCTTCCTCTTTTCTTTAAGTACAAGCTTACACCTAGACATATATTCAATGCGTGAAGGGTGAGACAAGTAGAAGAATCTTGTTGTTTTGTTCCAGTCAATTCCTTTGTGCTGTTGTTTGTTTGGGATGCTCTGTGTTCTACCTTTGGTTATGGGCTAGCTAGTATCCTAGCCTATTACATTCTTTCTTTTATACACATTATTCTCCTTTGAATGAATATACTTAAGTATTGACTACTCAATATATTTAAATTTGACATAACTGAATTTATCCAAATCCTTGCATCTTTGTCCCAACAACTTGGAACACATATTATTCCATTTTGAAAACTGTAAGTAGTGGAGAAGCCACCAACCATGGGGTTCTCCGAATTTTTGAGTAAACCTGCAACCATTGGAGCATTGACTAAGCAAAACAGAGAAATCAGGTTCGATAAATTTAACAGATAGCAAGCATTCACATATTATCCCGTAAGCTCCTTTGGCATGTCAGTCAGGACACATGAAACTTACTTCTCCATAAGTAGTTCTAGTAATTTTTCAGCTTATCAGTTTCCTGAACTGGTATAATTCAGTTTGCTTAGAATACAATGTACCCATGGGCAATATTGGTTGTTTGTTTGTTTGTTTTTTCTTTCTTTCCAATAACAATGTTGTTAGGTTTTTCATTTTATATGACCATCATTCTTCATTCATGAAAATTTCTCTTTAAACCCCCCTTCCTTCTTTTTAACCCCCCTAAAACTCCAAAATACCCATAAAAAAGTGACTGATAACCACTTCGTGAGATAGGTCCCGAAATATAGTTCGGGACGCACGTCACGAAATTGTCAAAAAAATTTAAAAATGCACCCCCAGAAAATTTCGTGAGATAGAACCCGAAATTTAGTTCGGGTCTTGCGTCCCGAATTTGGCCCAAACCCCCCCCCCCCCCCCAGCCCACATAAATTTCGTGAGATAGGTCCCGAATTTTTGAACATATACAATTATGGAAAAGAAAAAAAAACATATATGGCAAGAGAATTTTTCTACCTTGGAAAATTTCTCATTTCACCCCCTAATATTCTCTTTTCCCCTCCAAAATGGTTTTTGTATGAGAGTAAATTTTTTTTTGTATGAGAGTATATTGGGGGGGAAAAGAGAGTGTTGGGGGTGGAAAGAGAATTTTTCCAAGGTAAAATGTCTCTATTATGTTCAAATAACATAATTATGAAGATAATGTATTCTTGCCATTCTTTTTTATTGGACCATCCATTTAAGCGATTGATAATTTGATAGGAAAAAATCAGTAGTAATACAAGATAAGAATGGGATTACATTGGAACTAAAAATGTGGAAGCTCCCATAGTAAAAAGACCAAAAAAATGGAAGACCAAAAAAATTCGGGAGTTGTATCCCGAATCTTGGTTCGGGACCTAACTCACGAATTAAACTAGGAGTGTGCGTGTTTTGCAAAAATTTCGTGACTTGGATCCCGAAGTGCAGTTCGGGATGCTCGTCACGAATTTTTGCACTTGGGGAGAAAATTTCAATATTTCGGGACGTGGATCCCGAATTTTGCTTCGGTATGTAGCCCCCGAATTTATCATTATAAGGGCAAATGAGGTAGTTAGGGGGGTGAAAGAGAAATGTGGGGGGCTAAAGAGAAATTTTCTTCATTCATTCAATATAATAAGATAATAGAGATGAACGATGATTATGATGATGTAGATATAATCTGATGATAACAAGTTCTCCACCCTCTTCTCTACTTTTATTCTTTTCCTGGAAATGTGTTCTCCAGAGTAACGCCAATTACTGCCTCGCTCATATGTATATCCTATTGACGAAGGGTATGTACGGTATGCATGCTGTTCATGTATGTATATTGTACCAATGTACTTAAGCATTGACCTGCATGAAAACCAAAACAAAGAGAGCATCCCCAACACACTACATAGTATGCACATTTCGTGTACTTAATCTAAATTGCACATGACTAACATTAGCAGTCGAGTATAATTAGAGGTAGTCTGAATCAAAGGAATTAGCTCTTAATACTATTAAAAGAGTTCAATCCATCTTCAGACGCACTAGATATAGGAAGATGGTAATATTACATATACATTTCGATTTGGATATCAAGTTTGTTGAAAATTAAATCTAGACAAAATGAAGATTTGAGAAGCAACTTGAATCATATATACTATGGCATCAAATGATGTTAAGAGGCACCGTTTGTTTTATTTGCATTGTCTTAGTTATTAAGATATCTTTATGATCAAAGAGTAACACGTATATACCACTTGTCTTGTGACTGTGTATGTACTTGGAAACCAAGTTTACTTGGCTGTTGTATCTTGATGGGAATAAAAATATAGTGCTGAGGGAGGATATAGTGTTGAAGTGGAATTTCTTCCTCTGTTCTCTCGTTGTGATAGTGTGTTTGTGAGTTGTGTTTAGTTACATATCCCACTGCTATTAAAATTTAAACCAAATTGATCTATCTTTAGAGAGGAGAGATTCATTATCGTGAATGCTTACAAGAGTATAACTTGGTTATAAGAAATTAGCTTAAAAAATTCGCAAAGAACAGATTTTAATTTTTACCCATTTCTCCAATTTCTCAAGAACAATGATGAATTACGTTTAAGGTAGTGTTCAAACTAATTTCTAACTTTTCAAAAGAGATTTTAAAGAGTAGAACTCGCAACCTGCTTGTGTTCCTGCACCAGACACCAACCACTAAGCTATCGATTGAGTTGGCAAAAATATATATTTTAGGTGCATGAATTAAGTGTCAAGTTTAATTCATGCATGTAAAAAGATAAAACAAATTTGGTTGCATTTAGGACAATAAACCAACTATGATTGTTAAACGAACAAATTTTTATACAAAAACTTAAAGTTTTAAATTTAAAAAAGAAAATATTAACATGTGCCCTTGTTAAGGAATTTAAGAAAAAAAAATTATTTAATAGTGTTAGAAATAATATAAAACCGTTGATGTGGTCTTTCCTAACGGCTTAAGTTTTTGGGATAATCGGTCATCTGACATGGTATCAGAGCCTCTATGACTAAGTGGTCTAGGGTTCGATTCCCGCTCTCCTCACTTCTAATTAAAAGTGGAATTTTAAGCATACGGTAGGTGTACTATGCATTATCCACACTTCAAGTCCAATGGGCTCTTGCGTGAGGGGGCGTGTTTGTTCCTAACAGCTTAAGCTTTTGGGATAATCTGTCATCTGACAAATGACAAATAGTTATGCATTTAATTTTTTTATGTTGAAATATCATTTTTTTTAATACAAATTTTCTTCTGTAAAAATTCTTAACATATATTCTAAAATCAATAAGACCCTTTAAAACATTTAAAATTTAAATTTAAGCATTACAATCTCAATTTGGTGAGCACGTTTAACTCATCATAATGCTTGAGTGAGACAATAATTTGACAGTTGATGAACTGACATAATTTTATTTTACACAAAATTTTCTTACAACAAAGGTATTCACTCCTCTCAAATTATAAGAGAAAATAAAAATTACACTTATTGAAAAAAATTTAAACATCAACACCAAAAAAATAAAAATTTAAACATAATAACTAAAATTATATGTTTTGTATTTTACTTGAATAAGTTATATAAAAAAATGTAAAAATAATTTTTACTCCTATTAATTATTGGTATAAAAATGATAAGAGAAATAATTGTTTTTGAAAAAGATAAGAGAATAAAAGTTTATGAAAAAGATAAGAGAATAAATTATTTTAAGACAAAATATTTTCGGACAAAGGAGTAAATATTATGAAGTCAAGTCAAGCTTTCTAGACTTTCTCCGCGTTCTTCTATATATCCTCTTTGTTTCTTATCCCCCAAGTTCCTTCCTTACACCATTCGCATAGATCGATCGTAATTCAATCTCTTCAACCTAACCCTAACCCTAACCCTAGCTACGTTCATCTATCACTGATTTCATCCCCATTATCAAAGCTTCATTTCAGATCTGTTTCATTCAAAAATGGACGACGTAAAAGACAAGATGAAAGGCTTCTTCAAGAAAGTCACCTCTTCTTCTTCCTCTTCCTCTGGCAAGTTCAAGGGCCAAGGTAGAGTTCTCGGTTCTTCTTCATCTTCTTCTTCCATCCCTGCTAATTCTAATTCCATTCCTACCCCTCGCCCTTCACCCTCTCCCTCTCCCGCTCAGAATCCTTATCCAAATCCTAAACCTAAGCCTACCCCCAAACCCAAACCCACTTCACCCATCGCTTCTGATCATGACAAGCCTCGTAAAACTGGAGATGATTTTGACCCTTTTGATGCTTTGGTCACTTCATCTAAGAGATCTCAAAATGGCTATTCACTCAATGTATATGAATGCCCCATTTGTAAAACACCTTTTAGATCTGAAGATGAGGTTTCTGAACATGTTGAAACTTGTTTGAGTAGTAACCCAATTGATAATGATGAAAAATGTGTCTCCGAGTTGGCAGAGAGCGAAGTTGTTGAGTCTACTGAATTAGAGATTTGTGTTGGAACTTACGTTTCGGGGAATCCTTCTGATGGATCGGTTGATATTGTTCTTAAATTGTTGAGGAATATTGTTAAGGAGCCTGAGAATGTTAAGTTTAGGAAAATTAGGTTGAGTAATCCAAAGATTAAGGAGGCTGTTACTGAGGTTAGTGGTGGGATTGAATTGCTTAGCTTTTTAGGGTTTGAACTTAAGGAGGAGAATGGAGAGACATGGGCATTGATGGAGGTTCCTACACTGGACAAAATTAGTTTGATTAAGAAGGTAATAGTTTTGTTGGAACCACAACTGCTACAAAATCCTCCAAAGAGAGACAGTTTGGTGTCTTCAGCTTCTGCTGAGAAACTAGTCGAGGCGGAACCAGCTGAACCAAAAAAGATCGACAGACAGGTAAAAATCGTCATATTGATAATATTTCTGATAGGGCTATGGAGAAAATGAAGTTCATGATCTGATTATTTGATTTTAGCAATGTGTGTCTTGTATGCATTTGAGTATTATACTGTGTTTTGTTTGCTCTTATTAGAAATTTATGTGTTTTTGGAACTCATAGCTGCAAACACTACTTGTAAAGAAGTACTACTAAATTGTTGAAATTCTAGAATGGCATTGTAGATTCGTATGGTTTTAATATGAATAGAAAGGAATGGACTAGGGTTTGAATATTTGGTTTAATTTGGGCGTATAAGCAAAGGGGAAAAGTAGAATGTGGGTTATTTTGGGAAGTTATTGTGTATGGTTGGATAGATATACTGAAAATTGTTGATAGATTTTGTCAATATTTTTGTAAGGGTTGATGATTAGGGATTGCATTATGTTGGCATAATGTAAATTTGGGTGTGATGCAAGGTTAAAGATAGAATCCTATTAAGAATTCTTGCTAGTTCCACAAACAGAAAAGGTTTAAGCAAAACCACTAAGTTGAAGAAGCTATTGTAGTGGTACTCATCCTAATACAGTGAAAAAAAATCTTGCATAAAAGTAGTAAAGACAGATAAAACCTATATTAAAACAAGGGCACCTTTGTTACTGGATTGCATATATAGACCAGCTGCAGAAGCAGTTTGTAAATGTGATCATATGACTAGTTGTTATACTGCAGAACATGCATGTTATTGGCTTTCTTGTTAGTTTGGCACTTTAGTACTTATCTAAATAAGAAACCAATGAATTATTTTTTGATCATGTCTATCTTTTCTGATTTGAAAATGCTTCTTACAGGTGAAGGTCTTCTTTGCTGTCTCTGAAAGTGTTGCAGCTAAAATCGAGCTACCGGATTCCTTCTACAAACGTTCAGCTGAAGAGGTGAGAAGAGAAGCTGAACTAAGGAAGAAAAAGCTTGAAGAGTCTCAGCTTTTAATCCCCAGGTCACTTAGAGAAAAGCAAGCTAAAGCTGCAAAGAAGAGATACACAAGAACTATTATTAGGATTCAGTTTCCAGATGGGGTTGTACTTCAAGGTGCATTTGCTCCATGGGAACCAACTACTGCGCTCTATGAGGTTTGCCTTTGCTACCTGATTTTAACTCGATACTTTTCAAGTGTTACTTTCTTGCTGTTTATTCTGAGTCAGCAACTCAGCGCCATTCTTGTTTTCCACGCAGTTTGTCAGTTCCGCGATAAAAGAACCAGGTTTGGAATTTGAGCTAATGCATCCTGTCGTTGTTCAACGGCGAGTTATCCCACGTTTCCCTAAACCAGGGCAGAAAGCCAAAACGATAGAGGAAGAAGACCTGGTACCTTCTGCTCTAATCAAGTTCAAGCCCCTAGAAACAGATTCTGTTGTTTTCACCGGTCTCAACAATGAATTGCTTCAAATCAGTGAACCACTTGTAAATGGTTAAGCATTTGCCTCTGTATGAACTATATTGATATCTTTCCTTTACTTGGTACCTTCTGCTCTAATCAAGTTCAAGCCCCTAGAAACAGATTTTGTTGTTTTCACCGGTCTCAACAATGAATTGCTTCAAATCAGTGAACCACTTGTAAATGGTTAGGCATTTGCCTCTGTATCAACTATATTGATATCTTTCCTCACTTTCACAATTTATTCCCCTTTATAGGTGGGGATATAGGTATTTTTTGAGCTACTCACAATTGTGACAAACAATGTTATATAATCAGATAGAACTTTATTGAGAAAAAGCTAGGAACTTTACTTTTTACATATTCTTATAGAAATTTTTGTGGACTACTTGTCCTCATTTGAAGAAGTGAAAAATGAAAATCATTGCTAATGAAAATGAAAATCAAGGCTATGATATAATTCTTGATGAATATTCATTTCTTGCTATTTCACTTGTGAAATTAAACACTATGCTATTTTCTTTAACCACTATGAATCATATTTTTCTCAAAATCCTCATATTTAATACTGACAAGCTGCTGGCGACATAATTCTCAATGATCACAATAGGAAACAGTATCATCAATGTGGTTCTATGAGTTTTTGTAGATAAATTTAGGACACAAATTTGGTTGTGCTGCACATGCACATGGTGGGTAAAGAAATGATAAAATTATTTTAAATGTCCCAACAGTCCTCCTGTAAGATTTATTTTAGATTTTAGTATTCTTTTGCTGAAGTTAATTACATTTGTATGATTTTCTTGATGTATTAAGGCTGAGGGCTATTTTAGATTTATTTGATTTCTTTTTACTATACATCTTGGAATTGCCATTAGTACATATATTTTTGTCACTGAACCAAACACACACTTCATATATATAATTCACACTATCATACTAAGTAAATTCGTGAATACAAATACCATGATCAACAATAATTTCTTTAACTAAAAAGTTCATACAAATTACGGTAGCTTAAAATGAGTAGGCATATAATAATGCCAGTTTCACCATCATGAGTCGGTTTTGTTTATAGAACATCATTGTATGTATATCCATGAGAATTTTCATCACAAACTCTGCAAAGCAATGAAGAGTCTGTAGAAGTCCACCACCAATCTGTGTGCTGCTTACAATATGGTTTGTTACAGCAACTGCACTTAGGAACCTGCAACCAACATTCAAGGCACAAGATATCTCCACAGGCACCCTCTTCAGGCTCTTCAGATTCAACACATCCACCACAGTTTTCACACCTAGAAATACAAAATATGCATCCCCTACATTCCTTCCTCTTCTTGCAGTCCACTTTTGGGCAGTCATATACCATCCTCACCTCAGCACACTCGGGACATACCTCCAAATCAATAATCCGCCGGTTTTCTCCTTTCTTGAACGATGAAATGCTACCGCGTTTGTGATAGTAGACAGGCTGCTGCGTTTGCTCGTATTCTAACGGAAGGTTTTTTCTGAGGCTCAAGACAAGCATGTCACGTTCCTCTTTTGGTAGGTTGCTGTGGATGTTTTTTCTGAGATTTGAGGCAAGAATGTCATGGTGCTCTTTTTGTAGATTATAGATGCCGTTTATACTCAAGGTGGTTAAGGAATTGCTTCTTTGGCACAATGCTTCCACAGCTTTTAGGACTCCTTCAGGGGTTATGCTAGTGCATGCTGGTATATGAATCTACACATCAAATTAAACCATAAATGAGACAACTCTTCTATATCCTACTATGTATACAGCATGTTACAACTTACAAATGCCTAAAAACTCTCAATTTTGACATTAGTTTTTTTTCACAACATAAAAAACATACTTTGCTTGATTAATCAATTAATTAAAACAGTGAATGAAAGTAGCAAAATAGAAAAATGTAAAACATGGGTTTGAAAGATATTGTTACCTACCTCTTTAATGGAAGGGTTTTGTTCGACAACTCTTAGTAATCCTTGATCAGTGATGTGGATGCAGTTCATGAGAGCAAGTGTTTGAAGCCTACCATTAGCCTTGGATGTGAGTTTCAATAGAGTCTCATCAGAGAGTCTTGAATTAAGAGGAGTTTCAACAATAAGATGAAGCCATAGCAATACATCACAGTTAACTGCATCCCTTAGCATCTTGCAAACACTAGACATGGTTAAAACCTCATTCAATCGAAGGTAAGATAACACCATAAACATGATTGTGTGAGGAGGAGGAGGAGGAGAAGAAGAATATGGTTCTGCTTCTGATTCATCATATGTGGTGATTATATCAGAGGATATAGCTTTTGAAGAATCTCCCATATTTGTTTCTATCACGTTTTGTTATACTCAAAATGCAAAAACATTAAACAAGCCAATTATGTGTTAATAATATATTGATACAAGAAGAAGGAGCTAAACTTGGATCTTGACTGAAGATTTTGCATCCATATATTGTGATACGTGGCTGGAAAGTGATTTTATCATCATTAGTGTGACACGTTAATACGGCTACATAGATATATATGGTTGAGGATAATGCACGTATATATGAGAAATGTTACATTATTCTCTTTCTCTCCCTTTCCAATAGGAATAGGAGAAAAATAAGCAACTAATTTTGAATTTCATAACCACTTTAAGGTGGCATATACATTTGTCACAATCAACTGATTTTTTTCTAAATTAATAATTACTCACTATTATGAGCTGAAGTGAAGAATATCATGTAGCTTGTTACAACAAATTACACACTTAAATTCTCTCCTAAGTAGGAAATATCCTAATTGAAGTGCAATAGTGCATCAATCATCAATGTGCAAAGAGCTCTAACATGTGGAAGCTATGAATGAGGTAATGGTTCAACAGCAGTCTTGAAGAGAAGGATATGAACTTTGTCAATGGAAAAATACAAGAAACCACCAACAGAATGAGTCACATAGGAACCAAAGCTAGTACCTACAATGCAGTGCCAAGCTGGACCATAGGTAGAGTCAAATTCCTGTAATATAAAATAACAAAATATTCCCAAATTTAGCAGGTAATATATTTATGCTAAGCAAAGTTGTAGTTCACTTGATAAAGTTACACCTAACAAAATTACACTTAGGATATCACATTATTAGGAAATTCAAGATTACAACTTTACTATCATCTACACATGAAACTTCCATCAATGAAATGAGGGACCATCTAATCTAACTTTTTATGCCACAAATAACTTCCATACCAAGCCAACTAGGTTCATTAATAAATACAACAAACAAAACTATAGCCATATTTTTCTTGTTTTGGCCTTACTCAAGGAGTCACATGCATAAGTTCAAATTTGCAATCTAGAAGATGCACTTTACATTCTTCACAATTCACAATAAAAAAGTGGGAAAACCTCATAATTTTATGTATTTGACATCTCTATACTTTTAAGAAAACAAACAAAACATGCCATTTTCAATCTCTCAATTAGATTTCATATTATAGACACTTCTTGGAAAGGTTTCTTTTACTTTTGGTGAAACTAGTAGTAAGATATAGTGTAGTGTAAAGAAAAAATCAAGCACTAGTCTGAGTGATACTATGAAAAGATTTTGCAGATAACAGTTCAGAAATCTTATCATATGAACATCAACTAAAATAAAAATTAGGCTATTTGATGTCTCTATGACCACAGTTCCACCCCAATTGTGATAGTGAAAGTCTATGTTTGGTTCCACATTTGAATCACTTGTGATTAGTCAAACATGACTTGACCACAAATTTGTTATGTTTGGTTTTCAACCTCAAAATGAATTCTAGCCTCAAAATCAATTATACCTAAAAGCTAAGATATCTATCTACTATCTAGCTTCTGAGTTAACATATTCAGAAATTTGTTAAAAGTGGCATATACACATACAAAAACAATTGTAATCCAAACTATCTAAGCATAAATTGATAAAAATCACTTCTTCCACAAATATATACAAACATAAACCATTTTATGTTCAATTTCAACCAAAATCATTTTTATAAAATCAGTTCTGACAAAATCAATTTTCATCACTGCAAAATCAAAATCAAAGATAGGGATGCAAACAAGAAACTTTGATTGTGCAAGCTACATTGTTCAACAAACAAACTATAAAAAAGACTAAATTGAGAAAGAATAGCAAGTTTGCCACATTTTGACAAAAAGATTCAAACTTTGCCATTCAAACCTCACCAAGTGTTAAAGAAAATGAGAACCCAGAAACAGATCTTAGTAAAAATTAATTAAACCATTCAAACAATGAAGAAAAAGAAGTAACCTTCTTAAGGGTAAGAGCGACACGTTTAGTGTCACGGTTCTTTGATGGCATAGAATCCAAGAGATGACATGCACAACGAAAAGCATGATTCTGCAAAGTGAGAGACATGTCACAAGCTCTGATCTTGACATTATTATTGTTGAAGTGTTCATGCTGTTCTTGTTGTTCTATGGTTTTCTTCTTGTTTTGTATTAAGCTTTTGAGAAAGTTGCTTCTTTTCTCTAACTCCTTCTCTGCTGCACCTTCCATATATGTTAATGTTGTGTTTTCTCTCCTAAGTTCTAAGCTCTTCAAAGTTCAAACTCAATGGAATGGAACCATTTTTTTCTTGTTCTAGTATTGCTTTGCTTGGAATGTGGCTTTTTTTTAAGATTAAATGTGGCAATGTTAATTAATGTTGTTTAAAGCAATGGCAAGAAAACATCTTTTGTGATCCATTGCCTACGGAAAGGGAAAGGGAAAAGGAACAGAGAGATAGATAGATAGATAGATAGATGAAGATGAGATGAGATCGATGTACAGTGACTAGTGCGTGGACATGTCTTTGTTAGATTTGGTATTGGTTTTTGAGTTTAGTTGCTTCTTTTAATGCATTCATTTTTGTTGTTAGTACTATTTCATAAAAAAATGTTCTCATTAACAATTCAACTACTGTTCGATCCTCACAACGACGACGGTTTCATCCATATTATTTTATCTCCTATTGACACACATTTGAATTGTATTTTATACGATATGATTGTATATCTATTCTATAAACTCTCTTTAATAAATTCAAAAATATTACTTTGTTTCTAAACAATGCACCCTCAAAATTAAGTTAGTAGTTTAGTGCTAATTTATATTTATAATCTTGCCACACAAAAGTGATTTTTTACACAGCAAATTTTTTGATCAAGTAGAACTAAGTACCCTTGTCTATTACAACCAGCCAAGGGGAAACACGATTATCTATATCTAACTCAAAGCCTTGTCTTGTCCGTGACTGTGGTTTTGGTTGGTCAAAGTAGCAGTACCCTACTACGGACTGCACAAATGTAAGAACTCTAACAAATTTACTCTGTATGTAATATAATTTCTGTCCTACAGATTGGAATCCCACATGTTCAAAGATATAAGTATATGACAATATTGTGTTGTTAACATCTTAGATCTACGTCATGAAAATATGGCAGTGGAGTGGAAGTGAAGTTAAGGGATTTGGAAATTTATCAGAAAATGCAAATACAGTATTGTCTTGATAATAACCAGTACATAATTCAAATCATCATAATAATTAATTGTCCTCACAAAATAAAAGTTAACACTTGCACATCAAAATACCGAGAAACTCAACATACATGATGATACATTAATTGGAATACTACATAATTTATATAAGAAGCTAGATGCAATTTGGATAATGTAAATAGAACAAACTATAAATATAGAGTGCATCCTAGTTGATCAAACCCATATACTCCCTTTAACGATTCATCTTTTCAACTTCAGGAGCTTTTGGAGCCATGTTTACTAATTTCTTCACTTCCTCAACATTTCCACGCCAATCTAATCAATTTCAAATTAAAAACCATCTATCCATAAATAAACTATAATATATATATATATATATATATATATATATATATATATAAACAAATATATATACGTACCAATGGGCATGTCAAATCCACGGTTTTGAAGCTCACGAAATTCTTGGCACAATGCCAATCTCTCGCAGCAACAATGAAGCAAGCAATCAAAAGTAGGTTCTCCCTTCAATTTGTATTCTTCTCTCATCTTTGAACGGTAGAACATTGAGTATAAGCAACCACAACCAAAACAACTTAACAATGCATACAAACTTCCACTCTTACAACATGCTGCATGCAACATATATTCATTTCAAACATCCTTCAATTAATCAAGTAATAAATAAATATAAATAAACAAACTTAATTTGTTCTAAGTATATGAAATTAAATTGAGCAACCAATATCTTACTTGTGGAACCCTTGTCAATAACCTCTGCCACTTGGCCAAATGTGATACATGGACACCAGCATGTTATCAAACCTACAAGGTAAAATTAATACAAATTTAGTTAACTATTATAATGCTATAATTTTTATAACATTGGTTAAAATAAATTAATTTATAACAAACACATTTTCAAATCATATTTTATATGATGGAGAATTTTAAGAGAATGTGATAGTTTGAGTTACAATTTTCGAAGTTGGAGAAGCAGTCAAAGAGGCCCGTTGACCAATCTGCATGTTCTTGGGCTTCACCAGAGGCCTGTTTGGATGTTGGTAAACTCATAGTATTGCAGAGGCACCAAAAATGCACACAAAATTCCTCAAGGTGGGTGGAAATATAATGGTGGAGTTTGAGGTGTAGTAGCCCAACAATTTATATAGTATAAAGGAATATTTTGAAAATGTAGTAGTAAATAGTAAAAATAATTAACCAATCTTCCTGTTGAATGTTTTTATAGGACCGAATATTTATTTTTGATCTTGAAGGCTAAATCCATTATTCAATGGACAAGTTTGAGATCAATATAGTGGACTTTTTAGTAACAAAAATAAAACATTAGTTAAGGGTAGTGCATACAAGAGCTAAGTCCTGTCCATCCTATCTAAAGTCTAAACCGGGTCCAGTAAAATAATATCACAAGCTGACCCTTGCAATATTTTATTTAATAATATTTAAATGTTTTTTTTAAATCAATATTTAAATATTATAATTATGTGGATAACTATCGTCAATTAATTTATAAATTCTAATTGATTCATGATCAAACCAAGTATCAAAGTTAATTAGTTTTTTGATTATCCTATGCTAGTGGTTCAATGCGATTGACGCTAGACTTAGTTGAGAAAATTATAATTTGATGACTTGATTCTTACAACTACATTTGGGTGAAGTTGAAGCTACTTGATGTCAGAGCTTACCTTTATATATTTATGTTAAAAAATTTATATCTTAAATCAATTTTGTCTGTAGATACTAATATTAATGATCAACCCATACAAAAAATTATAGACATTTGATATTTGTTGCTATAAAACTTATATGTCAATCAGTTTATAATAATGATAATTTTGAAAATTCGTTACATTGCTCATTCATTTTTTTAATTTATATAAAGAAAATAAATAAATTAACACCAATACTTATTTTAGGACGGTGAACTTCAATATAGTACAAAAATGTCTTTATTATTGATTGAAAGCCGATACATAGCTAAAAATATAGACGTCTAAAATTGAACCACACATTAGAAAAAGTAGTCTTAGAATAATCAGACAAATATTTGACTAAATCATCCACTGAGTCTGAAACCTTTCAAACACTTCAAAAACACTCATATGATATCAACTTTACAATAATGTCTTTATTATTAATTGACAAGGAAATACATAGCTAAAAAGTCTATATTATTAATTGAAAAGCCAATACATAGACAAAATCATTTATTCAAATAACTCCAATAATTAAAAAAAAAATTAAAAATCTTAAGAATTTAGATCCTCTACTAATGCAATATGGACTTGCTTTTATAGTAAATCCAAAGACGTATCTTAATTAAGTTCAACGACTCATGTGTTCAACTGCTGGAGCTGTTGGTGCCATGGCTACTCCCCTGTTTCCTTGTGCCACATTTCCTTGCCACCCTAACCAATTTCATATATATAAATTAAAAAGATTCAAGTAAATGAAATAAAGAAAGATAAAAACTCACTCATCTATATTTAACAGTGTTTTAAATTACATATATAAATAAGTGTCAATGTGTCATAAAGTCCTTAATCCTCTTATTTATATTTTATTTCATGGCTCTTTCTTTGAAATTTTCAAAAATTAAAGTTGAGTAGAAACTATCTTATAATTGCAGTTCAGTTGATAAATATTTAGAATATAATTGGAGAAATGTGGAATCGAATCATGAATTTTACACTTATTTAAATTTAAAGTGTGTCAATTTGGTGGGGGATGGGAACAAAATCCAAATATTTAGGCTCCATCAACATCCGAACCCGAGTTAACAGGTGAAAATATGAATTGATCGGGTTCAAGTGATACCCGATATTTCGGATATGAGTTTGGGTAATGTGAAATTCGCATTCGAAATCCGAAATTACAACCGCTTAAACGTTAAATTATATAATTATTATAATGTTATCATGTTGAAGATCTTAATTTTAATTGTAACGTTGTCAAATTTGATAGAAATTTGTAATTTAATTTCTTAATTTCTTTGAGAGCAGAGACTTTGATAGAATACTTGTGTTTCAATGTTGTTGTTGTTGTATTTTTTGCGAGTTTAAATTTTTTGTAGGTTCGGGTTTTTTGATGAAAAAAATTGAACCCAAGAGGTGTAGCCATGTAGGTGTTACTTTACCACCCGAATATCCTTTAGGGTTGAGTTCGGGTAGTGATTTTTTATTCATATTCGAGTAGTGTGAAACTCGCATCCAACCATATCCATTGTCATCCATAAATTTGGCTATAAACCTTTTTTTTTTGGTAAGGACTATTCAGCTATTTGATAAAAGGAAAATTGACTAAAAATCTCAAAGTGCATTTTTCCCCTATAATAGTAAGATAATTCAAAGTGCATTTTCTATGGAGAAGCCTTCAATGTTTATATAAAAAAAGTGATGAAAATCGTTTAAAAGTGGGCACAAACGTTAACGCGTTGCTAGAATTGAATTGAATTCCAATTAAACATTTTTAACACGACACTAAAAAGTAAATTAGTTGAATAATAATAATAATTAATATACACATACCAAGTTGCATGTCAAAACCACGATTTTGAAGCTCACGATATTCTTGACACAAAGCACATGATTCACAACAACAATGAACTAAGCAATCACAACAAGGTGTGTCATTGAGCATGAATTGGTGTCTCATTTTGTTACGGTACATGCATGAGTATAAACATCCACAGCCCGTCATACAACAAATCAATGTATAAACTGCCCCACTTAAAGCACAAGCTGCAAAAACAAATTTAACAATATAAATAATTAATTACTATGTTTCTCATTATTAATTAATTATTAATTAATACTATATATTGAAAAAGAATAATGTATGTATATCTTACAAGTTGATCCCTGGTCAACGATCTCAGCAATTCGGCCAAAGGTGATGCATGGACACCAATATGTTATGCAACCTAAAAATATTTGTAAAAAAATTAGTAATAATAATTATAATTGAAGAGGAATTATTTCGTCAAAAAAAATAAAAATTGAAGAGGAATTAATTAATTAATAGATGGTGCAAAAGTGATGATTATAATTCATAGTACATGTTTTGCAATCGGAGAAGCAGTCAAAGAGTCCCGTGGACCATTCCTGGTTGGCTTTAGGGTGGTGGTGGTGGCCGGCGTTCGCCGGGAAACCGGTAACTGTGGCCTGGTTGTATGGTGGTTGGGCATAATGTAATTGTGAATTTGGAGGATTCATATTATAAGAATAATATAAAGTGTGAATGTATGGTAGGGAAATTAGATGCAAGCACAAAATTGGTTAATTAATTGAGTGAAAGTATATAATATGATGGTGGAGTTTGTGTTATGGAACAACAATAATTTAGTATGTCTAATATATAAGCGGAAAATTTGAGGAGGCTTGGAATGAATTATGAATGGTTCAATTCAATGAGACCATGTCATGCTTGAGACTAATAAATTAATTAATTAATTAATTAATTAATTAATTAATCCATTTCCGTGTGCATTGTGAACAAGTTGTTGGATAAATTAAGACTGCTCTAGTAGGCTTCAGCCTTCAATTTATCAATTAACTAATGATTATTTGATAAAGAAATAATATAATATCAAACCATTTACTTTAATTAATGTAAGGTGAGTTGCATTGAACTTTCATCGTCTATGCATAATTTGTTACGCCAAATTGTAAGTTAGCTAGCTAAAGCTTCGTGGGGCTGCTGCACATGTGAATTGAATGAATCAGCACAAAATGATGAATATCATTTATAATTTTTCTTCTAATATTATTAATTCTTATCTTTTTTTTTTTTTATGGTAAACAAATATATTAGACTAAATTTTGGACTAGATTTCAAGTCACAACTGATGTTAGTATATATAAGGAATTTTTTTTCACCCTCTAGTTTTTAAGAGAGGGGTGCCAAATAATTTAGAATTTAGACAAGCTCTGATATTAAGTGGTTTTAGTCTATCTCAAATACAATTGTAGAGATCGAAATGTGCTCCTCTCTAATAAGTCCAATATCAATCACCATAAACAATTATGGTTTGGTGATATAAGGAAATATTAGGAAGAAATATAATTAAGGTTAATTTCTTTATGATTCTTCCTTTGTGACTGTGACTGTGATATTAGTTATTTTTTTATTCCTTTTCAATGACAGTGATTATTTTCTTATTGATGTATTAGTGATTCTATTTTGTACTTAATGTTTGATATAATTTGATCATTTAAATATTTTTTGTTGCTAACATAATCATATGGAATTTGTTACTATGTGAATTTAGCATCATGTTTTCCTCCTCTCCTTTTTATTTTTATTAGTACTTAAAAGGTCTGCTTAAACATGACTCCTAAAGAGTTTTTGATTTTGTTGGATCATAAAGAGGCGGTTATGAGATCATTCACGTCCGTATTGAGAGGAGAGTTGTCTCGCATTATTTAAAAAAGTGAAGGTTGGAAATTTTATAAGTGAGAAGATCTATAAATTTTAATACTTTAAGATTTTGGATAAATATGTTTTCAACTCACTTATATTGATATTCTCGATCCAATTTAGATGATTCTTGAACTTCCTGATCCAACACTTTCAACAATGAGTTGGCTAACATGTTACATTAAATTTTAATTTTTTGAAAAAAAAAGGTTATTATCAAAAGTGTTATAACATAATTAACCTAGAAAACTGTTGTATAATTTGTTCAACAAATAAAAAAGTGTTTCATATATAATAAACATTAGCAATATCTTTATTCTTCATAGTGACATTTAATTTACTAGCAAAACGAAGATCCTTTAAAGAATATCCGATAAAATTAAAACGATACAAAGACATAACAAAACGAAGGTACAATTAAGTTAACATCATATATCTTATCCATCTTGAGAATGTACCATAGTTATACAGTAACATAAAATTGGATCCGGATTTAAATGAGAAAGAAAAAACATGAATCAGTCATTATTGTACTTGAGATCAACACAAATATTATTTTATAACACAAATATGGATCTTCAACGGCTCATGCCCGATTCGACAGGTGGAGCTGTTGCAGCCATGGCTATTCCTCCAGTCCGTTGCTCATCATTTCCATGCCACCCTAACCATTTCAAAGTTCAATAAAAATAAATCAAACACATAATTAAGAGAAATTTTACACAAAATAAATAAATATGAAGTTCTATATATGTAATATAACCACAAAGATCCATCTTTCATATGTTAAAACATTTTTTATTTGACAGTATAAAATAGTGAATTAAAGGGATGCAAATTTTACAGCTAAGATTCAAAACAAATGCCAACTAAGAAACAAATAATGAGTACTAAACTAATGTCTAATGGTTCATGATCATATACTAGTATATGGTTGATAAATATAGAGTAGTAGTATATAGTACATTATGTGAAACATTTAACATCTAAGATTCAAAACAAATGCCAACTTAGAAACAAATAAATGAGTACTAAACTAATGGTTCATGATCATATATATATATTAGTATATGGTTGATAAATATAGATTAATATACATACCAATGACCATGTTGAATCCACGGTTTTCAAGCTCACGATATTCTTGACACAAAGCACAAGCCTCACAACAGCAATGAATCAAAATATCCGAATGATTACTTCCTTTCAAACCGTATTGTTGTCTCATCTTTGACCGGTAAAAGCAAGAATACAAGCAACCACACCCAGTTACAACACTAATCAAAGTGTACAAAGCTCCACTAGCACCACATGCTACAAAACAACAATCAATTAATTACTATTAAAACTTTCCATTATTAACTATATTTCTAACTTAGCCTTTTTAAAATTGTATCCAAAAAAAAAAAATGTAACCATCACTTTAGAGTTTAAATTAAAGAAGTCAAACTAATTAATCCTCTTTTTGTTTTTTATGATTAGTCAAATTAATCCTTTAGTCGGGACCGGATTTGGGTCAGGGCAACCAGGTCTAGAGCCCGGGGCTTCCAAAATACAGGGGCCACAAAAAAATTATTTTATTATTTATAGTCCAATAGATCATTGCTGTTACATAATTGTGCATATGAAATTTAATAAGAATCAACTGAACAAAGAATTTTTTTGTCACACGTTGCATTTATAGATGATTTTGTTCTCTAAGTTTACAAAAACTTCAGATGTGGGGCTTGTATGTTTGAAGCTTAAATAACAATAGCTAACTATGATTCATTAATTATATAATGAATTTTTTTATCGCGAGTCATTTTTTTCTTGTTAACACTATATTTTGTTATTTTCTTTGAGAATAAAAAATTACTATTTAAAATTTAATTGTAATTTTTGCTAAAAACACTATCAATTTGTAATGATGTTATTTTTTACAATAAATATACGATGTTCTTTTTATAAAAAAAGTTTTTACTTTTTATTAAGGGTCTTTTCTTATTATTTGTTTTGAACCTCTAAAATATCGACATTGACATTGTAAAATAAGTATATATTTTTTTATTGGGGATTCATTTTTATTTTTACCCTGGAACTCCAAATAATCGGATACAACACTGCCTTTAGTTAACTCATGAAATTTCCGTATTATATATTAATCCTAGAAAACTGTTTTGTTATCTCATCTTCTATACATTAGTATTATAAAATTGAATTTGTTATAAGTAAGAAATGAAGTAATGGGTGTCTTACAAGTGGATCCCCTGTCAATGATTTCAGCAACTTGACCAAAAGTAATACATGGACACCAGAATGTTATGCAACCTGAAACAAATTAGACAAATATGCAAGAATCAATCAAGTGAAATGAAAATTAAGTATATAGTTATAGCTATATAGTATATAATATAATTAGTTGAGTTAAAGAGAGAATACTAAATTACTTTGTACAGGGTTAGAGCAGCAATCACAAAGACCGGTGGACCAATCAACTAGAGGTGTAGCCGGAGGAGGAGGTGTGTACTCCGTGGTTGAGGCACCGGTGTACGCCAATGTAGTGCTGTTGTAGCTCACCGGAAAACCTGTGGCGGTGGCTGATGATTGTGGCTGGTTGTATGCTGGCTTTCCATCCTCTTGTTGATACATTTTTAGGAACAAAGTAGCAAAAATGAGTTAAAGCAATATGATAACGCCATTGAACGTATAAGTAATGGAAAGTGGAAACCTTTCAAACACTTCAAAAACACTTATAACTTTACAATAATGTCTTTTATTTTTGGCTTAATTATATACTTTGATCACTTACGTTTCTTTTAAGTTTTAATTTGGTCCCTTAAATTTAAAAAGTTTCAAGTTAATTTTTTTAGTCAAATTTTGGGCTAAATATTCCACCTAACTAATAGATTTTCATACATATGGACAACTTAGGAAGGTGTCACGTAGAATGTTTAGAAAAAATCAACTCAAAATTTAATAGAAAGTTAGATGAAATAAATTTAAAATTTAACGAAAAAGATCAACTTATGTTGAAATCAGTAATGTAAAGGAACAAATTGAGCTAAGGGTCAAAGAGCAAGGAGGTCCAGGGTTCAAGTCTTGGCAAATGAAAAAAAATTAACATTATACAAACATACTAACAACTAACATTTGTCCATTAAAAAAAATTAAAACCTTTTAAATGTAAAGGGTCAGAACGAATCTTAAAATAAATATAAGAGACTAAATATGCGATTAATCCTTTATTTTTTTTGGTACCATAAGAGGCCAAAACCCAATTTTTACAAATGTCTTTTATTATTAATTGAAAGGGCAATGCATATCTAAAAATGTCTTTATTAATTGAAAAGCCAATTCACAAAAAAAAATATTAATTCAAATAATTCCAATAATTTAAATAGAAATACAAGTATTAGATTTCTCGCTTTAAATCTAACAAGACTCTACAGTTATAGTTCTATATATTACTTTTATAGTAGTAAACTACTAAGATACCCGTGCACACGGGTCACACGTTCCGTGTGATTTGTCGTGTTAAGTGTCTTTAATCGTGATGTTTATAGTTAAAAATATTTTTTACAAATAATTAAAAATATTTTAATCAATATAATAATGATATTTTAATCAGTATAATAATGATATTTTAATCAATATTTTAATCTTTTTTTACATTAAAATATATTTTAAATAAATTTCAATGATCAAATGATATTCTCTCGGTGAATATACTAAAAAATTTAACAATGATAAAATTAACAATTTCTCCATGAATCTACTATAAAATTGGCAATATCTCCATGAATCTATTATCGTATAATAATAATATTTTAGTCAACTTTTTTAACAATAATAATTACTACTACAAAAAAATATTTCTCGTGTTCCTGAACAATAGATATTAAACAAATAAATTTAATTAAGTATTATTTTTGTTTATAATTTAAAAATTGATATAATAGTTGTTTAAATTTTTCATAAACAACGGCTTGTTAAAAAAAACTATAAGTTTGTCCCGTTTATATTTTTTTCGGCCACCACGAACATATATCAGAAAAAAGAAGATTATTTTTGAACTTCTTATCAAATTAATAAAAATTAACTAAGTTATAAGTTAATTGAACTTGCTTAACAAATTAAACTATAAGATATAAAGTATTGATTTCATGTCCTTCGTTATGTAAAATGTTTTTTCCTTTTTTTTTTTGCTTTTTTATATATATGTTATATTAAAAATAATGGGCGACACTTGGTGTACCCTATTATGATTTGAGAGTATTTAATCATGAACGAATCAAAAATATTTTAATCAATATAAATTTTATAAAATATACTATTTGATTGAAAATTTATAACAGTTTATATGTCATTTTTAACGTGTTCGTGGTGGCCCAATGTGTTATTTTATGATGTGTTAAAAATGTCATTTTTAATGTGTTCGTGGTGGCCCAATGTGTTATAGAAAGTTTATATCAAACTATTAGTTTATAACTGTTATAAAAATTAACAAAATTAATAAAAATGAACTAAATTAAAAAAATCATATAAACTGTTAGTTTTAATGTGTCTCAATAATAGTTTATATGATTTTTTTAAATGTCATTTTATGTGTCTCAATAACATATCAAATAATTTTAGATTTGTCTGAAATTTTAATATAAATGATTTATATGATATAAACTTTCAATCCAACAGTATATTTTGTTAAAATTTATATATCGGTTAAAACATTATTGAATAATTGAGGGATAAATACTCTCAAATCATGAAGAGATAGATTAGAAAAATCTAATAATCACATAAAAGGTCATAAATTATTCGTTGTTTAATTAAATATCAGAATAATTTTTTTAATTAGCGGCTAAAATTTTAAACTCCATTAAAAATTTATGTCTCGGCATGTCTCCGAGAAAACCTAACATGTTGTGCTTGAAATAAGATGCACACAAAAAAATATAGGTTAAATATATAAAGGGTCTTGCTAACTAGTGCTGCCCTTGGGGCATTAGTTAAGGTTACCCAAAAAAATAATAGTTGTATTAGAAATTGTGTTTATTCTTTTAGAAAAGTAAAAAATATAAATTTCGAGAGAATCTTTACTATTTTTGTTTCTTAATCATTGCCCTGTTTATCATTTTCCATATATAAAATTGGTTAAATATATTTCATAACATCACATATCAAACGTTGCCGAAACTCAAAAGTGTGACATAACAAACATTAGCAACATTTTTATTCTTGTCATATTGACATTGACACATAACAAAACAAATGTCTTTTCGAAGAAAAACATCCGATAAAATTTAAGTGATACAAAAACAAAATACTACCTGCATCACATACATGATGATACGCTAATATTGTACTTGAGATCAACACTGACAATACAAACAATATTGCGAACACAAATGGATCGTCTACACTCACTTCAACGGCTCATGCCGGATTCGACGGCCGGAGCTGTTGTAGCCATAGCTATTCCTCGAGTTCGTTGCTCAACATTTCCATGCCACCCTAACCATTCCAAAGTTCAATCAAAATAAATCAAACACACATATAAAATAAATTTTACCAAACAAAAAACAAGTTCTATGTAACCACAAAGATCCATATTTCATATGTGAAACATTTTACATCTAAGATTCAAAACAAATGCCAACTAAGAAACAAATAATGAGTACTAAACTAATGGGTTCATGATAATATTTTAGTATATGGTTGATAAATATAGATTAATATACATACCAATGACCATGTTGAATCCACGGTTTTCAAGCTCACGATATTCTTGACACAAAGCACAAGCCTCACAACAGCAATGAATGATACAATCCGCACAATCATTTCCTTTCAAACCATATTGTTGTCTCATCTTTGATCGGTAAAAGCAAGAATACAAGCATCCACACCCAATTACACAACAAATCAACGTGTACAAAGCTCCACTAGCACCACATGCTACAAAGCAACAAACAAGATTTAATTTCTATTAAAATTTTATATTATTAACTATATTTCCAACTTAATTACCTTTTTAAATTGTATAAAAAAAAAATGTAACCATCACTTTAGAGTTCAAAGAAGTCAAACTAATTAATTCCTTAAATTTCCATATTAAATATTAATCCTAGAAAACTTTTTTGTTATCTCATCTTCTATATATTAGTATTATAAAATTGAATGTTATAAGTAAGAAATGAATTAATGAGTGTCTTACAAGTGGATCCCTTGTCAATGATTTCAGCAACTTGACCAAAAGTAATACACGGACACCAGAATGTTATGCAAGCTGAAAACAAAGTAGACAAATATGTAAGAATCAATCACGTGAAAAATGAAAATTAAGTATATAGTCATAGCTATATATAGTACTACATAATATAGCTAGTTAGTTGAGTTAAAGAGTAGCGGTTACTAAATTACCTTTTCCAGGGTTTGAGCAGCAATCACAAAGACCGGTGGACCAATCAACTAGAGGTTTAGGGGGAGGAGGTGTGTAGTCGGTCGTTGAGGCGCCAGAATACGCCGATGTAGTGCTGTTGTTGTAGCTCACTGGGAAACCTGTTGCGGCTTCTGGTGGTTGCTTGTATGCTGGCTTTCCATCCTCTTGTTGATACATTTTTGGAACAATTAAAGTAGCAAAAATGAGTTAAAGCAAATTATTATATGGATAGATAGGATAAGGGTGTTGGTATATTGTGAAGATGTGAATGATTGAATTGGCCTAACATTTATAATGTGGAACGTGAGTGCGGAATGGTTCAATGATGATGATTCTATTATAAATGTATAAGTCAATGTTTGGGGTCTTCTGTAAGCGCGTCTTGCTTTTGTGCAACTTGTTCGTTACTTCCCACATGTAATTATTTAAATATTGAAATTTCTTATTTATTAATATGAAAAAGTTAAATACAACTAATAATAAATTGGTCCAAATAGTAAGTAGTAAGAGTCAATACATGCGGTTAACTATGTGGTTAGAGGTTTGATTTCTAACCGATACATGCGTATGAAAATAATTTGATTAAGAGGAGATAATTTACCTTATGTGTCCCACAAGTCATAGATTCCCAGACAGAGATGACTCATCGCCAACGGCGATAGAAATTTGATACCTATATCATAATAAAAAAATGGTTAAATATATAAATTTTAAGATAGCATCTTTATATTTATTTTTTCACATGGGTTCGAATTTCGAAAGATATACATATTAACAATTTTGTTAGGAAAACAAAATTTTCTTGACAAAAGAAATAGAAAACAAAAATGTTTCTTTCAATAAGTGACTTGGGTAACTAGTATTTAGTAATACTTGAAGCACATGATGCCACTGCAAATTATAAAAGTCTTATGATCGGGTCATGTCATAATACTATTCTTATATTAGGAAAATCTTATTAGCTGACCAGTGACCAAGGTTCTGAACTCACTACTAAAATTACAGGTCACGTTCAATAACTATTTAAGTTGTTGAGCTATATTTTGTCCAAAAAAAAGAAAAAGTTGTTGAGTTATATAAATCAGCTGTTCAGTTTTATAATTTTTTTTTGACGCAATTTTTTATTTATTAAGATACCTTAATTCTTTAAATATCAGTTTGGCAAACAATAGTTTTAATTTTATCTTATTGTAATTTTTAATATGCATATTGCCAAATTTTTCATAGAAAAATAATCAAACTCCAAGTACAATTCCACTAGTAATATACTAATATATTTTTTGGTTCGATAATAATTAAAATATAAGCATTGACAAGGATAGCTGTATTAAAACCGGAAATTGCCTGAATCTGACGTTATGGGAACAATTATTTACAACCACGCGCGTAGAATGCACATCAATTAGTTAAAGATTTTGTTCTGTTACTTGACTTGATAGTTGGCAATGCAGAAAGTCAACAAACAAGAAATTTTTTGGGGTAACGTATATCTTATATATTGTATAAGATTTCTGAATCTGTAGCAAAATATGAAACATGTTAATGGTTGAGTAGAGTAAAAAATGTTCATTTTTAAGGGTGTGTTTGGTTGTGATAAGTGAAAAGAGAAATAATAGGTGAGAAAGGAAAAAGATGAAAAATAGAGCAGATTTATTAATATAAGAGTAACTAACAAGAGTATGAGAAAAGAGAGAATTAAAATTCATTTGTAATCAAATAATAATAAACTAAATCAAACCTTTTTTAATAATATATAAAACAAATGTGAATAAAGTATACATCTTAACAAACAATTCAATAATTTGTGTTTAGTAGAGTAAATTCAAGAAGAGTATCAACATCTCCATCAAAACTGAGTCATGTTTGGACAGAGGCTCACAAAATCAAGTTATGTTGCCATGTCTAAGCAGGTTAACTAGCATAACACTTTATTTATCCTCACTGGTTTTTTTTTTTCTTCAATGTATAACACTACGGCTCCAAAATAAAATGTTGCAATCAAAATCATCTCATTTTATGTAGAAAGGAAATTATATCTAGCATGCAAAACATACAGCTGATTTTCAGATTTTTCATTATATATACTTGAATTAACTTTTTCAACACACCGGTGCTCAAAACCCCAGAGGGAGAGGGAGAGCCCAAAAGGAAAGCAGCATCAACCAAAACTGTGATCACATTTTAATTACATTACAAACAAATGAAGCGGTGGGGGTAAATGTTATTCCCATTATCAAGGGGTGTACTAAACCATCTTTTAACTAATAGTAGTATGATCAGCTAAAACTTGTGGTAAAATTGAACATCTGCATCGGCTTGTCGATTCATCATTTTTCAGAAACAAAAATCAGAAATCTAATTTACGCGAGCACCTGAATTATCCAAAACAAACTCTGGCATAGAACCAATGAACACTCTACAAGGATAATATTTCAGACACTCGTGCATGTGAATCACGAGGAATCTCCCTCCCAGGGACGAGAACATTCAAAAGGTTGGCGTACCTGTGGAAATATTATGTCAATATAACTCCATAAAAGGATAGTAACAACTAAATTTTGTGTATTAACTCACTCTGCAGCAGTAAACAAGTGTGCATGTTCTGTAATGAAGGCAAGCAAGGCCTGTGACAGGAAGAGGAATACAATGATAAGATGAGTAAAGAATAATTACATTAAACACAAAACAGTTAGGTCAGTTGAGTTACCTCAAATGGCATATTTAAGAGTTCATAGTAGGTGCGGACTCGATCCAATCTTTGTTGCACTACTTCGCTGTTTATGGATGGAATAGCAGCCAATGCCTGTAACACCATCCACAATTGTTATGGCTCTTAAATTTCATCAAGCACTTTTAAATTGCCACTTTATTTGTAATCTCTCTGAATGAACAATTCAATGGTAAAATTGTCTTAATTATTTGAAAATGTAAGCAACAGGTAACATCCACACATACAGGGGATGTATCTTAGTTAGATTAGCTTTTTAATGAGATTAAGAAAAGCAAATACTAAACATACAGCCATGCACATATGACCAAATTTAAAATTATTTGTCTTAACCATTTTTGGTTAGATCTAGTCGTTGAAATTAATCCTCAGAGATGAAGAATCAAGAAGAAAGGACACATATTTGGGGGGTAAAAAACCTTCACGAGAAAAATCAGGAGCAAAGGAGATCAGAATGAGCAGCTACTACAAATATCTTAGATGCTAAACCCTCAAAGAGTAATACGTATATCTATTAGAGTACATGTAAGACCCTGACCCAAAAGCCCAAAAATGTATTAGGCTCATTCAACACTTCATAAGACGTTTTGAACTTAATAACGAGCACTCTTGGAGCCTGGAAGGCGTATCCTTCTCAGCCCTGTGCACGCCTTGTAAAAAATAAAAGATCAGACCTCTAACTATCAACGGGCCATACCAAATGGTTTTAAGGTCAAACCAAGAATTTGGGTCACAACCACCCATCATCACACTTCTGGAAGTAGACACAACCTTCACAATTGCATCTCTTAAATATTTTAGAAATCATAAATGGGTTGAGGCTCATCTCTGTAGATAATTTGAGATGAAAGATTTGGGGGCGACAAGATCGTAGGAATGGAGATTCAGAGATAGGAAGACAGACAGACAGATTGTATCCAAATAAAAAAGGGTACATTGACAAAGTTCTAAATAGATTTAATATGCCAAAAATGCCAAACTAATTAGCTCCATTCCATTGGCATCTCCTTTCAAGGTTACATTTGCTTTATATTTGCAATCAACCCTTTCTCTTTTTTATAAAAGCTCAAAACAAGGGGAGAGCTTATCATAAATCCTCCCTTCCTCTCCATTTCCAAACCCCCTGAAAACAAAGTCTAACTACTCCCTCTATCTCATAAAAAAGTGTCTCATTTGCACTTTTTTTATACCTCAAAATAATTGCCACTTTATAATATCAATGCAACATTTATAATTTTTTCCTACTAATATACTCTTATTTATTGATTTCACTCCACTAACTATAATTAATAAGCGTGTTTTAGTAAATGATATTAACTTTGCCATTCAAATCAATAAAACAGATCATTTTTATAAGAGCCGCACACAACCTAAATAGGACACTGTTTATGAAACGGAGTGAGTAACGTAAAAATGAAACTCTCACTTGCTACATCTACACGCACACATAATAGTAGTTACCTGTTCCAATGCGATAGAGTTTCGACATATTTGTTGAACACCAAAAAGATTAATAGACTTCATATTCGCCAAAGCCTGTAAGTAAAAGGGCCCCCACTCATTAGCACTTAGCAGTGATGAAAAGGAAAATACACTTTCAAACATAAACAATAAAAGTCTTTCTGTAAAAACAAAATTGTAAAGGGTATACATTCACACCTTAATGGATGCATTTGCTGCAACCCCACAAATTCCACCAAATATGTAATTCCGCTTGGCATTCGAAATAAAAGGAGCCATTTCCTCATCTCTTCGAGTAATCTGGAGATTTCATTAAAATAGTAAACATAAATAGTTTGCCTTACGCATATCATACATCTTTGAGTCACTAAACATCGATTTTGCTATTGACTGTTTACTTTCAATATTGAGCTTTGATAGAAACATTCCATTGTTTTTGTCAAAACAGATAATTTAGAATATTTTGACAAGTAGGTTTATTAAGATTCCATTACAAGTTAATTTAGTTTGACTTTAATATTTTAGTATTTGAGTTATTCCTGCAGATCCCTAGTGAAGGAATATACATTTTGGCTAGAGTTTTATGCTCTCAAGGTTTATTTGGTCTGATCTTGATGAATGTATGTTACGTTTTGGTTTAGTATTAGAAGTCTAATCCTTTAGGATCTCATGATGAAAATCTCACAGGACAATTTTGCGGCGCATAGTGTAAAGCTTTTTTCAATAATAGTGATGACATTTATAAATTCATTCACAAAGAAGCAAGAATACAATCCTCTTCATCACATGTAAAGTCAAACCCAGAGCATGACTCCTTGGCTAATTTTATCTCCATAATCCACAGTTTCTAAGGGAGCATTCAAATAAATAGCATAATTATACACCTGTCATATACATATTTATGAATAAGTTATGTTTATGCATAAGCTCTATCTAAGCTATTCTCGGGAAATTATGAAAATAAACTGAAAATAGCTTGTAAGCATATCACATGCTTATATGATAAGATAAGCTCAAATAAGATCTGATAAATGCCCCCTAAACAGTAATGCCTTTTAATTAATAGCTTGGCCAGACCACAATCTAATTCCAAAGGTAGATCTTGAGAAAGCTATTTCAGCAATCACATCAATATCAATATCATATTATTTCAACAATCACATTGATTCTCTTCTAGTCGTCATACGCTGATATAAATAAATCAAATATCCAAATAAATTAAGCTTCTTCTCAACAATAAAGTAATATAACCTACCAATTCATTGTTTCAAAGAGGGGTTCGACAAGAGTGTCCTACGTCAATTTTCAGACAAGCTGGTCAAGTAAAATTGCAAACTGTCAAACCTTAATCTATGAATTGGACATGGATAGGTGATGAAACTGAAAGCGCCAGTTTATGAACTAGGTCGAGTTGTGGAAGGCATTGCACCAGTATATGTAGGATAGCTCAAATGGTAAGAGCTAAAAGACATGGGTTGGGTGGGGGGAGGTCCAGGGTTCAATTCTTAGCGGGAACAATTTATCTTTCCGATGAACCAAAAACATCTTTTTTTTAGTTACAACTTCTAAAACCACATTTAACAAATTATATAACTTGTCTTCAGTTCTCTAATATAGAAAGGGATGTCACAAGTTCTGGTAAGTGCAGAGTATAATCTTTACGAAGGATGGCTTGTTCAAAAAAAAAAAAAAAATCTTTACGAAGGATCCAACAAGAATCTTTACAAAAACAACATACAAAGATAGAAAGACACACCTGTGCAGTGAGAGAAATGATGAAGTCGTCTGGTTCTTCAGCATCTTGGTCATCCAAGTATTCTGTATTTGTCATTTCCTGCTCAAAATTGTGTTGCTAAGATAAGTTTGGAGACAATTAAATTATCAAATTCTTATTTCTTCAACAACCAGAGAAAAATAACATCACATTTGAAATTTGACAAACCTGCATATGAAATATTGTCTCCAATTGCATTTCTATACGTAAAACCTTAAGGCAATCAATTGATAATTTCCTATAATCTTCAGCAAAGGATGCTAGACTCCTTGTAGGTGCACTGTCTGAATGACTGTGATTCTTTCTTCCAATATGATTTGATGCTCTTTGAGTAGTCTGTCCAAGCCTGCCAATTTAACAAGATTTTTTATGCTTGGAATTCTTTCATTATGAAACCAAGAAACAAACCAAACACCATACTTCTCACCAACATCATTGGCATATCAGTACCGGTAATGTTAGAATATATAAAAAATATCTTATTAAGGGATGCCAGCATTGCACAGTATATAGAATATGAAAAATATATGAAACACTGCTAGATTGAACAGCATATAGAAAACACACCTTTCAATAGAGTCCGCAACATACTCCAATGAGTCACTAAGGGATGCCAACAAAATAAGTTTATTGTCATCATGGATTAGGTTTTCCTGAGGGAAAAAAATACAATTAAGTCACATGAGAGAGCATAATAAATAGGGAAGAGAAATGGGGGGATTTTTAGCAAGATAGCATAAAACTGGAAACTTAATTATTATAGGTCAGTAAAAGTAAACACTAAAATATATCAATAATGAAGCATACTAGCTCATAAGCATAAACAAAGAAATGAAAACCTGCTTAATAGGACGCAAGTTTAGCAGTAGTTCACTTAGTTCTAGTTCAGCCTCAGTTGTTTCAGCGTCATAGGAATTGCTATCCAAATTAAAAGAACCTTGCAGATTTGGTAAATATGCACTTGAGGGGTCAATTCTCATCAATTTCTCAATGTCATGCCTCCCAATAAGCATGTAACTCTGCTTTTCAAGAACAGCCTGAAATATAATTGACAAAAATGTAAGACAATGGTAACACTGGAAGGATTCAAGGCAACTACTAACTTGATTGAATTAACAAATAATAGGACTGAAGAAGCAGCAATAATTCAATTCTTCTGTGTTATTTGCTTCTTTATGGTCTATGATGCATCAATTCAAACAAATGGTCACTGATATGACAGCATCATGGCTGCGATGCTAGTACGCCTCATAGCGAATTAACATATTCCCCCCTGAGATGCATATATAGCTCAATCTTTTTTCTTAATTATGAGTCTTGTTAATCAACACAATAGTCATTGCATAACCCATTCATCTCAAATACATGTATCATGCTCACCTCTCATTAATCGAATCATTCACACTTACCAACTCAAACTCGGCCACTTATCTAATAATTTCTCACCCACCCATTAAATTGAACCCTTCACGTGCATAATATCCTTCACGGCTTCACCCATTCAGTTTTCTCTCTGCCTTTGCCCATTTTTAGTTTGTGTTTTTTGAATTAAAATAATATATCCAATGGTTAAATAAATTTTTGGTCCCTACTACAAATATCCCGAATTTTTATTTTAGTCCTTATAAAAAATTTCAGTAAGTTTTGGTCCCCAAAATGTTTTCCTTCACAATTTTTGGTCCATGTTTTTAAGTCAACTTATGTGTGCTCTTCACATTTTTTAATGAATTTTTGTATTCATGTTTATAATATTATATAAGAATCTCTCCAACCAAAATTTAGAATTTTTTTAACAAAAAATGAATTAAATATGAATTTTTAAGTACCAAAAACTTAAAAATTCATATTTAATTCATCCCTTATTAAAAATAATGAAACTTTCGCAAGAGAGATTTCTATAATGTACTAAACATGATTGCGAAAAATAATTCAAAATTACATAGGATACACATGAGTTAACTTAAAGCAGGGACCAAAACTTGTTGAAATTTTTCATAGAGACTAAAAACAAAATTTGAGATAGTTATAGAGACCAAAAAATTATTTAACCATATATTAATTATAGTTTGTAAAAAACTTATTTTTTTTATATACATATTGTATTATATATTTTAAAAAATGTTGTATCACCATATCGGATCCATATCATACCCGATACTCGTATCGAGTCCATTCATCAAAGTTTATGGTGCTTAGCGAGTGGTTGTTTCAAATAGATGACTTTGTCAGGCACCTTGAGGATATGGCAATCTATGTTCTCTTTATTTCCAGATTATTGCAAGTCTTTTATCAATAAAAAATTGTACCTCCATGTATGAAGTCCGGCATCTTTCATAAGTCCTCTCCAGAAAAGTTTGCACATAATTCACAAGATCATTAGAAAATTTGGGCATTGCTTGTGCCCAACCAAGCACCTGCAGTAAATTTGATGAAAAAGTCAAATGGAAATCATGTTCTCTCAAACTAACAAACGAAACTAAATGTAAAGTATAGTCAATGAAACAATGTCCAAACACAAAACTTACAAGTCCAGGTATTATATCATCTTGCATTCAATATAGAAAAGAAAAAAATAAAAAGCTAAAATTTACCTCCTTTGTCAAGTAATCAATAGCCAATAATCCTTGTAATACAGGTCGACCCTTCTCAATTGACGGGGTATAAGTAGTAACCACATGTGCTCTTGGACGAAATGCAGCCGGACCTAAAAGTTTGTATGAAGAAAACAAATCTTAAAACAAACTTATGCTGAGGACAAATACTAATCTCTCAACAAATCATCAACATTCACTTTTATTTTTTCAATACAATATGATAATTATTGACCAAAAATTATAATAATTGTTTTTGTGCGTTATATGCCCATAAGCCTAATAAGCTATGCTTTCACATCATGTTGCTGCTACTCCTATAGCTTTTACTTTGCAGATTGAAAAGTTATGTAAATATTATGCAGGGTGATCTTACAAATTAAGATCAAACTATGTTTCACTTTACAAAGAAGGGACCTAAGAATACTTGATTACTTACACTATGACAGGTTTATCCATTCCTATTTTGTTAAGAAATTTACAAATTGATCCTTTATTTAAAATCCCAACATATTAACATGTATAAGCAACAACACTTTCAAGATTATGAACACTCTGAACAACTCCAACAATTAAAACACTCCAAAAATGCATAAATGCATACTCTGTTTTCTGTGGCTTTTGAATTGAACTGTAAGGAAAGGATAATCTAGCAAGGGAATGAGTTTTGGATTACTAGTTCCCAGAATTATGCCTGGTACAACTTCAAAATTACTTAACTCCCACAGTACTACCTACTTTAAACCAGGATACATAAATTTTCATGGGAATCAAATTTGCTTCAGACAATTGTGTTTTGGGGTGGATAGTAATTATCACTCGTGTACTTTACAATAAGACCTTCAATTAAGAATGGGTTTAAATCAAACAATTTCAGACAAAGCTAACTTCAAAAACTCTTTACTACAGAGTACAGATGTTTCAAAAAAAATTAAGATTCACAAAAGATCACACTGAGAGTCAACGTCAAGTAGGGGGCTTCTAAAATAAGAGATATAGAAAGAAAGAGTCAGAATAGTTTAAAAGACTTGCTTGATATGGCTTGCTGTACGCCTTTTCGGTAGTCCACAAACATAGTTGGTAAAAAATGATCCTTTACAAAGTTCTCCACAAAAGCTAGCAACCCATCATTGCTGCAATTCACAAAGTTGACAACAACATGAACTAACAATAAAGTAGCATTTAGTTTTGCATACTGTGCAATGTTTTTGAGCTCACCTAAGTTGAGAATACTTTTTTGGTAGCATTGAAGCAACTTTATCTGTGAACTGCACAAAGATTCAGGTCGTGAACAAAACATATTTATCGAACATGGTCAAAAATTTCGAGGAGGGATATAGCATTTTGAGAAGCAAAACCTGAAGCACAGGCCGGTATATCGATGCTGCTAAATATATGCCCTCCTCAGGTAAAACCGCTGCAGAACCATAACCCTCCTGCAGCACATTGGGACCCTTCCTATTCCATCCTTGGCGAACAAGATCAACTCCTGAATATTAAAACAACCAGCCATAAAATTGGGAAAAGAAATTAGAAGCTTAATAAACAAAAAATAATGATAAAGAAAAAATGCTATAAACTAAGATGTTCAGCAGTAAGGCAATGACTTGTCATCAAAGCATAAAACTGCTAGTAGAGATAAAAGGATGGTATTATAAAAAACTTCCATAATCAATTTAAAACTAATACAGACATGGTGCTGTCAGCACAGCATGCTAACAGCTAAAAACATATGCAGTATCTTTCTAAACTGAAAGAGAAACAATTTAGAATTGCAGGCGCTAAACAACCAAATGAAAATGTTCCTAATGACACCACTTGCTTATATGCATTTTATCCAAGATTACAGGTAGTCTTAAACAATAATATTTTGCTTGTCTTTATCATATATGCATAAGCTTACTATTCTCATATATCTATTGGACAGCAGCTTTAACGTAAACAATTAAAAAGAAAGTGGGAGAAGGAAAATAAACATGTCAGAAACTATGAAAACACAAATATGTGCACAAATAAATACATATACATTTCATTTTTCTTCGATATTGCTGTTTTTCTATCTATCAAGTACCAAATATAACACATAAAATGCCCAACTAGCACTTTTTCTATGATAGGAATAGAATTTTATCAAAGGTAAAAGATAAAGATGTACAGACATTGCACGAAAGAGGAGTGCTAACTGCTAGCAACACACTCTTCCCATCACACGCTCTCCTATTGGTTGAATTCAAACACATAAAAGTTTAGCTTTACTCCTTTAGTAGAAATTCTTATGTATATGCAGTTTTCGCAAATTATGCAAGCTTCATAAAAAATTCACATGCGTGTATACCAACAGCAACATGACCATAAACTGTATAAACTGAAAAGTTTAACTTTACTACTTCAATTTAATACTAGTATTTATCAATACCCTGATTAGGAATGGATATTGTAGCATCAGTAAAGCGAAATGCAAAGGTAAGACCATTTTCTGATACATCCCTGCAATCAATAAGAAACATTACTCATTAACTAAACGATACAAACATCAGAGATAAATATTGAATTATCATAGAAAAATAAAATTTCTATTATTTTCTCCTGACAAGTGTGAACCTGACTCAAACGACTTAACAATCGCATGAAGGAAAAAGACCTTGTGCCAGATACCCTACTCAGTTTGCAACTTTCTTAAACAAGGCAAAAACATCCGAAACTTAATCCTCCAAAGAGCCCAAGTAAAAAAAAAAGCAAAAGACAGCCTTAACGTAGTGCATTGGCAGGGGCCACTTCCTCCTACAATGTGTGTATTTTATATTTTGGCTTCCTAAACAGTGCTTCGTGACCTCCCTCGCTGCTTGTTCTAGTTTTTTTGGTCCCATGTGTCGTCCAAAGCGTGGCACTCCCCATACCTATTACCCAGTAATTGTGGGTAATTACAAGGGGAAGTGTTCAAAAACCTAAATAGCTTCTTTCCTCTCGTTTTCTCATTCTTTTGCTCATACCAATAAGAAAGCTTATAGCTAACAGGAAATATTTTTAGTTTCCTTTTTCCTCATTATCATTTATTAGGAATTTAGGATCCGTGTACAATAATAGTCTATATGTAGATAGACTTCTTAGATAGAAAATGCACAAGTAGATCATTTAGAGTTTGGGCTGAGAAATATGGGCAGATATGGGTGACATCATATAAATTTTCTGCATAATGCTGATGCACCAACTCCGCTAGACAGGGAAGAAAAAAAGAATCAATGTGCATATTTTTGTCAAGCTGTCCTTTTAGTTCTAATAGAAGAAAAAAAAATCAGTTCAGAAATAGCTCAACAAGAGTGGGAAAGGTCAACGCCAAATGACTTGAATTATTGTTCCCCCAAAGGCTTGCGATGAAATCCGTGGCATAAGAGGGATTGGAGGTTTTGATTGTACTGATGCCACTGTTTTCTTTTTCTATGTTTGTTTTTTTGCACCATCACATAAAACAATACCTTACACTGCTCTTTCTTGTAAGTTCCGTTCTCTCTAATAACATCCCATGCATAAAAGTTAAAAAAAGAAAAGGTTACAAACTAACATGTGACAACCAGCATGGCTTATTTGAGTTGCAAACCAAATGCTCCTAAGTTAGATGATTAAAAGAGAATCCAAAAAAAAGGTGGCAATAATTGTTTGATTGGAGTTCCATTCATTAACTATCAAGTTCATATGTCAGCTTCTTGATAGATTTTCTTAATTCTTAGACGTTTGCGGCAAAAGGACTACTACACAATATTTCAGAATATTAAAACTTTGAATTGAGCAGAGGTTACTGTTAAATGTTATATTAAAGAACAAAAGAAACTCAACTCACTTGCCTTTTCTCTTTTGAAGGGGCTTTGCTTGCAAGTCTAGCTGTTTGGACAGCAGCATCAGCAGACGCAGCTTCTGGAGTAGCTCGCAGAATTTCACAAAGAAGTTGTTGGCATTCGCTCTATAAAAATAAAGAGTGAATAAATATAAGCTGAAAGAAAAAATTAAAAGGGATTACAGCCAACATGCATATTCTGAGTACAGATTTTAGGATATTTTACCTTTGTAACACAGGTTCTTCATGTTTACACAGATTATACAATATAAATCAGGTCCAGTCAGTTTCATATAAACTAGATTCATTTGCCATTAACTCAAATAACCCGTGTCACAAGTGGTCAAATGCAAAACATGACAATACAGGATGCTACAGAGCTTACATTCCGGTCAACAACAAAATCATCCTTCGATATAATCAAATGACACATCACCATATAAGAAGACAAAGAAACTTGTGCAGAAAAACATGGTTTCTAAACCAACCAACAAGTGTGATATTTTCCGGTAGTTTCAACACTCACTAACATGCATGTCAAACTGCTTATTTAGTTTTCAGATATAAACTCTTCATGAGTTTTCAGTTAGCAACTTAAGCTTTAAAGAAAGTCGGTCATTGATCTAGTAGCAGGTGGAATAGTTAAATTCTTGCCGTCCCCATTATTCAAGCACATGGTAGGATAAGCTTGTGCATTCCCGCATTTCAAGCTCAAAGGACTGCTGTGCTTGTGCAGGTATATTTCAAATATAAAACCATTTGACTCATCGGTCATCGCTGATTAGTTTAAACTTTGAGGAAAGATTGTAACTGGCCATATTTGATTTATTTAAAATACAAACAAAAATATAAGTGTACTCTTCTATCTACTGCCCAATAACCAAAAAACCATGCATATCAACATAAGGTGTTTATCCTAGACCAAGACACTAACCATGTCTAAGCATATTAAATTAGTACAGGTATGTCTTTTAAGTTTTCTAACAAATTTATTTGAGAAAAATTGGTAATTGACAGTATTTGATTTATTTATAGAACAGAGAAAAATATAAGCCAGCTAAAATTTCTGTTTACTATCCGATAACCAAAACTTCATGCATGTCAACATTAGGTTCATATCATAGACCAAGATGCCAACCATGTATATAGATTACCTGTAACACTGTCAAGGAGAAACCTATGCTGTAACCTCCTGTGACTTGAGATGATTCTGAATCAGGGTTCCAACTCACATCTACCGGCACTGATTTTGGTGTGTTCATGTCAGCGTGCTGATTGACTTTTGCTTCCAACAGCTCCCCAACAACAACATGGTTCTCTATAGAGTGACACACGTGATGACAAATTTACTATGAAGAATAATGCATTAACATAGAAAGCAGACAACAACAACCAAAACATTTTGTCACTAGGTGGGGTTGGCTACATGGATCAAACAATGCAATATTGTCTTATATCAAACCATGTCCAATGATATACAATGTAAATCAAATCACTTGTACGGTTTGGCCTACAATTTTCCTTGGCCTCCCTTTAATTAAAAAAAGAGAGAAGAAAAAAAAAACTGAATGTAATTGGATTAATGCATGGCAACTGAATTGATTACAGTTTAGCAATCTATTTATACACAGTTAGCGGTAGCAATTCTGTTACAGCAGAAACTAATGGGCTTGAATCCCAAGTACAACAGGGAAAGCAGCCCACACTAAGAGCAGTGCAAAAACTGAAGATATAATCCTATATCTCTAATACTATGGGTCTTCTTCTGCCTTTACTACCTATAGTGCTTTTTTTACTCATAATCCAATATTAATGTGTGACCATTTATTTATCTTATCATTCTCCTCTTTGCAACATTATATGTGCTATTGACCAAGAAAGAAGAATGCATAATATTATTATTGCGACTCACCAAATATTCGAACAATGGCGTCCAAAATGGAATCAAGAAGCTCCTTTGCAGCAACTTGTGCTTTCCCACCAGGAGCCATGAGAGGAGAAACAGGGCTTACAGCCAACAGAGTCCCAGCAATAGATATTCCATTCTTACGTTTCTGTTTTGGCAACTGGTAGCTTTCCAGTTGACCTTTAATGAAGTGTAGATCACCTGTTCCAGTTCGGGAACCCTGACCAATGCTAGACCTTGATGAATTCAAAAGGTCTGCATGGGCTTTAATCTTGGATGTAATAATTTCATGAATCGTTGGCCGTAATCTTTGGCTGGTAAACAATAAAAACAGTACAACTTACTACCATCACAAGCAAATACATAACAAAACGATAATAATGAAAAAATCAAATCTCAAATATCATTATTCATTTCAACAACATGATAATCAATTAATCACAACAATAATTAGTTCGTGTTGTCATTACAACATGTTTTTCTTGTTCAGGGGGATAAGGAAACAGAGTTTTATCGAAAAGAACAAAATGTTTTTAAGATAACTAACCAAATTATGGCACCAGCAGCTGACACTTTCCCAAGCATACAAAGGCACTCAACCATGGTCTGAAGATACTTCACATAAAGTGGAGCATCACTCTTTGTAATTGTTTCCTGCACAAAAGAAACTTGGAAGTTCATTTCGGAGAGACAAAGTTGCTAAAAATTTAAGCACTATGACTTTAATATAGATTGTACAATTAAGTGGCTCATACAAGAAATTCATCAGGTGTCGAATTCGAAAGCCATGTTGGCATTTGACGAAGAGCACCATTGGCATCCTTTGTGACATGTGCCATATTCCCATCTAAAGTAGCTTCTTCACTTGAATCCAGAGTGCCTTCCTCATCATGGCCATCAAAAGAACTGAAACACACATTTGATGGTATTTAATATACTATATTCCGCAAGCACAATCCAAACTACATGCTAATATGTACAACAACAATCAAGTATTATCATGCTAGGTGGGATCGGCTACATGGATCAAATGACGTCATAGTGCTCTATCAAACGATACACAAATATGACGCTGGAGAAAAAATTGAAGATTGTCTCTTTAAATATGTTATATCCTTAGATTAATCAATACTAGTGAAGAGGGCACAACCCGAAGTGCACATTAGGCAAATGGAAAGCTACATCACATCAACCTAAGAAAGCAACGATCCAGGAAAAAACCACTACCAAAGCTAGCATGGAGTAGAATAACCAGTATTCCAAATAACATTTAATAAAATCACACAACCAACAATCTTGTCCATTCTTGACAAATAAGACAATATGAGAGGAATGTGCTAAATTAGATATCTACTATGAAAGATATCTTCCCTCCGCCATCAATGAAGCAATGTGTAACAGTTAAAAAAAAAGAATAAACTTCAATAAGAAATAAGAAATGATTATGCAGTTTAGAACTAGGAGGAAAATAGCAGAAGTAGTCAGAAATTCAATTGACCAGTATTATTACCCTCCGTCAATCTGGAGGCCAGTCTGATTGTCACCTTTGAGTGACCTTGTCCTTCGAGACAGAGGTTGTGAATTATGTGCAGTAAGTCCAACAGAAATGATGGTGGGAACGTCATCATCATTCTCCAGCATAGTTAAGCCTGCAGCACTGCACACATAACAGTTCAAAAAATAAATAAACTGCACAACTACATTAAACTGACAGTCAGATCAAAAGTTCACCGTACATTTAAGCACCATGATATTACGATTTTTCACATAGAAACAAACGCGAACAAAATAGAAGAGAAATTAACAAAAGAGCAAAATAGAGCTTCAGAGTTTGCATGAGAATAGCATGTCAAGGGGAAAATGTGAAGCACAGATGAGCCACAGCTAAAATAGCATTTCAGAAGCATATACTCCAAGTACCTTTGCAAAAAAAAGGCATATACTCCAATATCTCACAACATGATTTTCTAAGTAAGAGATAGGAATGGAAAAAACAAATACCTATATTCACCTTTGTTGTATAAGTGTGCATGTAAATCCTCCAAAATCTTATAAAAGAGGACTCCACGCAACTTTGATAACTCGGAACGGACATCTTGGAGTGCTCCAACCTGGGCAACACGTCAAAGTGTCAAACATAATTATGACATACAAAAAGTGCATAGATAGAGATGATTAAATAAATAGAAAAAATATGAACAATGAGGGAGAGAGAGTGTGTTTTGAAGCAATAAAATCCTAGAGAAGGGATGTACATCAGTCATATACTATACAAGTTCAATACAAGCTAAACATGTGGAAATTTTATAACTGTCTGTTTGCACTTCTGTATGCTAGAGGATATGTTTACTGACTCTCACTAGTGTTTTGCTCTCAAACTCATAGGAATTTCAAGGGGAAATACATTTTTAATATGCCGAGAGACGCAAAAGTTTTGATTTGCACTTGCGCTTTTTACTCTTTTCTTCAGATCAGGATACTGTATCCTTATCCTCTCCCTTACATGCAAATTCTCATTTTCTTTGTACAAAAAACTGCTTCTACCAAAGAACAAACACACAAATATAACATGTAACAAAAAAGAAGCCCTCCGCACAAAACACACAGAAAATAGAGATAATGATGTTTTTTTTTTGACGCAAGAGATAATGATATAGTAAGTTGAAAACCTACCGTTTGGAGACCTCTCTCAAGCATCATCATGGATTGCACATGCAACTGAACTGCAGCATAATATTGCTTCTCTGCAATGAGTTTCTCAATACGAGCTGGAACCTGCAATTTAGATAATTAGAATCAAAACCCTCTATAAAATAGTAATAGTTTTCAGTAATTTAATAGAAAGTCAATAAGAAAAAAAATTCAACATAAATATCATACACGCAAGTGTGTGCATTACACAGATAATTTGTTCTCCCAGTATTGTTTTTACACATTACAGTGACCGGGCATTTAGGTCATGTAGTTCTTTGACACAGTGATCTAATGTCTATAGTCCTTTGTCATCATCATTGACAAGTCTTAAAATTAGAATATCAATTCATAATAATTAGTTTCAGAAGCAGATAATTACTGGCCTCTGTTTTATCTCCACTCTAAGCCCAATGTGCTTTTACACAAGTTGTCATGTTTAAAGCCAACGATTCTTGTTCTTTGACTGAACAAATTAAGTTTTAAGATCAAGTGGTTCTTGGAGGGTAGAAAACCACTAAGAAAATTCAAATGTAGATGGCAAAGTCGACATGACTACTTCTGCTTTTATAATTGAGGAACATTCAGTATGATGAAACTGCAAATGCAGTCATGTAAATCCAAATAAATGTTTAATCTAAAATGTAAAATGCATAATAGCCTAAAGAAAATCCAACTCAGGGCATATAAAACCAGACCAGCTAGCATGAGTTTAACTTCTTTGTTCCAATCAACAGACCGAAGTCACACAATTAGACCAAGCAATGTCCAAACTAAAAAAACAGACCTTAGCAATGTCTTCGATTTGATCCAATAAGGAGATTATGTGTCGCAGTGTGACTGATCGATACCATAATTGATGCAATTGCTTATTGCGGGCACTGAGGTGCTTCTTGGCCTCCGCTAAATCTACCTTTAAGACGGATATACTTTCAGTGGATTCGCTGAAAAGCCTCAAGATCTGGAGATAAACAAAATATTTAGAAAACTGTAATTGATAAAGAAGGGACGGTTGTAATTCAGCAATACTCAAGATTTAAACAAGATGAAAGGGGGAAGTGGCTACTGAAATCCAGTTATTATTGGAATTTAGAACCAATTAAAGTTCGAACAGATATTTGAGTAACCAAAAACAGTTTTGATTACAGTTAACTAGATTTTATTTAATTAAATATCGACATAAAATATCCATCACAGTTTTAATTATATAAAATGCAAGAACTCCCAATTAAGATTGGGGGGGTTGGTGGGAAGTGAACATTGTAGGATTAAGATAAAAAAGTGCTTAATCACAAATACTTTAAATGGAGCCAAGGCCTAAGTATTACTATTATGAATAAGAAAAGAACTTCTGTTTTCCTTGTCTTATAATTATATAATTTAAGAAAAAGAGAGAGATGATGTAAAATTGTTAAAATATGGCACAGAGTAGGAGCTGCTATGACAAGGATCTAATCTCGACAATGGATCTACACATGAATACACAATCAAAGACCCAGTGTTGCAATGGAAAATGACCCAACTGCCCCTGGTCCAATGTATATTCATTAAATTAATCATAGAAAATGAAACTTTTAGAAACCTGGGAATAGTTTTGGATAGCTCTGTTGAAACCACTATGATAAGATTGTACAACTTCATCCACAACCTCCTCAATAACATCACTTTGCTCCTTCAAAAATTGGGCGGCAGCTTCACGATCTTTTGATGTCAGAATATGAACAACATGAGGTAACGAATCAAAACGAGCAGCAGTCCAAGTCTCATCTACCCTGGAGATTTCTTCTCTCAGATACTGCATTCAAATGGAAAACAAATACTCAAATTGTCACGAATGAGAGTACTCAGTGCAACACATGATAAGTGCAGCAGAAATGCAATTACAATGGAAGTTCCAGTGGAAAAAAAATTTATTTTCTAATCTATAAGTTTGGGGTAAAAACATCTTCACTGTGAAAAAAAAAACCATCTATGCCTGATCAACAAAAAAAATCATTATAATTAATTCACAATAAATCATCCATGCTTATATAGATAATAGACTACTTCCAATGTAATGATTCCACTTTCAAAATGTAAGTTCTGTATCCATCTCTGACCGCTCAGAATCCCCCCCCGGCGAAAAGATATTAGCTTTTGATCTATAAATAACAATTAAACATCCATACCTCATGCGAAAAAACATCCATAGAAATAGAATGCTTAAAATAAGACACGCAACTAACATAAGCTTATAATCATAATTAGATTATTCTCTCTAATTATTATTGTTGCTATAGTTTTCTGAGATTCCTAGTAATGAAAGTCATTCGTTCTAAAAATTCAACTTAATACCATAGCTCTCTGGTTCATTCCCCATTTTCTTGTTTTATTTCACTCGTTCGGTTATAGGGTTTCAGCTGCGTAAGCGCCGACTCATTATCCACCCACGATAAAGTAATTCTGTTCAAACTATGTTACCGCCCAGAAGATGATTTTCCAATATTTTATTACTACTACAACAGTAAAGCCCAAAAGACAATAAAATTGAACAACACGAAACACTTACAGAGCATCCTACATACAAAAAAAATTAGTAATCTATCTTAAAAGAAGAAGAAAAAATCTAAACATGAATAAAAATCTGAAAAGGAGCAAATATAGCTTACAGCTTTTTCTGGAGGCAAAGGTAACTCGTCGAAAATTCCCATATTGAGTCTTCAATGTGTCCTCCACACACGATGAACATACAAAATGAACTTGTGCAAGCAAACCAACGACTATAACTGCATTGCATAATAGATACAAGAAGATAAAAGATAAATTAAAACTCAATTACATATAACTGAAAATGAATAATAATCAGAACTCTGAAGCATTGAATAAAAAATATGATTAGCTTTAGCAGTTAGCACAAACAAACCATAAAGCATAGAATTACTAATAATTATATGAAGTAAAACAGCGAAAACAGGATTCAACAACCACAAATGGAAGCAGATCCATGATTTGTGTTCGCATTCGCACTACAATTAAGCTCTAGAGTGATTCACTACAAATAATTGGAGATGTGCGTTTTGGGTGAAAGATCTTAAGAAAGAATTAGGCTCTGAATTGAGGATGATTCGGTGAATCGGAGAAATTGAGAATGGAACGAACCTTTGGATGAAAGAAGAGAGCGAAGAAGATGTAAAACAAATGGTGATGATGTTGAACGGAAGATAGATAAAATTGATTGACCAGTACTACGGTAAGAACACAACACGCATTATAATAATTCACATCATTTTCTTGTGTATATTTGTCAAAACAAATTACTATATTCTTGATTTGATTTGTCAAAAAAATATATTATATTCTTGATCAATTTTGTTTGTTCATTCAATATCTAAATTATATTATATTATAATATAAATATAAATAAGATATATTATGGATTAGAAACATCAATTATTCAATAATTCTGATTATCAAAAAAAAATTATTCAATAATTCTTAAAAGTAACTCTTGATGATAACAATGATAAGAGGATGTATGAATTTTTATTTTGTGTGTATGAGTGAGGAATATATTACGTCAGCGAATAGGGATACGACCTAGCCTATGTTATTATTATACTTCATACATTAATTTAAAATTGGCAATTGTTATATTACATCTTCATAAAATCAATGCAAAGTAATTTTTACTATTAACTCAACATAGATGATTAAAATTCATTATAATGACATACAATTATTGCGTGCAATTCAATTTCATCATTTTTCTCGACAAGTTCTTACTTTTATCTCTCTCTATTAGATATTCTTAAAATAAGTTTTTTTAAATAAAAAACATTGAACTATATTTTAAAAAGTGTAAACATATATTGTAACCCACCTTTCCACTCTTTTAAAGTATATTTTGTATGTAATGAAGTACTAAAATTGCCTAATGTGATACACTAGGCACCTAAAATTGAGTATCTTAAACATTCAATTGTTGATTTAATTTTTAATAGTGGATATTAATGAATTTTTTTTTTTGAGGTATTAATGAATATTTATTAGAAGACATTAATCTCTTAAAAAAAATTGTAAAATAAATCAAAATATAAGGTTATAAATTGATAAAACTAATATATTTGTGTCATGATGTAAGGGTATTTGTAAAAGACTAATTCATTCCAGAATATTTGAATGAAATGATTCAAATCTCTTACAATTTAATCAGATGTCTTGAGTTCAAATTCAATCTTAAAAATACAACGTTAAAATTAATTTTCGGAGAGTTTTGTTGTCTATTATTATTGTCGACTTTATATATAAATTTGTATCTATATAAATAACTCATAAACTCAGTATCTTAACGTTTTAGATGAAAATACGACGATGTTAAAGTTATTGTGTAGAGTCCTTCTTACCTAAAATGTGATGCATGTGAATGATTTTCCATTATACAAAACATAACAATTTAGGGTCTCAGTAAATATTCCTTGGCTTCTCATTCCTTTCCACCATTATTTATATGTTAAGGCCTCACATTAATTACTCCACACAACACAAACCTTAAGAAAATGTCTGAGAAAATTGCTCTTGGATCATGGTCCACTGGCTTCTGTGACTGCTTCTCTGATTGCAGCTCTTGTAATAACTACTCATCTCATATATCCTGCATGATATTTATTCCATATATATATATATATATATATATATATATATATATATTGCATTATAAATTTAATAAATTTTTAGAAGCTTATTAATTTTGTTTTCCATTTTTATATCACTTGCAGGCTGGCTCACTTGGTGGTGCCCATGTGTTAGCTTTGGAAGGGTAGCTGAGATAGTCGATCGTGGAACAACTTGTGAGTGTGTTTGTTAATTTTTAAAATTAATAAAGGTTCTGCATGTTCTATTGTTTTGTTTAAATTAATTAGCTTTAAACTAGGGTCCTAACATTTGTACTTGCAGCTTGTATGTCAACAAGGAACAATATACTGCATGCTTGGTGGTATTAGTCCCGTTTTGTCATTCTACTCCTGCATTTATCGTACAAAAATGAGGAAACTATATGGAATTGAGGGAAACAAATGCAAAGATTGTTTTGCCAGTTGCCTGTGCCCTCACATATCCATTTGCCAACAGTATCGTGAGCTCCACGCCCGTGGATTCGACGTCTCCGCCGGTAAATATACATCTAATCAAATTACACTATGATGAAAAAAAATAAAAAATTACACTATGATGAAATACTACAAAATAGTACTCCCTCCATCACAAAATAGTAAAAATGAGTCAAAAAACTTGGTGTATTTGGTTTAAAATTTAGACCAAATACAATCACTTTTGTAGATTAGTTTTTGCTTATATTTTTGGACGGAGGGAGTAATAAATTTAAAAACTACTCAAAAAAATTATTTTCATAATCAATATTAATTTCTTAGTAAGTTTTCAGATTATTTATGTGAAATTGGAAGGCTTTGTGTTTTTGCTTCTACATAGGTTGGGAAGGGAACGTGCAAATGGGCTCCGGCGGTGTCACAGCGGCTCCGGCGGTGGAAGGTGGCATGAGTCGTTAGCCAGATATAAAATCATTGAACATGTGCTTAATTAAATTCTCTGTATTGATGTTTATGTTTGTGTTGTTGGTTTGTTGTGGATGTCAGTGTGTGAAAAAGAAAAAGGCATGTGCTTGTTTACTGGTTCGTACTTCGCAAAGTTTATTTGTAATTATAGATGTTTTATGGTTAGAGTTTGGTATTTTGTAATGAGTGAAAATGAAACAAATCAATTATGTGTGATTATAATCATAAAGAATCAAAACATTATGTTCATGTGTTGTTATATTATTGGTTGTGGGTAAATCATAGATCTGTATTAGCCCCATCAAAGACTTACACTATTCTATTTTTGTTATTAAGTTCAAAAAAACACTTATAAAAATATTTGTACAATTGTACTCAAAACCTCTAAATCTAACGACGATGAAAACTTCGTACCGATATCATGGTAACCAAAAATAAATAAAAATTAAGCATTGAGAAAACTAGTGACAACATCAAGGTCATTGGAAAAGAAAAAACATGAATTCAGCATTCATTTGGTCACTCATGATGGAGAAAATCCCTGAAATTTGATAAAGCAAATTTAATGATTAAAAGCTGTGAAAACCTTAATATTGATACTCTGATAGTGATGATATAGTAACAGTTTGCCTGTGACATCATTTTAATGATGTGGAGTTACACACTTTTTCTTTTGCACAACACTTAGTGATTCTACTCTTGCCAATGGTAGCAAGAAGCAACTATTAAGCACACCATAACTCTCCTCGTGCCAATAAACCTACAATGGACTAACAAACTACAGATTCAGATCATATAATGTATTGAAAACAAAAATAATTTGTGGGATGTTAGATAAAGTACAATACTTTTGGTCTATTTGTTCCTTTGCCTCATCAACTAATGAGTCTAAACATAGGAGTGGAAAGAAAACTACCAGTTTCATGTAAAGGTGGAGTTTAAGAGGAAAGGTATGCACAAAGTAAAAGTCCAATTAAATGTACTGAAAAAAGGAAAGGAATGCATCAAAGACTAAGGAAAAGGGTTATTAAACCATAAAGGGCATTAAGGAATTAAACATAGACATTAGAGGCAGGAATTTCAACAGTAGGTTGAGTTACATAGTAAAACCAAACAAAGTGAAAATTCAACAAATGTTTCCACCTTCCATGTCTCGGAGGGAAGAACTACTTTCCATACACAACAACCGTTAAACATCGGTTAAAGGACTCATCTACAGGCACGCACAACACAAAGAAGTGCTAAAAGAACCTGTCAAACCCAGAAGAACACGGCATAAAGTGAGATCACTCCAGGTTGACCTCAAATCAATTGCATCATTCTGGTCCCTTATGTTGTTCAAATTATTCTGCATCACAGAATGGGCATTTGTTCTCAGCTTCAGTCAACGAACTCAACATTTTAGAGCATATGTTGCACCAGTGCTCACCCTCCATTTTTCTTTCTATCTTCCGCCCATAACCTAACTTGAATGCAATACTTTTCTTTCCCCTAATTCATGAGTTTTTCTTGTTTATCTAAATTGGTAACAATAATTGCAAATCTACAATAATCATTCAATGAAGGTAGTCTTGTTTAGTAGAGAATTTAAAATTAAAATTCTCAGAATAGAAATCTCATAAAGGAGGTTTGTTAACCTTCCTTATTTAGTTATTTACCACACCTTATTTTCAGAAATTGAGTTTGCACATAGCAAAGGCGGAGAAGCACCCAATTAACAGAACAAACAAATGATACATTGTTATGACTGGTAGTGGTTACATGACATCAAAGCAAAAGTTCCCGCTAACTTTTTTTACTGATGACAGATATAACTAACATGAAAGGAAAATTCTTAACTATAACTAAATTCATAAGCTTTCGCTATTCAAGTGATGTTACAGGAAACAATAGATTCAGTAAAAAATAATAATCTTTTTATAATGAGTCTCTTCATCCTGGTCAAAATATCAAAACTATTGGTAGTATGGTGCAATTGGTCAAATATTGTGCAGAACCCATGACATTAACACACAAAACTCATCCAGAGGTACTGTATGTACTAAACCCAAAGAAAGAAAGAAAAAAAGAAGGAAAAAAAAAAGATAAGACAGAGTTGCAGACACAAAAGAAAATAACTTTCAACAATGAGATAAGAACACGTATTTTCATGGAATCAAACAGCCATAGTAGCTTTTTATATCTAAAGTAAGAGTGATACCCTTGACTGTACAGTGTCTCCTAACAAATGACTATGGCTTGGCATAGCCAACTAATCATCAAAACTTGGGAGGAGAATAGATAATGCAAAAATGGTTTGTGCAATTATTTATGGTCTGATTGAACTAGATTTCAAACACTCCAATAAGATTTAGTGCCATACGATAAAAATGATTTTCCACAAAGTTGTCAACTTCACCTAGAACAAGAGCCAGATTTTCTCATTAGTTCTATATTTTCAGCAATGGTTGATCCAGGAGTTCCAATAAAACCAAGAGATGCACAACTGCACACAGTCTGCTCAACATAAAGAAGTACATCAGGTAATCTCTGATTGGAACAATACTTTTTACCAATTCTAGAATCTGAATTTGGAATAAACCTCTGTCCATAACCAGCTGTAGTTAGTTTTTTGGCTGTTTGCACAACTAGCTTATCATCTTCTCTTAAGAAATGCACCTCATAGTTATGTGCATCACTATTTAAATCACCTAAATAAGTACCAGTCCAATTATTTCTAGGAAGATCAGTCATTACAAAAATATGTATGGGTAGGGTACCTTTCTGCATCAAAGACTCTAATTTTTGCCTTAACCCATCAAATGTAGCCTTACGATGATTCTTAAACTGCCCATCCAGCAACCTAAGCTGTGCACAGAGAAATGGAGCTTTTATGGTTGCTTTAACAAACTCCTTTCCAGCATTCATAACTTCTGGGACATATGGAAGAAACTTAATCTTCTCCATCAAAGATAAAAACCTCTGGTCCTGATTAGCTTCATGAATATCAACATATGACTCAGAACCTTTGTATGGAGCAGAGAAAAGGCTTCCAAATGCTAGCATTGAAGCTGATTCAACTTCAGAACCAGGTCCAAGCGTCCTAAATACATCCTTCCGCCTCCTAACATAAGATATTTTCTTTTTCTGCTTCAGCTGTTCATCGGGTTGGAATGAATCCAAAATTCCATGTTCATGACCATCTACATGGTAAGTCCACACTGTAGTTCTGCAATCTTCATTGATAGCGTATATACACTTTTCAATATTCCCATGAAACCCTGCTAGCAGAGATCCACATTGCTCTAGGCTTTTAGAAACAGATGCCTGTGACTTCGAATCATTATAACAAGCCAAATCTAAGCTGATGCCACACCATATTGACACAAAATCCCTAAGATCAATAACTCGAACAAGACCAGAAGAAACTAAAGATGAGATATCTATAACTTCAGCAATGGAGATATACCTGCAAGAAAAGAATGGATGAAAACTTACAGTTCGTACAGATGATCAAGTGCAATGTAGTTTCAAATATAAATGTTTCATAATGCAGAAACCACAGAAGAAAGATGTCACCCGTGCCCTTAAAACATGTTTATATGTGACAAAATTGCTTTTATTACAAGATAAAAGGAAACTAAATCAATTACATGTAAAAGGAAAAAGTACTATTTGAATAAATTTATATAGCAAAGGAATTATGCTATGAAAATCATGGAATAGAAATGAGCATTGTTGTTGGTATCTAGGGTATGCTTGAATTGATTTATTTGAGTTTATCTAATATAATAAGCACTCTGAGACTGCTTAGGAAATGTTATGGAAAGTGGAAACAACGTTCATTAGCTATTTTAAGGTTATTTTCTTAAGCTCTTCAGTATAGTTTATGAAAAAGTATTATAGCTTATATGAAAATAGTTGATCCAAACAGAACCCTAATGTCAAATTGAAAATAGCATACTTAATGAGTCATGGAATGGAACAACAACCAAACCTTATATCACTAAGTAGGGGGCTACATGTATCAAACGACGCCGTAATGTTCTATCCCTATTTCTATCCAACTCATTAATCTCTAGATCTTTCTTAATCATTTTTCTAGTCTTCCTCTACCTATAATTTCCACCATCTTTTCTACTACAAAGCGCTAGCCCAACTCTCTCTAATTCTGTCATTTCTAATTATATCCATTCTAGTCATAGGTTATAACAAATCATTTATAAAGACACAAGACAAGATAACATAACAAACTTGATATCATTTGCCCTTTTACTACAGAAAAAAAAAATCTTAATAACAACATGATAATGCAGCGTCTTAATTCACAAGAATTCAACAACAAGCAAGCAACAGAGCAAACTAACCTTCCACCGCGAAGGAGCTCAATGACATGATCCCAAACAGAAATCCGAATATCATTTGGTTCCACAACACGAAACTTAGGACAGCTACCTAAAGCAACAGCATGATGATCCAAAACAGGAGGAACAACCAAAGTTCGATTAAGTATCCCAGCAATCAAAACAGCGTGTTTAAACTCCAAAAGTTGGTTGCTGAATCCACTGTGAGGTGCATACCACATGAATTTCTCGGTTAATGCAATAGCTTGAGAAGAGCATTGAATTGTAGTATGAGATATTGTTTGGGGAAATTGAGTGAAATGGAAATAATAGTAATAAAGAAAAAGAAAGGAAAAGAATGAGAGAATAAGGGATACGGGAATGATTGGGAATTTGTAATGTGGTTTTCTTTTAGGTAACATTTTGTAAAAAATCCCAAATTCTAAAACCCTAAACAATATTTTCTTAATTGATTACCTTAGTGTTGTTGGAGGTTGCAATTAGTTTCTTTGAGAGCGGAGGAAGGTTGAAAATGGCTGAAAAGTGGCGAAAAGCGGCGGATTCACGACGGAGTTATGATTTTCATTTTCTTTTTGCAACAACAAATTACAGAGAAGAAGACAATGGGATTGCGAGAGAAAGGAAGGAAGGAGAGAGTGGCACCGGCGTGAGGTGGCTCCGACGGTGACGGTGGTGGAAGGTGGATGTCTAGAGTGTATACTATAGGGAAAGATATAAGTTTTTTACGTATTTGGTATTTTTTTTGAGAAAATTTTAGAGAGAGGTCGAAAGTAAAGAATCAGAGTAGGAAAAATATTTTAGGTTTTTGGGTGAGTGGTGTAAAACAAAAAAGTTAGGAGGTGCAAAATACAAAAAATATAGGGATATTAGTGAGAATTTTAAAATTTCAGGAGGTGCACCTGCACCCTCAATTGTGAAGAGCACCGCCCAACTTGTGAGTGGCTTAAGACTAAGTTATCGCGGGTTAGAAAACGAAAATGAATTAATGTTGAGACTTTAGAATTAACGCGGTGATGATAATTCTTTGCTTGGCAAAATGGAAGTAAAATAACCGAATGTTACTTGTTTATTGGCGTTGGTAGGTAACATTATATTTCAATCCCCATAACTATATTTGTGAGTGAATTTGAAATATTTGTTGTTATAACTCGTTTCGAAATTGTGAAAGCCAACTAAAGAAAATGACAGTAAAGTAACGCGTTTTTCTTTGCTTTAACTAGCATAATATGGTATTGGGCTAATTTCGTCAAAAATAAATGGTATTGGACTAATCTTATTTGTTTCCCACAGTATTTTGACTCTTCGCACCCAACATTTATTGTTTATTTTAAACTCTTTACTCTTTTTTTTGTTAACCCTCCGATTTTTAGGGGAAAGGGTCATTGATAATCTGAAGTTCAGTCGTGAGGTAGATAAAATCTAATAAAAAAATGTTCTTTCCAAAAATTAATTTTAGATTATCCGGTATAATTTGTCTTAGAATACTCATTAAACAATTGAGTTTAATCAGTTGGTTAATACATCCCATTCATAGAGTTTGAACATGGAGTTCTTAAACTCTTTTTGAATATATCATCTCTTGTTTTTGCAATAGATTCTTTTATAACCATAATTTTAGTGTATAAGAATTATCAATCCAAGCTCTAGCTTCCCCAAGTCCCTATTCTTTGCATTTGCTCATTCCTTCTTTTCAAAAATGCTCGCTCACCTTCTTTTCCTCCAAATATGCCGACAAAGCCATAAGACTTTGCGAGTTTGTTTTTTTAAGTGTTTTGGGAGGAGGAGGAGGAGGGGGAAGAAGAGCGGTTTGAAGGCCACGTCTATATTTTAAAATATAATTACTATTTTGAAAAGAAAAGTAATCACTCTTATCTCATCCCTTCGAAAATAAACTTGCCATCGAATTATTTGAGTCAAAATTCGCCAAAGATTGCTTTTATGAAGAAAATAGAGTAAATATTAAATTCTAAACAATTTAAAGGATCTTTATTATTGATTATTAGAAAATTGGATCATGAAATCTGGTATGCATTTGATAGAGAAGAAAATAAACATTGAACCTTGGTAGATCATAAACTTTCTTATAGACTTGCCACGTAACAAACAATCATTAAGTATACAAATTGCAATTATGCTTCACTTAATTGAAAGAAGTTACGAAACAACCTCAAATCATGATACTATTACAGACATTCTTCCACATTTTTCATTTTTTCTTTCAAAGAACAACAATACAGGGTGACCATTTTGCCCACCACATAGATATAGATAGATATATTACTAGTACTAGATTATACATACATGTGAAACAACATCAAGGATGAGCTGAAAAGAAAGCAAGCAGACCCACAAGTGGTGCATTGATATATGTAGTGGGCTCAGACTGCTGATAGAAAGGCCTGGAATCAGGAAAAGAATCAGTAGTGTTTGTAGGCCCACCAACCACAGCCCCAACCAATACATTTGGGTTTGGATTTGGGCTGAAGAAATATTGAGATCCAGCTTTGCATCCAATGTGGGCTGGATGGGCTGCAACTGATGGAAGTGAGCTTCCTCTATGGTGTATCCTCTGTGGGTAGCGTGCACCATATCCAACCATGTAGGACATTCCCAATGGGTTATCCCCAAGAATGTAGTCCACCTAGTAGCAACAGTAAATGAAAGCAACGTTAGCACATTCACATCACATGTATGAATTATTATTATTATTATTAGAATAACGTTACCAACTTGATTGAGAGTTGAATTACAAAAAGAACAAAATATAGCCGTTAGATTTGTCTGATGTGTAATCCCAGATAAATGAAGCTGACCTGGCGTTTGGCTAGGTGTTTGAGTAGAGCAGGGGTGGCATTGGTGTCACCACATGGCACGACCTTATTGGCATGGCTTAGGTAATTGGAATAAGCTAGCAATAAGAAGGATAAGGACGTTACATGTTGCATGTTACTTCCACCAGCCTTGAAGATAAGCCCACCTTTTTTCCATTAACCAACAAAACAGAAGAATAGCTGAGTTATTATTAGTACCATTATTATCAAATAAAAGAAACAAACAAACAAGCACTGTGGATTGGTAGCTATTATGTTAGTTAACACTGAATTGCATGGATTGAGGTTGTACACACAAACACTTAATCTAAGGCTTTTCCTTGCAAAAGGAAAACATAATTAATGGCTTTGGTCATGGACACATGGGTCTCATAAATCATACTAGTAATCATTATTTAAATGCTGTAATCACGCAATAATCACTTTACGCAATAAAGGTGTGAATGTGAAAAGGGGAAAAACAAATTTATACCTGGTGAATATTGTACTTGTGCGTGAGAAAATCCTGGTAATGTAGAACAAATAAATTCATCTGCGTTCTGTTTGAAAGACGAGAAATAGTTTGCTCTTCCCATTAATACCTCCTGCAGATGATAATATAATATCACTGATTATTGCTGCATTGTTTTTTTAGGTACATACTGATACTGCATTGTTTTTATATTGTACTCCCTCCGTTTCAAAATGAGTGTCGCTTTTGGTGTTTTCACACATATTAAGGAATGCAATCATTATGTTAAAAGTAAAAGCACTTTTACTAAATTAAGCTTACTTTTTCTTGGAAATAGTGTATAAAGTAGTAATTAGATGATAGAAATGGAAAATATTGCATTGGGAATTGAAAAGTGACACTCATTTTGAAACAAAAATTTTGAGCTAAAGCGACACTCATTTTGAAACGGAGGGAGTAGATTAATAATACTATAATGTTAATATGATGTGAACCCGTGTCTCTGACCTATATTACATGATAAAGTACAGAACCCAATGAATTTGTGAAGATTCATACATCACATAGATAGTAGTAACATTTTTTAAGCGTTGCAATATTTAGGGAGTAGTGTATGACTGTATGTATTGTACAGTACAGTGTACATACAATGTAAAAATTTCACGGTTACTACAGAACAGTGACAGCAAGGGATAGGTTACCCGAATGGTGAGTTACAAGAAAAGAATGCAAGAAATATGATATTGATGGGGGCTTAAACAAGAAGCTAAGTCACAGACTCTACCCATATGAAAAGTGAAGCAATTGTGCAGAAAATAATGGTATGGCGCACATGCATGGTTCAGATTAAAGCGACAACACATTCCATCCTAATTCTAGTCCTACAAGTTTTTTTTAAAGACAAAATTGCCCCCCTTGATATGAAACGTCATAAATATATCCAATGGCATACACAATTTAGATCCAAGTTCCAATTATCACGGAATGTCCCGCTTGTATAATTAGGGATGGCAACGGGTAGGGTCGGGTGTGGGTTTGACACTACCCAAACCCGAACCCGAAATATCGGGTATACCCGAACCCGAACCTAAAGGGGCTTTCGGGTGTCAAAATGCCACCCGTGCTCGTGCCCGATGGGTTCGGGTTTTTTCACCCGAACCCGAAACCCGAAGCCAGAAAAGAAAAAAAATAGTAAACTCAACAAAATTAAAAAATTACAATCTTTAATATCGAAATTAACGTCTATAACATTACAACATAGACTTTTAAGAAATTCAAACACAAACATAATAACATAATGATCCAAAATGGAAATTAAATTACAACTAAAATTATAGTTTTCGGAGTCTTCGAAAAAAATTACAACTAATAGAAACACAAACATTTAAAATGCAACTAAAATTATATATATTCAAGGGTAATTTTATAATTTCATATATAAACGGGTGGGGGTTCGGGTTTCGGGTGTGGGTTTTGATCTACCCAAACCCAAAATATCGGGTGGCACCCGAACCCGAACCCAGTCAAATCGGGTTTTACCCGTTGACTTGGGTTTGGGTTCGGGCGGGGGCCACGGGTACGGGTCATTTTGCCATCCCTATGTATAATGCTTACTCAAAGATTGGTTCCCACATGAAACCCAAAAATGAAATTCACATCATGTGCAAATGCAATCATAAGCATTTCACACCACCTTTCCTCATTGCTATCTTGACTTGCATTACCAATAATCAATAAACGGATAAAGCTTTTTTCTTTTATAAAATTATAAATCCGATAGTAATCCAAAAATAAAAAGAGAAAATCCAATCTGTACTCACATTCCCTTCTTGCTGTACCATACATACAACCTCGTTTAATTCATTATGTCATTAGATTCCTTATAAGACCCACCAATTACATAAAGTCAAATTGAAAACGCTTTATTCTCTTAGTACATTATTGAACATTATTGAGCATTTGAAAATGAGTTACTACTATTTTCCCCATAGAAGTGTACATGATTTACTTTTTTTATCAAATCATGAGTACTCTTATGACACATTTTAATTAAGTAAATAAACTTAGAAATTTTGAGTTGAAAAACCTTGTAAAAATAAGGATTCATGTTTTTTACTAGTATTATTTTATTGAACGAAACAAGTGCTAGTACTACTCCATAAGATCTAAATCTAGTACAATGCATATATCTATTTGCTTGACTAATTGAAAAATTAGTAGTGTGAAAATAGTTAATGCCTTAATGGCATTCATGTGAAATTCTGTTTTGATGTTTTGCTTGTGGTGATGAATGAAAGATAAGTCTATACAATGGGAATGGATAAAGTGAGAGAATCACATTGCATAGATAGACCACGTGATGGGGGAACTTTTATCACTATATTTTGCAACTAGATTGAATGAATGAGCAGTACTATCCCACTGCCCCCCCACATGCCCAACGGGGAATGCAAGACAATAGGAACAAAAACAACACATAAAAGACAAATACAATTGATAACCACCCACAAACATAACAAATGATAATATTACTCCCTCCGTTTCAAAATGAGTGTCGCTTTAGCTCAAAAAATTTGTTTCAAAATGAATGTCGCTTTTCAATTCCCAATGCAACTTTTTCCATTTATATCATTTATTTACTACTTTATACACTATTTCCAAGAAAATAAAGGAAAAAATATACTTAATTTAGCAAATGTACTATTACTTTTAACATAATGATTGCATTTCTTAATATGTGTGAAAACACCAAAAGCGACACTCATTTTGAAACGGAGGGAGTATCAAATATACCAAGCACAGTGTAAAACACAAACATTACAAACAAGCCATTTTTTTCCCTAAAATAGTTGTTAATATACTTTTTTCATCGTCCGATAGAAATTATAAGCAAGATTCATTTTTTAAGTTAATTAAATACTCCATTGATGTATATGTATTCAATAGTAGTTTTTAATTTGTAACAAAGGGGGTACTAGCCTCATCAATGAATGAAAATAAATAACAGGACCCATATATGGTATAGTACCTTAGAAATGAGGACATTAATCCCAGCATGTTTGTTATCCCAACCAAATTCATTAATGGTGTCACCAGCTCTCAAAACAACCTCGTTACGAATAATATATTCTCTGTAAAGACGTCTACGCGAGGCCTTGTGCAACCACGCCGCTGCCCACAGTAACTCATCCTAAAACCAAAAATATTAATTGAAATGAAAAAAGTAATCTAATCTAACGGTAAGTATTGAATAGTACTACCACACAGAGCCAGCAAAGTTATGTAACGTTACTTTCACATTCCACTGTAACTGTACCTGATAACCGTTTACGTCGCAGTAAAATGGGCACACTGCACGGTGTAGGCTGTTACTGTATGCACCACGATGCCTGTCAGCAAAATCGAACACCTGCATTTACCATTATCACCACCACCAACGGTCATTTTCTCGCGATATTTTAACGGAAAATTTTACATTCAATACCAACTACAGTAGTAACTCCGTCCGTGAACTAAACCATAACGGAAAATAAAGTACTTGTACTAAAAGTTAAAAGTAAAATTAAATTCCCGGTAAAGTGTTTCGGTGGAAATGGAATGGGCACCAAAACAAAGTGATTTTCATCTCATCAAATCACTTTTTTCACAAACCACTTTTCAAATTAACCACCGTTCCTTTTTTTTTAGTACTCCTACTCTTCAACTAAAAGCCAAACTAAAAAGAATTTAAATAAATAAATAAAGAATGAAACGTGACGCACCGTAACGGCACGATTGAGAAGCAATTTAGAGTAAGCAGGATCACGTGATCTGAAGACGATGGAAGCAGCGGCAAGTGCAGCGGCGGTTTCTCCTGCCACGTCAGACCCAGGGTGGGTTCTATCTATCTTGAAAACTGTGCGTAACGTATCCATATCTTCCGGTCTTTCCCAACAGTTATGATCCGATAAAGGATCTCCGACCTGAACAAACACCACGCCGGAACCTATCTTCGACGTCACCTTCAGAAGGTAATCCGTTCCCCATCTTACGGATTTCAACGCGTTCCCAAGCTCAGGTCCCATTACTCTCCCGAAATCGATCACACTCCACGCCAGCATCGTCGTTGTGAACGCCATCGGAAAACCGAACTTTATGTTATCTCCGGCGTCGTAGTATCCTCCGGTCAAGTCCACCTGAAACAAAAAAAAGTCAAAAACAACGAAATGCAAGTCAGATAAGTCCTACATTACTAATTCCAGTAAAAACAGAGCACTATGTGAAATGTTGCTTACTCCGGCGGTGGTTCCGTCATGCATTCCAGAATCACGGCGCCATCGGAGACGCTGATCAGAGGGGAGTTTTCCAGAGCGTTGTCCTTCGAAGAAGAGAATGCTCTTACGGAGTGCGTCGTGATAGTCATGACCGGCGGCGATAGGGCGGAGCAAGAGGAGGAGTAAGGTGAGGACGCGAAATGTAGTAACAGAAGAGAGAGCATTTCGCGCCATTTTTTCTGCTACTTTTCTTTTTCCAACTATGCCCTTGAGGTAATGTGAGTAAGCTTAGAAATGAAGAAGAAAACCGTCGAGGTAGTTAGTTATATAAACGAGAAAGTGTCCTTGGATTCCAGTGAGTACTCCAATAAGTGATAGCCACGTGGAGATAGGGTAGTGGTTTGTTTTGGGAGCCCAATGCAGAAGTGGCTTGACCGGGTATTGACCGGGTTCGGGTCGAAGTTGATAGTAATAATGAGAAGATGGGTTGGGTACCGCCAATTAGTGGGGAACACGTGGAATAGGTAAGGGATGTGGGACCCTTAAAGGTTACTTTTTGGTGGGAATGGGGGAATGATTGTGAGGCGTCAGATATGTTTGACTGTTTGTGTTGAGTGATATTATAGGGAAGAGGAAAGCATGTGACTTCATCTTCAGTGGTTGGATTTGGATTTCAAGTAACTAGCTAGTTACTACTACTATCTCAATTCCCGTGGTTTTTTCTTAACATAAAGTTAAACCCGTGAGTCATTTTATATAAAGAATTGTGTAAACAATAATTTAAAATTGGGCTTCATTAACTTTTGTGTGTAGTTGGAAGTAAATAATGAAGAATATAATAGAGATAGATGATAGCAAGTTGCACATATCTTCTAACTCAAGGTGGAAGTGTGGAACTGGAAATTGGAATGTGTCAAAATTACTAGCTCTCAATTATGCATTAAGCATATGTTACTCAAGCTTAATGGATTGATATATGAACAAAAATAATTAAATGAAATGCATGGTGCATGTATTTATTAATGATAATGATGTTAGTTAAACTCATTTAATTCTGATTATGCACTAGGTTCTGGCATGTAGGAGTAAGAGAAAGGGAAGTTGGAACTTGGAACCAAAATTATGGCTGCATGGAGCAAGACTTGTACAGCATATTACACTGCCAAAATGGGTAGGATTTGGAATTTGGATTTATATTTTGTAGTAGGTGAAACCGAAACACATGCTTTCATATTGTACTAAATGATCTAGAACATTAATTTGAGATTAAACAGTGGAAATCGAAAAATGTGTGATATAGTTATCTTATTGGGCTAAATTAAAATTAGTGAGTCAACTTATAGCAAATAAGTGTAATAGATCAAGAAATTGGAACGCAATTTTGGCAATCTTTAATAATGCGAGTAAGAGACGTATTTTGATATGAGTGATCAGTTTGGAACTTGGTTGCCTGAGGGAGAATGATATTTGAATGTATGAAGTTAATATCAATTAAAGATGCAAGGAAGTTGAATTGTGTTGAAGAATTAATTTCCAATAACGGATGATGCAGCAACATAAGTGAATGGTTATGTTTTATCAGCTTCAGCCTGCTGGGGAAAGAGACTATGTTTCAATTCCTGAGATAGTTATTTCAATGTATGGGCAATGTGCCTGTCTTAGGGAGTATGATATAGAATGAAAATATAAAATTTCTATATTACTACTAGTTGCTAGGGGAGGATAAAATACTTTGTTGGCACCTTGGCACTTTCTTACACATACGTAATTTTTAGTGGTTTAAATTAACATTTACTTGGCTCAAATATCTTGGTTTTATTGAGCATCTTAATATCAAGTGTTCTCTTTTCTCCTTAGCTTTTGTTATTTATATTATTTTATTTTATTTTGATATGATTATATTTTTAGTAACTTTGTATTCCTTAGGATGATGGCAAGTTGTATATCTTCTTTGAGCTTGTAATTAAGAAAATAATCATTGTCAAGTCTTCGTCAAAAGTATTGTTTAAGGGATTCTGAAGTTTCTGCATAACAAGGCAATCTTTAAGGTATTAATCCTTGCAACATTCTAATCTACTGTCCTATTAGTTTCTGCTATACAAGGTGGAAATTTCTTCTTAGTTCAAACATGAAGCATTACACTTGGATATGTTTGGTTGCACATCACACAGTCCAAACGCACGTCCATCCACTCTTTCACCGCAATATTTGAGAAGCTAAAAAACCAAGCTTTTGCGTCAATGTGGATTGCTGCTGTGCTTTTGCAATAAACTTGAAAAGCCTGCCGTGGAACCAAACAAATGATTAGGTTGTTAACTCTAATTTTTTCTTATAAAATCAACTTGTAAGGCGAAAAATTATTTATACTTATAAATTCACATTCAAACCATCTCAGAGTAAAATTGTTAACACACTCTTCTCACACCCAACACTATTGAGTTTGGTGCATGAATATAAATAGTGGTTGATCGATAGCGAAAACCTATAGAGTGTGGTTCAACATTATCGAGTTTGGTGCGTGAATATAATTAAATGGTGGGTGTGAAAATTAATTTTTGCACTTTCTTCTTCTGTATTTCTATTCATCCAAACAACATACAATTTCTACTCTATTTCTTTGCTATTTATCTCTTTTCAATTTTTTCATTATCCAAACATAGTGTAAGAAGACTAAACCCTCTCAAACCCAAATAGGTACAGAACTTTCTCTATTCCTCTACTACCACCAATCCACCGGACCACCACCGTCTGCCATCGTCCCTGTTCGCCGGCCACCCACCCCATCTCTTTGTCGCCCGCGAATCCGCCACTGCTCCGCCATCCTCCGGTAATCAATCAAAATGTTTATAATTTAAGGTTTTGAAAATGTGTGATTTTTTATATAACTTCAATTGTGATAAATTGCTTGGTTGATTGATTATGTAATTGGGGTTCTTGATGATACATTTGTGTTGTGAAATTGATTAGAGTTCTAATGAATGAATTAACCAATATGTTTGTTGAAGGATATTCATATCAATAACTATGTTGTACAAATTGTGTTGAAATTTAGCTTTTTTGCTACTGTTAAAATTAGGACACCAAATGAAATGTGTTGTGTAATTGCTTGCGCAAAAATCTGTTGTTTTCTTCTGTGAGTAAGGCTGCTTCTTCTTTTCTGTGAGTGTGCAAAAATCTGTTTCAATGAGTTATGTGATGGGGGTGTCAATGTAATTGATAGGTTTTTCCATATGTTGAAAATTAGGGGGAGTTTTTGTTTTTGCCATTGTTAGTCCATTGATATTTTTCAACAGAATTGTTAGTTGCTAACTGTTATTCATGGTTGCTGTATTAGTTGCTAATTGTGAATACTTTTTATCGGTATTGGTTTCTACCGAGAAATTGTATTGATGATTTGGTCCATGAATACAAGTAAGAAGAACTTTGATGATGTACTGATAAACATACATGCAGTTATAGAATAAAATTCAGAGTTTATTTCTGAGTACAAGTTTTTTTATTCCTTCTGAATAGAGTTTATTTATTTCACTTTTTCTAAACAGAATGAAATTAGGAGTCATCCTTCCTTGGGTTATTTTTGTTAAGTTGGATATTTATGGCCCCATTTCCTATGTTTTTTTTTTTCCCTTACTCTTTTTTTTTCTGATTTTTCAGCTGGATTCTGGACTTTTATGTTTTCTGCAGCTTCTGTCAGAGGAGCAAGACATGGGTTTTCCTGCACTTTCAATAGGTATACTTTTCTCACTTAAAAATCATTTCTTTTATTGGTTGGATTCATATTTATTTCTTTCTCTATTCAAATTTGTTCTTCTGTTCGGTAATTATTTGCTTTATCTCTTTATTTTCCACCTTCTTATGTCCCTAGTGTGTGGAAAGGTGGGAAAGATCTTCTGCCACTTATGTTTTGTTGAATTTATTTTGGCTCTAGATGTTTAGTGATACTACTGATTCAAATTCATATCTTCTCAGCTTACTTCTGGAAAATGTAATCCAAAAGTTAAAGGTGGTTATATAATGAAGATCACATTTTTCTCACAGAAAAATATACTAAGTTTGCATAAGATATAACCTCGGCCTCCTTTTACAGTGGTCCTGACTCCTGAGTACAATTTATAATTATCAATGCAGACATAGGTTATTCTGGCTATACTTAGGTGAAGATGTTCCGACCATTGCATCATCCCCTTCAACATCTTTTCAATCTTTTACTCCTTATGAGTCCATACATCCAAGAACTTACAGGACACCGAGACATATTTTAAGAGTTCCCCCTGTATGTTCTGCATCAGCTGTTGTTTTACAGCAGAGATCAAATGTCATTGGAGGCCATGGTAATCAGAGAAACAAGCTACCTCCTTCTAGATATACAAGTAATGAATCCGTTGAATTGAAGACCCAAAATGATGTCGTACGGTTCTCGCTGTATAAGCCTGATGATATTAGTTCTGCAAAGAAAAGCCAGAATAAAAACCCAATGAAAAAATCAAGAAAGGCCAAACTGAATGAGCTCAGATTCTACCGTTTGAAGGCAAAACAAAAGATGTATTCTCCTAATCCAGAAGTTAGAATCCGCTATAAGCTTGAAAAGGTGGATTTCATTGTAACTTTTAAGTTTAAGGCTTTATTTTCTGTCGATACTGCTTGGTCGTTGTTACTGGTTATTTACTTTTATGATAATTTTACCCCTTTTTGGTGCATACCTTTACGATTTTATCATCATGTAATTGTATATTTTCTAGTTTTTCCATGAACTACAGATCTTGTATTATTAGTACTTCGGGGGTAAGGATCGACCTCTTTCCCACTCCTTATCATATCACTTTGTAACTCCTCCACCCCAACCTTACATTTTCTAGTTCTCTAATAACTGTAAGGGTATTGTTTTGATATACTTGACATAAAGAGCTGTCTCTTTTTTGTCTTGGCATTGGAATAACAAGAATGCTGCCTCGTGTGAATTTGCATTTGAAACACCTCCATGAAGTCTCATTTCATTTGGAAATTTTTCTGTGATGTTATATTTTAATCAAAACATTAATCCTTTGAAGTTTGTATGTAAGTTATATTTGTTAACTTTGCTTAGAAATATAGATAACAGTATATTCAATTGGATATTAGATATATTTCTGTTTTAACTTAGTTATGGTAGTATATTCACATGCAGACATTAATTAGGCAGTATGTCTTTCACCCTTGAATTTTCCTTTCAAAGTTAGGGTTTTAATTTGAACTCATAAATCTACAGGCCAAGCGAAAAGAAACATGGTTGATTGAAAAGCTTAGGAAATTTGATGTACCAAAGCTTCCAACAGAGACATTTGATCCTGAGATTTTAACTGAGGAGGAGAGGCATTACCTAAAGCGCACTGGAGAAAAAAAGAAACACTATGTTCCAGTTGGGAGACGTGGAGTGTTTGGTGGGGTAGTTCTAAACATGCATCTTCACTGGAAGAATCATGAGACGGTAAAAGTTATATGCAAGCCTTGCAAACCAGGTCAAGCTCAAGAATATGCTGAAGAGCTTGCTCGACTGAGCAAAGGCATTGTGATTGACATCAAACCCAATGATATTATCATTTTTTATCGTGGAAAGAACTATGTACAGCCAAAAGTAATGTCACCTCCAGATACATTATCAAAAGCGAAGGTAATTTTATTTTGCCTCAGCTATTCATTAGCAAAAGACATTTGATGACAAAAGATATAATTCCCTATTTTTTCAGAAATAAGAAAGGAGAAAAACAACCAATAAAAATAGTGACTGTCATACTATAGTAGACGAGAGATAATGATCAAGCCGTGTTTTTTTTTAATTAAAACACAAATTAGTTTCTAATTTTCAAGAAATTGTCTTTCATACAAACATGCATTAGTGAGTCATGTGAATACTTTCAGATAACTAAAAGGACTGGTGTTTTCTTTTCATAGAGTGGACGAGTTAATAACTTTGAAGTGCTGATTATGCATAAATTTAGCTGGAATATGATGTTGAGAAAGCATAAGCATTGTATTCTCTTCTTCTAGCACATAGCTTATGTTTTCTAACTTGTTAAATCTCTAGGCCTTGGAGAAATATCGGTATGAGCAGTCCCTTGAGCACACTAGCCAGTTTATTGAAAGGTTGGAGAAAGAGCTTGAAGAGTATCATGAGCACGTTGCAAAGTTTAAAAAAGGGAAAGAGGATACAACTTAACATGTTAGATTGTACATTAGTATGTTGTTCCCAATTGATATAAATGATGCTTGGTTTAGTAATGAAAATGTTGCAAGAAAAGTCATTTTTGTTTGTAGCAGAACAATGCGAACATCATACTTTTTAACTTATTCTTTCCTAACATTCTTTCCAATACAATCTATCATTGATTGAATTTCATGTGATTCTCACTAGGAAAGCTAGTCTCTCAATGTTGTAGTTATTTATATAGTCGTGGATTAAGGAAGCTTGACTATTTTTATCGACAGCAATGTCACGCACGAGACTCGGACAAGTGATCTTGTAACTTGTTTGCTCTTGATGAAATGTAAAATCTTGCATGAGATGTCAAGTTGACAACTTATAAATAATGTAGGCTTAATTGCACTTTTGGTCCCCCTATTTTACATATCTTGCAATTTTAGTCCCCTATTTTAAAATCAAACAATCTAGCCCCTCTATTTTGATTTTTGTTGCACTTTTGGTCCCCCAACCAATTTTGTTCACAAAAATTGTTGATGTGGCAGCTGACTAGACAAAATTGATGATGTGGCAATAACACATAATTATTTATTTATTTATTTATTTTTACTATCTAACTCATTTTAAATATTTATTTTATTTTATAATAAAATCAGAAAAAAAATAAACAGAAATAAAAAATAAACAAAAATTGAAGATTATTAATTATTTTGTCAAAATAAAATAAAATTGAAGATTATTATATCTGTATTCATGTGTTGTGTTCCTATTCCCAGACTTCTTCTTGCTTCTTCAATCTTCATCTATCAAACAACAACAACAACAACACAAACATCATCATCTTCCCTCTATGCCTGAATCGATTTCAATTCTGAACAAAAACGCAGAACAACAACAAAATCATTAAACCTAGAACAACAGCAACAACATACATCGTTTCAAAAAACGAGATCGAGAATCGTTTCAACATCACCGCCGTCGATTTCCTTTTCACGGTGGTCGATTGGTATTGTTTCCGAATTGGAGCAGAGGACAACAACATAAACACTGTTCTTCTTCAAAAATCCCCAATTTCAACAAACCCTAATTTCAATTTCTGGTTGTTGGTTTTTTTTTGTAAACATTTTTGGTTGTTAGTGATGATGTTGTTGTTGTTGTTGTTGTTCATTCTTTTGTTCAATATGGATTTCTTTGATGCTCTTGTTCAATTTCTGGTGGTGGTGATGATGTTTTTGATCAATTTTTTGCCCCCTGTATTTCACGTTAGAAGAAGAAATAAGTTTTTGTTTTCTGTTTTTTTTTTTTTTTTCTGATTTTATTAAAAAATAAAATAAATATTTAAAATGAGTTAGATAGTAAAAATAAATAAATAAATAATTTTTTTTTGACAAAATAAATAAATAAATAAATAAATATGTGTTATTGCCACATCATCAATTTTGTCCAGTCAGCTGCCACATCAACAATTTTTGTAAACAAAATGGGTTGGGGGACCAAAAGCGCAACAAAAATCAAAATAGGAAGGCTAGATTATTTGATTTTAAAATAGGGGGATCAAAATTGCAAGATATGTAAAATAGGGGGACCAAAAGTGCAATTAAGCCAATAATGTAATAAACCAAAAGGTTTCAAATTCATTATTTACAATTTATAGGTATTGTGAAGACAGTTTACGTGCTAATATATGACATTATTAAGTTAATGATGGTGTCATTTGGCAAAATTTCTTCCTCTGATATAGTTCGGCATATTTGTCCCACCACTGTGAGTTTGCTATCTGGCCAGTGGTGTTTGGTTGTTGGATAGAGATGGATATCTTAATAGATTTTGGAATCAATGCTCACTTGATATTTTCAGGACATATCTTGTTCTCTAATAAAAAATTATGCTTTCATTTTTAATGAGACTTTCTAGTTTCTATCTATGTTAATGTCATTATGCATGTACTGTTGCAACTTGTTACTGTTACTTATTTTTCTACCTCTATCTTGTTTGATTTTTGAAAAGAATATTGAGTTCCTGTTCCAGTACTGTGATAATTTCACCAGTTACATAATCTGGTAGAATGTCATGCATCATACAAATTATATCCCAAAGTCTCATTCATTACTTTGTCGTTACTTGAAGGATTGCTCAAAGCTGCGCAAACCGAATTTCGGCATGACTTTTAACAAATTTTGTTTGTCCTTTGCATGTAACATTTAGGATGGGTGAACTGAATGTTGTTGCTATCAATATTATTATTACTACTTGACCACTCTCATGATAAGGCTATCCATAATCCAATGCATATAATTTTGGCTAGCTGTTTGTCTTCATGCAATGCAAGTACATAAGGGAATGGGATCACATAACATGTTCTCAATTCACATTGGTAGTGACTTATCATAACTTATACAAGAGTCTTCCATATCTCTTGCTCTTCTGTTGGTAGAGTTACATTTCTAATAAGCTACACATAATTTCAGAAATACACATCTGTATGTGACAGCAACTTTTTGTATGTTTTGTGTATGGAATTATACATTCAAACAACATAAAAACTGTGTTTTTTTTCTCTCCTTTTCTGAATGTATACATCAGAGGGTTTTTTGAGGTTGAACAAAGTTCCTATCTAACTTTAATTGAAGCTTGGCCCAGAAGTTGGTCCCAAAGAAAAAAGATAGACCCACAAGGATTTTTAATCAACCAAAAATAATAAACAGCAAGGTTTTGTGATTATCCCTCATTCACGGAGTTTTATTGATTGGCCTAGAATCTTGTTGTTCTGATAATGATGTTCATGTGTATATGCGGACAAATCATCATCCCAAAGCTTTAGAATCCACATCAAAAAGTTTCTTCATATTTGTCTCTCATTTACTTTGCCTGGTTGATATAATTATAGGGTTTAAATATCAGGTTCGTCTATGTATTTATGCGGAATTTTAGTTTTAATTCTTGTATCAATTTTTGTTTTAAATAAATCATTGAATCAATCAAACTTTTTATTTTTGGTCTCTAAAGCTAAAATTCGCAGGAAAATCTGCAGGAAACTTGCGAATTTTCCAGCGGATTTTTGTTTTAAGGACTAAAAAAAAATTGATTGATTCAGGAACTTATTTATAACAAAAATTGATAGAGAAACTAAAACTAAAATTCCACGAAAATGATATTTAAGCCTAATTATAAACCAATGTTTCGGTTAATCTTATCTTGTTTGCTTATTTTTATTAGAGTTGGGTTTGAATGTACAGCAAGAAGAGTTAAAAGTGATTCCAGACACAATATGCTCTGATATGTTTGGTTGACTTCAATTTGAATTGATTCTAACTTAAAATTATAATTTGTAGTTTTTTACTCAGGACATTTATTTTACATTCATTCAACGTACAATTCACTTTTATGTGAATATGTTTTGAAAAATGAAAATAAACCACTTTAACTTATATTTTAAATAAATTTGTATTACTGGAGAACCAAATAACCAATTCTTTTCTATCCATAATAATAGATGTGTTCTGCTGACAAAGATAGCAAAAGTAAGCTAGTTTGGAACCTGTTAATACCAGCATGGGTCGATGAGAGTGCAAGACGCCAAGACCATTAATACATACAGTTTTTTTTAATACATACAGTTACTTCTATAGTATTATAGAAAAGACATATTCACCATCACCGTTATAATTAGAATAATATTCGGAACTAAAATTCAAACTCTGGTACGTCCATCTATTCAGTTTTAGAAATCATCAACATAATAATGGAAACTCCTACTATTATCACATTGATCCTCTAATGATGGTATATCCAAATCCTTACCTTGTCATTTCTCTTTCTGATAAGAATATTAACACAACCGCTCTACTAATCTAGTTTGTGAACCATAATTTAATTATATACTGTCTCTATAAAGCAAAATTATATATTCAATCTTATATTACTGTCACTTTCGATCAAAATAGCAATATTATTTTCCCGAATATCAATAAAGTGCACATAGAGAAGAAAAGCTCTACTATGTCCCAGCCCTGATCTCTCTTTTACTTTAATTAGATTAGATGATGTTTTGGTGTGAAAGTACTTATTTAGATTAAAACAAAGAGACAATTACGCCGTTGAGTCCGTTATTTGGTAAAGATTTTCTTTTCAAATGGATTCAGCAATTAAGATGCACCATGAACATGAGGGTCATTTGTTTTCAAATCCAAATTATGATATTTTGTTTTTTTTTCTTCTGTACTACACAAGTACTCTAACTACTACTACTAACTGTTAGTTGTTTGACTTCTTAAAAGTCAAGATTGAAGTTGAAGGTTTAACTAACACATAACTTTTTTTCAATGAAGTAAGATGCCACAATTCTGATTATTATTTTTGGTCAAACCACAATTCTGATTTTATTTCACAATAAATGTGACATTAGTATTTATAATGTCCTTGAAACTTTACATAAACTTCATTTAGAGCGTATAGTTGCTTGAATGGTGGGGATCATGATTATTATAGTAGTAGTAATTTTTACAAACACCTCCTTTTTCTTTTATGTTCCATTAAAGAGCTTTGAAAAGAAGATGTACATCATTTATGTGTTGTGTGAGTAGATGTGTGTCACGTTTGCCAAAATTATATTGCGGCTAAAAATTATGGTAGGACAAAGGATAAATGTGTGTTAGGAGGTGCGGCCGCTCAATTAGACAAACATTATTTTAAGTTGTATCATTTGGTGCACAATCTAATATCGTTTGTAAAATATTACTTCCGAATTAAAATATAAGTTATTTTGAGAAAAAATCTGTATTAAAATATATAGTAAGTCATTTGTAAGATCAATGAAACATTTAATTCTATTTTTCTTATTATATTTTTATCTATTTATTATTCTCTCTTCTTTTACTTCTATAATTTATCTTTTTTAAATCATTAATGAATGACAATTTTGTAAACTAATTCAGAATTTATTTTTTTCATACAACAATGATTATATTTCTTAATTTATGTGATATGCTTAAAACGACTTATATTTTGATACGGAGGTAATATAGTGTTAGGACTTAGAATAAGTTTTATGGGATATATATTTTAGAGGATTATTCAAAATTTTGTGTTAATTATATTGTTTAGAACTTTAGATGATACATTTAAAAAAAAACAAGAAATAATAGAGAATTAAATATGTGTTTCGCTTGCTTATGTAATATTGGAATATATTGTAAGTTTGATCCTTATTTTAGCTCATATTGAATTTTGAATTAAAATAAATGAATTGAACTTAATTAATTATGAATATAATTATAAAATATAAAAATTGTAAGTCATACTAATCGTTAGTTGATTCTGTGGTGATTGGCGCTGAACTTAACCCAAAGGAGAAGTTCTTTGTAAACTTGTAAACTTTATTAGTGGAGAAGGTTAGTTCCCACAAGGAGCACAATGATTGATTGTGCAAGAATAATGTGTATGGATGGCAAGACAATACATTATTTAGAAAAAGTATAATCAAAAGTATCACGCATGGAGAAATAGTGGACAAGTGTGAGTAACATTATGCCTTTGTGTACACATAGACCATCCTCCAATTTCCTAACCAACAACCCAATTTCTCAACCGACCAGGCCAAAAAATTCTCACATGCATGGTTAAATCTGTAATGTGGACCCAAATACATGATGCTCATAGAAGCACTAATAAATTACATACAACTATATAGTTGAACGTTTGATACATATGATATGATGAAATTGAGGTTAAATATAAGTTGAAATGCTAAAATATGAATCATTTAATCTTTATGCTGTATTCAATAGTTGTTGTATAGACAGTTGGACCAAATCTCTCGTACTAAGGGAAACATGAATCACAATGACTTTAAATAATTGAATAAATATCAAATAATCATTCTACCAAAAGAAAAAATCGAATAATCATAGGTAGTTATGTTTCAGTGTAATTAAATAGACTTTAAATAACCCGAGGGACGTGGTTGAGCGGTTGGGGCCCATCCTCCCTTAACCAAGGGTCGAGAATTCGATCTTCACCTCGGGTATGAAGCAGCTTTAAATTTTTGAGCCAGCTATCCCATCCATCGAGGTGTCTCCAATCTAGCGAGAGATTAGTCACTGCGTTCGACAGTGAATATCCCGGTCTCGACCAAAAAAAATATATTTTAAATCATCTAATATTTATTCAATAACTTAGACGTTGAGATTAAATAATCTTATACTAGCATTGTTTTGTTTATTAGGTTGTTGCGCATTCATGTTGTTTGTAGTGATGCCATCACAATCACAGCAAAATAGCACAGACACAATTTGACTACTACATTGGGATTTAATTGCTTTCTCAAAGTTACAATTGAGAAATGCCACTAAAAAGTTATTATAGTGGCGTGAATGAATGTAATTAAAATATATATTCAAGTCACAAGTACTAAATAGTGATGAAGAAGGGTCATCCAATCTAAATTTTATACTAAGAATTAATGTAGTATGTGTATGTCCAATTATAATTTTAGAGGCATTGATTTTGTCACGGACTAGAAAATGACATAGTACGATTGTGCACTAGCCGCAAAATCAAAGTGGACACTGTGCATGCCTCAACTTAGGATAGAAAATGAATCAAATTTGATGTCTTTTTGTTTGTTTATTAGTACAAATCTCAGCTAAAAATATTGGCCAATTAGACAGAAATTGTGGTACAAATTTAGAGTAACATTATCGTTATTTTTGTTCACAAAAGATTATTAACATTATTTAATTGGAAAAAGGAACGTCTCTCTCTGCAACTTTCGTTGCTTCCACACATTGTCGTCTAAATTATCAATTTTTTTATTTATTTATTACAAAAAGTTGCGTCCCCACGCTAAGTTAATAATACACATGCCTGCTGCCACTTTGTTTCTTTCGTTTTTGGTACCAAACGGAATCATCCTTTACGTTTATTCAATTCATATATATTTGACCCTATAATTTAGATAAGCACAGAAATTATACCACCATACTATACTATTGTTAGATGACCGATTATCTCAAAAATTTAAACTGTTAGAAAAAATTACATCAATGGTTTTATATTATTTCTAACACGTCCCCTCACGCAAGAGCTCAGTGGGCTTGAAGCGTGGGTAATGCATAGGCACACCTACCATATGATTAAAATTCCACTTTTTAATTAGAAAGTGAGGGGAGCGAGAATCGAACTCTATACCACTTAGTCATAGAGGCTCTGAAACCATGTTAGATGACCGATTATCTCAAAATCTTAAGCTGTTAGAAAATACCACATCAATAATTTTATATTATTTCTAACATTGTCCTCCTACATGTACTCCCTTCGGTCATTGTCATAAGTAAAAAGCTTACTTATATGGTGTTTAAAAAATTTAGTGTTATTTATTTTTTTATTTGATATAAGATATTAGTTAAATTTATTGTATTTCTCTTTTAAATTACAAGTATCAAAACATAAAAGTAAAATAATTATCTAAAAAGTAGTAGAATTAAATAATTTGAAAAGTATTAATTATTTTAAAAGTAATTAATTTTTGCTTACAATAATGACTAGAATTTGAAATAAATTTTTGATTATAATAGTGATCAGAAAGAGTAAATATCAATAAACTTTAACTAATGTTTACAAAAAATATATCACATAATCTACCTTCTTAATTTGTCATCACTATTTTAATTACCATTATTTTAGTGAAATTCTAGGGGGATTCTTACTGAATATTTAAACTTTTTTGGAAGAGAAAGAAAGAAGAAGCTTCATCCATGACTTTTGCTAACGAAGTAATTAGTTGCATTTTGCAGGGTTTCCTAAACAAGAAAACACTTGAGTCTCTCTCTTTTGTCTGCAAAAAAATCTGTAGACTTTGTTTAGGAAAAATAACTAATGACAGATAGTATATAGTGAATGGTTGATACTTGATAGTTTATGGTTGATAGATGATAAGTTAATTGAAGTGTTTGATAAAATTAACGGTTTTTTAAGTAGGATGATAAGGCTAAAATTGAAAGGAAAAAAAAGATGATAAACCAAAAACTATGAGCTCATAAGTTAATTGAAATAACTTATCAAAAATAAATAATAAGCTCTTTTTAAAAAATGGTTATAAAACAAATCTTTTTTATCATATGAAGTTATAAATTTTAATCTCAAATTTTAGTATTGTTAAACAGAGCTTAATCTTGATTACTTTCTTGTTATCCACGTGCATACCAATTGTACAATAGATATATATATTTATTTATTTTGGTCATATAATTTAGCGGCTATAAATTCACTCCTTCATACATTAAATATATTAATACGACTCTTTTATAAATCGTACATAACCTAACAAAATAAATTATGAGTTAATGTTATTTTTTTGACTCACTTAACAGTGTTCTTTCAAACATTAAAAAAAAGTGGCAAACATTCCACTCAAAAAGAAAATGGTATACAAAAAACTGTTTTTCGTCAAAAACTTTAATTAATTACACAAAAATAGACATACAATTTGAAATTAGTTTTCAAGTTTCAACATATTACTTTGCAAATAAGTATGTGTTTAAACTTAGTCAAAAAAAAAAGTATGTGTTTAAATTCACATTGATCCCACATTTCAACCTAATTAAATAAATGAAATATGATAAAATTATCTTAAAAGTTAAAATTTATGTATTTAAATGTGTGTTAGAATTTTCGATACAAACTCAGATATTCTCGCTATTTTGCGAGGTGGATTGCAGAAAAATTCTCACTATTTTGGTCTATCAGAATTCAGAACATAATGATGTTTCATAGCTTCTGTAAGATACTTTCTGCATGATATCAACTATAAAGAATTTGTTGAGGTCTAATTTGAATTGTATGCTTAAACGTGTTTATTGTGAAACAAATTCAGTTGTAGATTAAACTGTAAAGTTTGAAGCACATGGTGCTAATATGGTTAATGTTATTCTTGATAATCATCCTTTAAAAGTTGAAGTTTTATTGCCTAGGAACTTTACTATTGTATAGTTTCATTTCATTTGATTGTTTAAATTTAGGATGTACCAAAAAATATTAACCAACATTTATGGAGCTGAATTTTATTCATTTAATAGAAAAAATTAAAACGATTTAATGGCATTATGGTTATTACATGAAAACACAGTGACCATGAAGTAATTTAGCACAATTCCTTGCCTACAAAACCCTCTTCCTTTCTTTCTCCCTCTGCACAGTCACAAACCCAAAGAAAGTGAAACAAACTCTCATCAAAAATAAAAACAGAGCAGTTAGTTAAAAATGAGAACCCAACGCCTTCACCATCTTCTTCTATTATCCATCCTCTTCTTCGCATCCACATTCTCCTATCTCCGATTAGCATCCGCCACCGGAGCACAACCTCCGATCACCGGCAACGACGAAGACACCGAATACATCCGTTCAAGTTGCAACGCCACACTATACCCTGACATATGCTACACTTCCCTCTCTCGTTACGCCAATGCAGTTCAACAGAATCCCGGCCAACTCGCTCGCATCGCCATAGCCGTAAGCTTCTCCAAGGTTCACCGAACCGCTTCCTACCTCTCAAATCTCACTCGTATTTCCGATTACAGCGGTAACTCACGCGCCGCTCTCGCTCTCCACGACTGTTTCTCAAATCTCGGCGACGCCGTTGATGAAATTCGCGGTTCGATTAAACAGATGCGGCAGTTAGGATCCGCCGGAAGTGGAACCGATTCGTTTCTTTTTCAGATGAGTAATGTCCAGACGTGGATGAGTGCTGCGCTTACCGATGAAGAAACGTGTACGGATGGATTTCAAGATGTAGAAGATTGTGCGATGAAATCTGATGTATTCAATCGTGTTACGAAGGTGAAGAAATTCACGAGTAATGCTTTGGCACTCGTTAATGGTTACGCTAAGAAAGGAATGCCGTGAATTTGTGGCCGTTTGATTTTATTATTATTATTATTACTTTTTCCAATTTCAGAATTATTATTATTATTGTTCAATTAAAGAAGAATATTAGGTTTTATTATTACTGTGTAGTGTGTGTGTGAACAAGAAAGAAGTGAAATGTGAATGTAAATTTTGGTGGTTTTGGTTTTAGCTTTATTGTTGTTTAGCAAGAAAAAAACAAACACATGTGGCTTCACTCACAGGATTTCTGTGCAAGAAATGGAGAGTGTAGATATTAAAAAAATGATAAATTGTGATAAGTAATGTATTGTGTGAAAGGTAAAGGCGTTTTGAGTGAGTTTTTAATTTGGTATATATGGTTATTGATCCTTTGAAGTTAAGAAATTAAGATGAATATTGTTAGGGACACTCTATATATTGTGTGTTTTTTATTTCATGGAAGGTCACATAACTATAGTTGAAAACGACATTTTTATAAACAAATTAACTTTATTATATTCACTCTGTTCTTTTGATTTATCACATGTTCTATTTGATAGAGTGATAATTCTATTCAAAATACATATTACAAGATTTGAATATTTCTTTCAATTAAAATTTGAATATAATTCATAATTGTCCTGTATTTTTTGGTTTACAGTGGAGCAAAAAATCGAACCCAAAATCTTGTACACACTACCTAAATTCTTCATCACTAAATGAAATATAGTGGCTTATAATCGCTGTGTGTTTGAAGTCTAACTTCTTCTAAACTTTAATTTTTTTATGTAAAATGATATTCTTAACTACTTTAAAACATCCATAAGAAAAAAACTACTTTGAAACATCTTTAGACATGATAGTATAATCTGCAACTATCAAAATTTGACCCAACATTGACGAGAAGAATTTACTTTGGTTGAGTGCGGATTAAAAGTCTTAGATCAACTAATAAAAAATATTAAAATTATTAGATGAAATATGCGGATTTAAACTTCGATCATTTCACTTTATATTTATATGAATTTTTAATAATTTATTATTTCATGTCTAAATGTTTTTTAGTGACGTTCAAAGTGGGCGGGGGGATGTTGATATCTACCCCACATATGTCCTTGAACTCATCTCGTTAGTAAAAGATATAGTTTTTTTTTAATAACCCATTTATTCATTTTATTTAATATTTAATAATTATATGTTGCTAATCAAGAGCAACCCATATATTCTATTTCTACCATGCCACATTTCACTCCACTTAATTAAATTTTAAATTACTTCCGTGAGATGTTATTTGTGTAAAATTATTTTATATTGATAGTTTGCATGTTTATTTATATAAGAGACATTTCTTTCATTTTATAAATCTATTGAATAACTGATGTATTTTGTCTATAATATAGATGTGGACTTCAAGAATTTCACTGTGATTCCTTGACCCTTGAAGAGTCGATGGATAAATTGTGTGGCTATAACTAAGAATATGAACTTCATTACTTCTCATATTTACCGAGAAGAAAATCAACATGCTGATGATATTGTTAATCTTTGATTGCATCTTCAAAAAATTTATTGGTGGGATAACATTCCTTCAAGTATTTGTCATGTTTTTGCTAGAAATAGATGTGGACTACTTGAATATAAATTTGGTTGATATTTTGGTGCTGCACTCTTTTCCCCTTCATCTGTCTTTTCCGTTAGTTTTTAACAAGACAATTGAATTTTCATTGTAACTCCCATTTGAGTTTTGGTATAGTCCCCACAAATTTTTGAATATTTTATTTTATTAATATATTCAAAATTTGTTTAGTTGATGGTGGTTGATGGGTGCCACATTACTTGGGATGTCTAATCTCTATACACTCTCTGCTAGTTCATTTATACATAAAAAAAGATAAAAATGTTATAGACAAAATACATTAAATATTCCTCGAAAACATCAACCTTGATGTATTTAATAATAATTATTATAATAAATTTAATATTTTGATTGTCTATAAATTGTGGTTCAATTGATAATATCATATTGTTTAGTTGAAGATGAATATCTTCACTTGAATTCGAGAACTCAAAATATATCAGTTGTGTGTGTTAATTTTAGATGATACTTATCATTTTATTTACGGATAATAAATTCAATCGCTATCAAAGAAAGAAATAATCTAACTTTGATAAGAAATTAGTGCAGAGTATAGACCTATACCACATCTAGGACGAGTCGGCACAATTAACTTATCACTGTTTGATCTTGATTAAACAGTGTTCTCGCTCTAGAAGGTGTGATGTGTGTGTTAATGGACTTTGAATGAGAAGTACCTTTTAATTAGTTTTGGACCTTGGCTTAAGTTTTTTTTTTTTATATTGAAAAGATAAATTACTACTGTTAGAGATTGATTCATGTATCTCTCTCTATTCAACTTATATGTCCTTACTCTGTCAGCTGTTACCACTTGAGCTATTATACAGGGACTTCCCATACCCAACACATGTAATTAATAAATGGAGTAATAGTTATGATTATTTAGGGATTAAATTTTATTTCGTTGAATAATAGAAGTTGTTGTCAAATATGGATTTGATTAGCATGAAAATTTGATACACCTTCAACTTTCAAGACTTACGTAGAGCCGGGACGGATCAGATGTACTTATAACATGGCACGAGATATTGGGGAACTGAAGCATGCAAGTTATTGATATCATAAGATGGGCAATTGTTTTGTCAAAAAAAAAAAAGATGGGCAATTGCAGTTATAAACAAGCACTCTTATGAGTTATGATCAACATCATTAATTATATTGAATTTCAGGAATATTTTCTTCAACCATATAATGGAATAACATGATTCAATAAGCATTTGACATGATTGGGAGGGTCCACGTCAAATTTTAACAATTGATTCCACTAGTATTTTTTATAGAATTGGATGTCTATGATTGATGATTTTCCTGATAATGTTTCCCATGCACGAATATTTCCCCTTTCAATTCAATTATGATGTCTGTACAATTAAAAAATTTTATCCATCATTTAAACAAACTATAATATATATAAAAAATAAAAATAAAAACGCATGGCATGAAGATACGAATGACACAAGGGACCTACAGTCATAACTTTTATTTGATTTTATTTGATGAGAAAGTATGGCTGTATGAATGTATGATCAAATCTTTAAATAAAATAGAGAATTCAATAGACAATAGTGTATAGTATTTGGTAGAGTATCAATGTATTTATTGAAATTACAATGTATTTCAAGATGTAGATCTACATGACGGTGGTGCGAGAGCTCTTGCTCCGCATCACCTCACAAAATGGTTTTTGGGTTTCTTTGGTCTCGAAGTTTTTTGGTCGTAAATGGTGCTTGCTTTGGTGGAAGTTTGCATTGTGAGGGGATTTCGGTTTTTTTGGCTGTGATACACTTTCTCACGGATGGTAGTTTGGTGTTAAGGAGTTTTGTTGTTTCGACGGTGGCGGTGGCACGCGGGTGGATCTATGATTATTCCGGATTTGTTTGTTTGGACTGCTTGTAAGGTGTTGGTGGTTTTCGTTTGGTTCCGGGGTCGGCTCCGACAGTGAAGGGTGGTGGTTCCGGTTATGGGTTCGGGTTGCTGGTGGGTATGGGTGGCCCTGTGGGGCTTTTTTGTGGGGGAGGTGGCGGCGGATTTGGTGTCGTGGGTGTGGTGTTGCCGGAGTGTGGTTGAGGTTGTGTGTGTTTGGTTCTCTTTAATAGATGTTTATTTGACTGTGTTCAAATATGTTGAGATTTACAGATTTATTTGTATCAAGTTGACCTCTACGCGCCGGTGTCGACCGTTTGAAGGAGGTTTGCGTGCTGAGACTTATCTGTCTAGGTTCTCTTTCTACTGTCACCTTTTCAACTTTTGACTCAAGGAGCGGTTATTTGGATTCTGGTGGGCCGATCACTTTTGATTCGAAATCGGAAGTTAGTGTCTAATGCTTTTTTTTTGGTCGGGTTGAAGTATCTCTAGTGGTTAGGAAGCTGAGGAGTATCTTCTAAGAATGAGATTAAAAGTGATCCTCTTTTAGGTAGTGTAGTTTTTAGTATTTTCATTGGTGCTCTGTTTATTTGGCGCATCTATGTTTTGTAAACTGTACTTTACTACTCTATGTTCATCTTGAGCAGAAACATCGTTCTATATATATTTTTTCCGTTAAAAAAAAAAACAATGTGCCCCATCATAGATTTATAAAGCGTTTTATTTTTTTCAAATTGCCTAGTGGCTAAAAATTTCACTATAAAGTGGATAAGTAGGTTGACCAAGGTTTGAATTTTAATCCTACTAAGCTAAATTCACGGGATATATATTTGTAAAGTTAAATGAAGTTTTTGTTTTGGTCAAGTAGCCCTAGTGACTAGAAATTCACCTCTAAGAATGAATAAATGGGTGTACTAAGATTCAGACCATAGTCCCTACACATAACGTACGATGTCCTTACCAACTGAGCTAAACTCACGAGAACAAGTTAAATGAAATTTTAAAAAAAAATATAATAAATTCAACATACCTAAAGGGATTGAAGTTAATAGGTATGTTAGACATAGATTGCGCCCTTACTAAAGGGAGATAGAAACAAAAAAAAGGCAAAAATAAAAAAATAGTTTACAAAATATTTTTTGGGGTCAAATATTATTAAAGATGAATAATACTCCTTTTGACCATTATTATAAATAAATTTGATTTTTTTAGTACATTTGACAACTGATGTATCTGGTCTATAATAATGACTGAAAGGAGTAAAGTGTTTGAGATTAAAATCCCGAGATTAAACAATTATTTTTAAAAAAAATTGTTCCCCCACGAGATGTGAATGTATATCCTAAGCATTTCAGCCACGTTAAAAGGATTATTAACACTGTCATTTCATTTCAATTTACTCCCTCACGAGATGTGAATGTATGTCCCAAAACATTTTAACCACGTAACATCTCTCACCCATAAATTGCATGGTCAACATTCAAGAAATAGTTATGAGAGTGACAATAGTAGACAAGGTTAGGATATTGTTTGGCTTATTTGTTGATGAATTTTGGAATTGAGCATGTAGACATAAGCATCCCGTGAAACGAAGGAAAAGGACTAAAAAACTAAGTAGGTTGCAAGTGAGAGTGTGACAAATTAACCATCTCCATAGCTAGCTATAAACTATTTATTTTTTTAGCATAAATAAAAGCCACATACAAAAATAACACTTTAGTTTATAATCCTTTTTCTCGTGGACAGTTTGTTATTTAGTAGTTGCTCTGCTAGCAAGAGGAATGAGACAAAATAGTGTTAATTTTATGGTCCCCTGATTAAAATCTTGTTGCTTCACGGATGTTTCTAATGATCGAGTTATATATGTGACTTATAAATTCAATCATTGGACTTTGGTCAATTTGTTTCTAATAAGTTCAACTTTTATTAACTATATGTTATAAAGTATAAAATTTTCATTATTGTTTAATGACAGCAAATTTATTCATTAGTTTTCTTCATATGTAATCATACAAATACTCCAACACCCAAGTCAGTAAGATGTTGAATGAGCGGATATTTTTGACTAAGATGTTTTTATCCTTTGGGACGTGAAGGGGGAGATGGACCTCCGAAGTGGACCAACCCAAATCAATATGTAAAAGTCAATGATCGAAACTGTAATCACTTTAAAAGAATCCAAATCCCTTACCACTTGAATCTACCGATTATTGGAAATCAAATAGTTTTCTTAAGTATGCTTTAGGTATGAAGTTTCTAGCATATTACTAGTCTTCACTAAATAATTAATTTGATTGGCCTGACTATCTTTAATGGAATTTCTTCTTTTAATTACATCTTTCCTATTCGCAAAGATCAAACTATAAATCCTATTCAGGAGATGCTTATGTCTTTATTTAGTTAGAATAATACTAAAAATAATTTATACTAACAGTTAGAATAATATAAATTGAATGATTTATATTTGTTGTATCTTTATTTAGTTAGAATAATACTAATAATAATAGTAATAACAGTAATAATAATTCAATCGGACTTGTAGATTGCTAGTTGAGTGAATTATATGTGACTTATAAATTCAATCATTGGACTTTGGTCAATTTGTTTCTAATAAGATAAACTTTTTTTTCCATAAAAAATATCAACTTTTTTTTTTAAATATTTTTTTTGGTATGAACTTATTTTTAAATGTTATAAAGCATAAAATTTTCATTATCGTTTAAATATAACAAATTAACTCTTTACTTTGTTTGTTCTGTTTTTTTTTCTCTATTGTAAACAAAAAAAAAATTAACTCTTTACTTTTTCAATACTTCCCTTAAACACTGACTTAGGGACCCATTAAGAATATACCAAGTCGGCCCATAAATATTTTTCATGATAATTTTTCGTCCCACCCCCAATATTCTCTTTTTTCCCCTAAAGTAATTTTTGTATAAAGGTAAAATCTTTTTTTTAAGGGGGAAAAGAGAGTGTTGGATAGGGGGAAAATAATTTTTCATCACGCTAGCCCATTGTTTTTTATGCAAGCCCATATGTTTTTTGTGAGCCCGTTATTTGCTTTCTTGACAAAAAAAAGAAGAGTATGATCGTCATTATTCCTTAGTGATGTAAATATTAACTTTGTAAAATTTTTTTTTGGTAATTGGTATGGATATTAACTTTGTAAAATCAAACGATAGTAAGTAAAATATTTTTTTTGTTATAACTTTTCTTGGTTACAAGTAAGAAAAAGTTAACAAATTAAAGAAAAAGTAAATGATGTAATTGTTTGATATTTATTCAAATTAAATAATAATTTTTTTATATACAATTGTTAAGATGGAAATTATTTTTGAAAATGCCAAAAGGAAAAAAATAATGAAGTTAAATAAAAAAAATTGATGAAATATTCATATCAAATTAAAAAATACTTCTTTTATTTGTCGTTTTGACAATTTAAGGTTATATTTGTCTATTATACACTCCTTCCTAATATTTTTATTGACTAAATTTTATATTTTTTTTTTGTTTCTATTTTTTGAAAAGAGAAAATGTGTGGAAAAAATTAGAAATTTATTGGTGGATTAAAATTATGATATATATTCCAAAAACAAAAGGGTATAAGAAAGATAAGGTGGAAAAATATACTTTCTTAATTTTATCTTTTTTTTTTTTATAAAAAAAACAAATAAAATGGAACGAGAGAGTTCTAAATAATAAAAAATAAATCTATTTCTTGACCTAAAAGGCTAAAACATAAATCTATTTAAAAGATACAAATAAAATTATGAGTTTAATTAGTCAAAAAAAATTATGAATTTAATTGTTAAGATTGTAACAAAAAAAAACTTAAGATATTTATTTATACGAAAGAAAACAGTTTAAATTTAGGGTTAAGCAACATTCAATATTTAAGGGTTCATCGTACTCCTTGTGGTGCCTCCTAATTATTTTTGCTGATCACTGCCATATCATATATCCTTCCCGCCACAGCAATACAATGAATCCTTCACCTGGTGAGGCGTCGTTTAAAGATCTTGGACTCTCTGAACTGATAGTGGACTGTTGCCAGAATATCGGGTATCAAACTCCGCGGCGCGTGCAACAACACTGCATCCCGAAGATTCTAGAAGGACGTCATGTAATTGGAATTGATGAGACCGGTAGCGGTAAAACAATAGCTTTCATACTTCCTATTCTCCACCGTCTCCTCGAAAATCCTTCTTCTGTGTTTGCTCTCGTTGTGACGCCCACGCGCGATTTTGCATGTGAATTGGCGGATAAATTTACAGCCCTTGGCCAGGCCTTCGGCCTCGATGTTGTTGCGGTTTTTGGTGGTATGGACATTCATCATCAAACAGAACGCTTGCTCACCGGGCGGCCTCACATTGTTATCGCCACTCCCGGGAGGATCAATGTTTTGCTTCAGGATAATCCTGAAATCGCTGATATGTTTGTTGCCACTAAGTTTATTGTGTTGAATGAAGCAGACAAAGTCCTGCATTATTTTGACGAGGAATTGAAATCTATTTTTAGGTACTTGCCGAAAAACCGCCAAAATCTGTTATTTTCAACAAAGATGACTACTAACATGCAAAACTTATTGAATGAAGAGGAGCCGTATGTGTGCCGATTTAATGAATGAAGAGTTTAAATTGCTGAAGAAGACTGTTTAATTGTGCTTATAACTTTTCTATTTTATTTTAATCTTATTGTGCTTAAGGTGTTTTTTATTGATTTTTTTAATCTTATTTTGCTTCATGCATGTTTGGATTTACCGTTGCTGGACAACTTTATAAAATTTATGTTATGTTTAGCTTTATTTTTGGCTTTTCGATTTTAATTTTTATGTAATTCTATTATTTGATGTTTTGCTTAATTTGTTTGTATATGACATATAAATTCAATCATTGGACTTTGGTCAATTTGTTTCTAATAAGATCAACTTTTCTTAACTACAGTATGTTATAAAATATGAAGCTTTCATTATCTGCAACAAATTAACTCTTTAGTTTTCTTCATATGTGATCATACGGTGAGGGTGTATCACTCAAGTTAATAAGATGTTGAATGAGTGGATATTATTGACTAAAATATTTCTATCAGTTGGTATGTGAAGGGGAGATGAACCTCCGAAGTAGGTCATTTCTTAAGTAATAGATCAAGTATATATAGTGTGAGCTTATTAGATCCAACCCAAATCAATATGTAAGAGTTAATGATCGAAACTGTGTGACCATTTTATACTTGATCAATTAACTTAATATAGATCGAATGATTTATACTTGTCGTATCTTTATTTAGTGGCACAAGTTATGGTGCATAAATATCCCATATTGCTTGGCGCACCCCTTAAATTTCTAATGCACCCCAACCAGATTGTTTGGTGCACCCCCCAAATTTCTAACACACACCCCAAATTGAGTGTGCACTAGAAATTTGGGGGGTGTACTTGAGGGGTGTGCTAGAAATTTGAGGGGTGCACTAAGCAATTTTTATTATTTATGTACGGTGGATAAGGAAAACGCTTATGCACCATAACCACTCCCTTTACTTAGTTAGAATAATACTGCTACAAATAATAATAGTGATAATAATTCGATTGGACTTGTAGATTGTTATAGTTGAATTCAATAATTTCAAACTCGCAAACTCGCACATAATCAGGAATCGAACATGGATAGACAGTGAAAAGGTATTTGGAGACAAATTACTTGCGGTGGATGACATTTTGGAATTGATCAAATTAACTTCTTGGAAGTGGCTTCTAACTAAAAAGGGGAGCTCATCGTGTCTATATTATGAATGGTGTGTATGACATTTGAATTGTATTCTTAGATGATTCATTGGTGTGGCTATTGATATTGAACAAGTTTAGGTTGGTAGAGTTCTATATGTACTTATCCGATATGTGGATAGAATACCTCTTATACTTTCTCTTCTTTATTTATAAATAAAATTCACTACTATTCAAAAAAAAAAAAAATCCCCCAACACCTTTTTTTTCTAATATAATTTATTACATCAACATGAATAAATTTATAAGGCAAATGTTAACATGTGCCCTTGAAGTATATGTTAATGAATTAAAAATAGAAGTATTCGCCTTAAAAGCCGTGCGTGTGAATTTTCAAAGTCAAAGTATTATGGTTTTCAATGTAAAACTTCTATTTTTGGTTTCCTAATCATGTGCCCCCTTAGGACACATGTTAACAAGACCCTTTTTTAAATTTCTGAGATATATTTATGAAAGGAAACTTGAGGGGAAATATTTAAAAATTAGAGTTAATGAGTTATGCTAATCAGTGTCCCCGGGTATTGGTTATAAGGAACCGAAAAAAAAGAAAATTTTAAATTAAAAATATTACTTTTTAGATTTTCGATGAATTGACTGCACAAACTCTAATGTAATATTACTAAATTTGTTACCTTAGAGGCATCGGTTAGCATTTTCTAAATAAAAATTGTTGAAATATAATGTAAAATTAAATAATACTAAAAATTAAAAATAATGTATTTCTTTACCTAAAAAATAAATATAGTTAAAAGATACAAAATTATATTATTAAGATTGTTACAGTTTTAGGTCAGTTATGTCAGGAGACAAGCTAATCGATCAAGTAGCTCATAACTTAGCTTATGCGACAAGTTTTATAACTATAGTTATACGTAGTCTCCAAATTTATAACTATTGTCCACCTTAAAATTATTATTATTAATGAAATAAAATTAGTTTGCTTGCTTAAAAAAAAGATTGTTACGGTTAAAAAATAAAAAAATCCTTAGGGTCCGTTTGATCTATAAAATGAAAATACTGGACAGAACAGTACATGACAGCATAAGGAAGAACATCACAGACAGGACAAAAATTTATAGTATTGAACAAATTTTGTTTTGTATGATACTTGATAGAGAAAATGTTATTTTGATGATTTAGACAAGTGAGATCCCTTGATTGCCAGAATATCTGGTTTCAAACTCCGCGGCGCGTGCAACAACACTGCATCCCGAAGATTCTAGAAGGACGTAATGTAGTTGGAATCGACGAGACCGGTAGCGGTAAAACAATAGCTTTCATACTTCCTATTCTCCACCGTTTCCTCCAGAATCCTTCTTCTGTGTTTGCTCTCGTTGTGACTCCCACGCGCGATTTTGCTTTTAAAGTGGCGGAACAGTTTTTAGCCTTTGGCCGGCCGTTCGGCCTCCGCCTTGCTGTGGTTGTTGGTGGTTTTGGTATTCATCATCTAACAAAACGCTTGCTCACCGGGCGGCCTCACATTGTTATCGCCACTCCCTGGAGGATCAATGTTTTGCTTCAGAATAATCCTGAAATCGCTGATATATTTGCTGCGACTAAGTTTCTAGTGTTGGATGAAGCAGATGAAGTCCTGGATAAATTTGAGGAATTGAAATCTATTTTGGGATGCTTACCAAAAAACCGGCAAAATCTGTTATTTTCAACAAAGATGACTACTAATATGCAAAACTTGTGTGACAATTATCAAGAGAAGCCGTATGTATATGCATGCATTCCGAGGCTTATGAATGAAGGGTTTAAGTTGCTGAAGTATCATTTGAAGAAGACTATTTAAATGTGTTTATAACAATTTTATTTTTATTTTTTAATCTTATTGTTCTAAGGTGTTTTTTATTGATTTTTTAATCTTATTTTGCTTAATGCATGTTTGGATTTACCATTGCTAGACAACTTCTTAAAATCTTCTTAAAATTTATGTTATGGTTGTTTTTGGCTTTCGACCTCTATGTTTTAATTTTATTTGATTTAAATGTTTATGTAATTCCATCATTTGCTGTTGTATTTGTATATCCTCCTGTTTTGTTTAATTTGTTTGTATAATTTAGCCCACTTCCCACAAGGGTAGAAGTAGGTAATACACTATCTCTCAAGTGAAAATTGATTCATAAGTGTGTTCACATATGTGTTGTATCTCTCAGGTGGAGTGTAATAATATGATTAATAGTAGATGACATTGTAAAATTAATTTACATTGTCAGTGTGATTTAAATTTACAATATGAAAAAATTTATTCTCTAATCAAAAAATGAAATAATAAAGACTTTTTTTTAGCAGAAAGAATAAAGACTTGAAAATAATAAAGTAGGTTTTTCATATTTATTTTCAATTTATGACAACATGAAATTTTTTACAAAGTAGGTTTGATTCCTAGCTTCAAAACGCCAAAATCATCTCAAAAATCACAACTCTTTCGTTTGAGTGAGGTTGAGTGTTGGAGAGGAGAATAAAAGTACAAGTCTGATAATATCATATAAAAGAGGGGTTTCACATATTACGGGACAAAATTACGCGCGTTCACATTGTAAAATAGGAAATATCATCGTAAAATACGAAATAGCAACGGTATATTTGTCAGCTTGGGAGACTTGAAAGCATTTTAAGGTGTCTACAGAGTAATTTCCTCAGTCAAACACTTACTTGGGGCCCATTAAGAATATGCTAAGTTGGCCCATAAATATTCTTCACTGCACTAGCCCATATCTTTTTTAGCCCCTTATTTGTGTTCTTGAAATAAATAAAAGACAATAGATATTTTGATAAAAAAAAAAAAGCGGTTTCAGCCCTCCGATTTTGCATGATCAAAATCCCCTTGTTCTCGAGATCTACCTAGAGATAAATCAGGCACAAGTTATGATGCATAGTCATGCTTATGCACCGTGCATAAACACTCCATATTACTTAGTGTACCCCCAAATTTTTAGTATACCATCAACTATATTGCTCAATGCATCTTTTAAATTTTTAACAGACCCCCCAAATTAAAGGTGCGTTAGAAATTTGAAGATACACTGAACAATATAGTTGAAGGTGTACTAAAAATTTAGGATGTGCATAAGAAAAAATCTTATGCACCATAATCACTATCGATAAATCTTACTAGTGGACGAAATAAATACAAGACTGTCTGATAACCCTCGTGTAAAAGAGGGTTTCACGTATTACGGACGAAATTACGCGCGTGAGAGAAACTCTCGGTAAATTTTATGGACAAATTCGTGTTTCCTTTCCTAAACCCTATCTCTCTCTGTCTTTGCTTGTCACCGCCATGCCATCGTGAGACATTTCTTTGTCAATGGAACCCATAATCCTACTTTCATCTTACTGCAATTCAACCTAATTTCCTTTCTTCAATTTCCTCCAAATATCAAGAAGAAGAAACAACATGTCTCTATTCCTCAAAACATTACCTTTGACGGTTCTTCGACCCATACCATCCTTTTTCTTCCTATGTAGAACAACCGTTTCTTCTGTTTCCAACACCATTCCAATGTTTATTTCCAGAACCAGAACCCTTTCTTCTGTTTCTGCTTCAATACAACCACTTCCTTCTCCTCCTACTACTACTGAAACACTCACTTCCAATGCTAAACCAACCCTCAATCAATGGGTTACTAGGACCAATTATTGTGGTGAATTGTCTTCAAATGATGTTGGTAAAAAGGTTCGGATTTGTGGTTGGGTTGCACTTCATAGAATCCATGGTCGACTCACTTTTCTTAATCTTAGAGACCACACTGGAATTGTTCAGGTACCTGCATTGCAATTAGTTTTTTTTTATTTAATCTTAAAGATTCATTTTTTTAATTTGTATTACTAGTTCTGCATTTTTTATCTACTTTACTATTGATGTTGTTTATAATTGATCATGTTTTGTATTCTAATTATTAAGTTTTAAATTCAGGTTACAACTCTTCCAGATGATTTTCCAGCTGCTCATTCTGCTATCAATGATGTCAGACTGGAGTATGTGGTTGCCATTGAAGGTGTTGTTCGGTCTCGTCCAAACGAGTCAATCAACAAGAAGATGAAAACAGGCTTAATCGAGGTACTTTTATCATTAACGAAGAGAAACTAGTTGTGTAGGTAATTTTGTAGGAGCATGATAATGCTTGTGCATTTACATTTAGATCCATTGTTTATAGTTTGAATATATCGGGGAAAGATATGTATGGATGTTACCATAGTTGTTAGTGGCCTTCAAATATCTTAATTCAAATTCCAATAATTTCATTACATGTGTACCATATTCATGGATATGGTAGCTACAAAAACACTAAATATAGTCCTTAATGAAGAGATTTGAAACATTGGGCTGAACATCATAAGTTATGACGAATTTCTGTAAAAGTAACATTGAAAGGTGAATAATGTTTATTTTCTGTTTTAATCTTGAGAAAGAGTAACAATCAGTTTATAGAAGTCATAATTTCCCTTTGCCTTTGGCCAACCAGCACTAGTTTATAAAGTATGCTAAAATAATTAAGTTTCAAGAATTTTTTTTCATGTGAGCATGCACAATGATGACCGTTTAAAGCATGCTGCAATCCACTATTTTGATTTGTCTATTTTGATTAATCTTATTGGAGAATACTACCAATTAACCAAAAGTTCCATCTAACCGAGCGAACCATGTGCTGGCATGGAAGCTGCCTTCCACATATGCTAATAAATCAAGACACAGGTAGTCATGGAGCCGCTTTATACACATGACGGGGCATGGAAGCTTCACACTTATGTACTAAAGAAGCAAAGAGAAAGTGTGTCGTTTCATTCACAATATATTGAGGAGCGCATGAATGAGAGATATATTTTTTAAAACTATTGTTTTATCTTTTATACTTTAGTGTGATTTGTCTTGCTAGTTGCTATTTGATTCACAACAATTTGGTTGTCTGGTCTCCAATGTTTTAATATTGTTGCCTGTGAAGAAATATGCCTCATTGGCATCTTGACTCTGAAAATATGATTTTTTTAGTTTGAAAAGTTTGATTCATTTACTGTTTTTTCCTGTCTATCAAAATTTCATATTCATCCTTGTGTTGCAGGTTGCTGCAAATGAGGTTCTAGTGTTAAATTCTGTGAATGCAAAGTTACCATTCTTAGTTACTACAGCAGATGATGCAAATGATTCTCCTAAAGAGGAAATCCGTCTGAGGTAGTATTTACTGAGAGTTGCATGGTACTTGTTATTGCTTATTTATATTTATGTGGGTTGGTTTCTCATTGAGGTCAGAATCTCAATATTTTTAGGGTTTATTGGATATTTCCTGTTAATATTGTTGTTGATGTTGTTTATTTAGTAACTTTCATTTCAGACTTACTGTTAATTTTGGTGGAAACGAGAGAATTTTGCATGTGTGTGGTTGGGGTTGGGGGGTGGCATCATAATTTTTCATGATACCTATTCTTATTTATTTTATTAAGAAAGTGTATGGAAGGTTTCTTGCTTAATTACTAATTTTCAGGTATCGACCTCTTGATCTACGGAGGCAACAAATGAGTTCTAACATATTGTTGCGTCATCAAGTGGTTAAACTCATACGAAGATACCTAGAAGACCTGCATGGCTTTGTGGAGGTACTATCTAGTAGGTTCATCATTTGAGTGATCTAGTCTCTTACATACCGTACTTTGGTGCATGGTATTCGGTATCCTGTGTTCATCTTTACCTTTTTTTTTGTTCATAAGGTAGATTGAAACTCCAATACTGTCTAGATCCACACCAGAAGGTGCTCGGGATTATTTAGTTCCATCAAGAATCCAGGTATTTAAATTTGTTCTCATATTGCTTGAGATTCTTATTTCATTATATTTATTTAATATTTTTGGTTAGTCTTTCTTTCTCTTTGATGATATAATTATCTCTTGGACAATAAGGTATTTAAAACAATATGGATACTTTTATCTATTTTTTGCGAGATTTGTTGTTTATGTTATGTTTTATTGATTCACTATCACATGAATTATGAAGCCAGGAACATTCTATGCATTGCCACAAAGCCCTCAGCTATTTAAACAAATGCTAATGGTAGCTGGTTTTGATAAATATTATCAAGTAGCAAGGTAAAGTATTCTTTTCTTTTAAATTTTGGTACAAAGTTCAGTATTTTTTTAATTTGAGTCTATTTATATCTTGGCTTATGTACGGAGGATTTGTAAAAATCTTTTCTTTTTCCTATAAAAATATACTTTTGGTTTGTGTGATTTGCATAAACTAACAATACAAAATGCTTGATTATATAAGCTAAACCAAAATTAATATTAAAAGAGTTGTAATAAGTGACCAATTTTGTTTTTGATTAAAATGCAATTTACTTTTTACCAGATGTTTTCGTGATGAAGATTTAAGAGCTGATAGGCAACCCGAGTTCACGCAACTAGATATGGAAATGGCTTTTACTCCTTTAGAGGATATGTTGACTCTAAATGAAGACTTGATCAGAAAGGTTAGTATATACCATCTACAATCATACTTCTCTAACAGGTTAAAAAATTAATGTTATCCATGCATTTGAATTTTTGAAGAAACAGAAACATATGCTACCTCTGTCCCTATATATAAGACCCTCTTGTGATTTTTCTTGTCCTTTTTCTTTGTCATATTTTCCACCGCATTAATTATTTCTTTACCAACATACCTCTAATTATGTTACATATTTTTCTGCAACTTGTAATAAATATTATGATAAAAACATAAACTAATTCTCTCTCTTAAAGGGTAACCTTGTAAAACCATATTAATTGTCAATAAGTTTAATACTACTACCAACTTTCTTAATTCTCGTGATTGTTCAAGAGGGCCTTATGTTAGGGACGGAGGTAGGATTAGATAAAAATTTGGAATGGAAGAATAAGGTGTTAACATATGGAACTTCCTTTGGTGATTGGAAACATCAAATGACTCCATTGAAAGATTTAGAAGTATGTATTGATATTGGTTGAGAAATTATAAAGGATAACTAAAGAAACAGGTACTTTTGTAGTCTCACTTGTTTCAGAAAAATACTAATGTTGAAATTGAATGTGTTAATGTTAGTAAATCTGTTTGATAAATATATTTTGTGGACTATTTTACATGTTATGACTATTTTGAAGGTGGAGATTGTTTGAGGACAAATATTTTATGGATATTTTGAAGTTGTTCCTCTACTAGCTTAGAAAATATGCTCATTAAATAGGAAATGTTTGTTGCAGGTTTTTCTTGAAATTAAAGGCGTCAAATTACCTAACCCTTTCCCTAGGCTTACATATGCTGAAGCAATGAATAGATATGGTTCGGACAGGCCAGATACCAGATTTGATCTCGAGTTAAAAGATGTAATGATCTTTATTTCACCCCCTCCTTAGTACTTTTGTGATTTATATCATATGGTAGTTAGTAGTTACTATGATCTTATCTTATGTTTTCATTTTTTTTTCTTTTCCGTCTGATATAGCTTGCTGTAGTCCATCCGCTGAAAATCGTCGTTACTTTGTATTCGAGTTACTTACCTATATTTGCTTCATCTTGCTGAGATATAACTTTTCATTGGCTGCAGGTATCTGACATTTTCTCAAGTTCTACCTTCAAGGTTTTCTCTGATTCCTTGGAGAGTGGGGGAGTTATTAAAGTGTTGTGTGTACCTTCTGGTGCAAAAAAGTACTCAAATTCAGCTCTTAAGAAAGGTGATATTTACAACGAAGCATTCAAATCTGGTGCAAAGGGTTTACCTTTTCTCAAGATAACAGAGAATGGTAAATGATAAATTTCTTTCGATACTTAATTTTATGACATTACGAGACATGTTTGTAATATTCCATTTTTTAATTCTGTATACCTTTGATTTTAGGGGATATTGAGGGAATTTCTGCTTTAGTATCAAGTATGGATCCTGCAACTAAAGAGTCTTTATTAAGACGGTGCTCTGCAGGACCAAGTGATCTGATTTTATTTGCAGTTGGGCAACAAGCATCTGTAAATAAAACTCTAGACCGTCTTAGAGTTTATGTGGCACATGAATTAGGTTTGATCGACCATGTAAGTTGGTATCTGCTTTTTAGAGGAAAAAAATCCTATACTTCTCCATTATCCATTTCATTTACACTATCTGGTTTTTTTTTTTTTTTGAATTTTAGGGCAGACATTCAATTTTGTGGATTACCGACTTTCCAATGTTTGAGTGGAATGATTCAGAGCAGAGGCTTGAGGTCAGTTTTGCTTTCAATAACATCCAACAACATATTTCTCAATATATAATAACTTGCCTAGGCTCTTCACCGATTGTCATTATAGTTATATTTGTTATTTTTCTTTTCATTATTCTTAATTATGGGCTACTGCAGGCTCTTCACCATCCTTTCACTGCACCAAATCCTGAAGACATTAATGACCTTGCATCCGCTCGTGCATTGGCTTATGACATGGTTTACAATGGGGTGGAGGTAATTGGCATTTATATATATTCTCATTTTTTTCGACTGATGTATGTATAGATAACTCAAGATATTATATTTGATGTCAGATTGGTGGGGGGAGTTTGAGAATTTATAAACGCGACATACAACAAAAGGTTTTGGAGACTGTAGGCATCTCAATGGAACAGGCTAGTAAATGCAACTCCATACCTCGTCTTAGTTATCCTTTTCGTTTTAGCTTATATTTGTAATGCCTTTGAAGTCGTGTTTGGCTTTGAGTTTGTCTGATCTCAATTATTCATTATGACTTCTTTTTCAGGCTGAAGCGAAGTTTGGCTATCTTCTTGAAGCACTTGACATGGGAGCTCCACCACATGGTATGTATCTTCGTAAATCTTCTAAAATGGTTTATAGCCCTATTCCTCCCTTTCTTGTGGTGAAACTGAATATTTTCTTTACTAGATTATAGCATTTGTCTGTACACAACCATATCAGAAATAAGAAAATTTTCTTTCTTTATTATGTATATAATGTATATTATTTTCCGATGTACCAAAAAAAATATAATGTATATAATATTTTCTCACCAAACTGAAAGCATTTCAATAAAAGGAACATCTAATATTTATCAAATTGCAATTTAATTGGTGTATCTATGTCTGCACACTGCTATGAAACATGAGGTGCACCAATTGTTTCTCAATATATTTAGTAGCTGTTGATTTTATTGATGATTATTATTATTATATATCAATTGCAGGAGGCATAGCTTATGGTTTGGACAGATTGGTTATGTTGCTGGCCGGGGCTAGTTCTATCAGGGATGTCATCGCTTTCCCAAAAACAACTACCGCACAGTGTGCCCTCACGAGGTCACCATCGGAAGTTGATCCACAACAGCTGAAAGATCTTTCAATTTCTACTTAGATAGGTATTCAACTCTTCATATTTTCTATTGCTTATACCCATTTTTGTACTCTACCAAGCAATAATTTGTATTTTATGTACATTTAAATAAATTAATATGTATTTTTAGGAGGGTTATATAAACCTAAATTTTTGTTTTGTTTATTGCATTTTTAAAGCAATATGCAAAGAGAATGAAGAAAAACTATTATATTTTGTAACTTATTATTTTCGTTGACCTTGATTGTTGGCGTGTGAGTTAAGTCACCGGACTAGGATTTTATTGTATCATGAAGGAGATTCGCTATTACAACTTGTGTATCCGGTGAATATAAAATCCGGTAGGGGTAAATAAACTTAAAGCATAGTAGTAGGGTTAAATTGAACTTAATAAAGCTCAGTAATGACTAATGAGTCTCTTGACCCAATTGTCTTCTTGAGCACTTTCTATTTGTTATTTCTTTGTAAGAGAATCATTCATTACCACCACACAACTTTCCACTAACTAATAATTAATACTATTCTTCATTCTAACTTAGCTACTTATGCCAACTTGTTCTCTACGCTTGTATGTATCAACTACTTTTGGCTTGTGTTACATCAATAAGTTGTTTTTACTCAAATTTATCTGAGTGAAGATTCCATGCAAAAACACCACTGAGAGCTTACCATTTCATAATTGTGTGTAAACAGAAATGCCAGTTAGTTCATGCTTGAATTCACTTTTGAATGAGTCAAAATCAAAAGTATGAATGAAGACTTAAATTTGATTTTTGTATTCAATTTGTGGCTTTCTTTTTTAATGTGATTTTTACAATTAAATTTATTATTTTAATTAGTATTTAGTAAGCTCTATTTTTTTTGTTCAAGTAAGCTCAAATTTATCACTAAACTCATTTTCATTCAAATATAGTTATCATTTTATTTTTTGTTTTGCAGATACACAATCTTACCTTAAATTAAATTTAACTAAAATATTGTACCCAAAAAAAAAATTAACTAAAATATATTTTATTAAATCAACTTTTATCACTTTAGTATCAAACATACATTTAAGGGATTGTTTACTTTGTGAGCTAAACTTATCTTATTTTTCTAATTTGTGTTAAATTTGTTTTTTTTTTATCAGTAAACATTATATATATTTTTTGATCAGTGTGTTAAATTTGTTTGTTAACAGAGGTTTGGGATTTTTATGTGTATTTATGCAAACGATAAAAATATTAAAAACTAGTATGTTAGCCCGTGCCGTGCACGGAATTTTTTTCTTTTTTAATATTATTTTTTAATTTATTCTAAATTGTTATTTGATTATTTCATTTTATTATTCAATAATAATTTGAGATATTATATTGGGTTAAATATGTTTTTGGTCCCTATAAATATACCAAATTTTAGTTTTAGTCTCAATAAAATTTTTCTTGGACTTTTACCCTGTAAAATTTTTCATCTTCACTTTTGGTCCCACCTTCTAAGTAAACTCATATGTAAAATTCATATTTTTGAGTAAAATTTTGCTGAAAAATTTATATTTTATGAGTTGTTTAAATAAAAATTGTTGAAGTAAATATATTTTTTAACATATATTTTTTTAAATCACAAAACTCTCACATTTTTTCGCAAAAAAAAAAACTCACATTCAGCGAATTTTAACGTTTATTATAGATTTATTTAACTTAATTTCATCAAACTACATTTTTTTTAAATACAATGTAAAATAAAATATATTTTTTCATCATCTTTTCACCTTGTTTCGTAGTAATCCATATATAAATTTTTAAAAAATACATAGAAATAGATAACCTTGCATATCACGAAACACCCACATTTTTTTGTCAAATGAATTTCATCAAACTACATGTTTTTATAAATACATTGTAAATTAAGATATATTTTCCCATCATTCTCTCACTTTGTTTCAACTTGGTCAGTAGTAATCTAGATGTAAATTTTTAGAACAAAAAAAATTCAAATAAATAGACAACCTTGCATGTCACAAAACTCATATTTTTTCGTTTCTAGTCCTCATTGAAATTACAAAAAAGATAGGGTCGTGTATTAATATATGGGTTTAAATATTGATCATCGTGTAAATTATAAAATCAAAAAATATTTATATTAATAGGAGTGTTAATATAAGTCATATTATAAAAAATAGGTTTTCCGTATTAATATGTGTATAAATATTTAAGTTCCTATTAAAAAAAGTTTTTCGTCTCGTATTAATAAATTTCGTATTAAAACAATCGTAGAAATATAATTCCGTAAAAACTACAAAAAAAACTCATACATGAGTATAAATATAGCTCTAGTAGAAATTACAAAAAAAAATCCTCTTATTAATATATGGGTAGAAATATAAATCGTCATAGAAATATACGTTCTCCTAAAATTACAAAAAAAAATCTCTAGAGAGTGATCTCTAGAAATATACGTTCTCGTGTTAATATATGGTTTTTATTTTTAAATTACGTAGACGTTTATGTTATGTTGATTTTATTTAAATATGAAAAATAATACTCTAGAGAGTGATCTCTCACTTTCCGTTCTCAACAATATGATATTTTCTCTCCCGTCATCGTAGAAATTATTAAAAGAAATATAAACCTTGTATGATATATGTGAATATAAATATAAATTACGTGTAAATTAAAAAAAAATAGGCACTTGTATTATTATATTAGTATAAATATTTATCCCTTGTAAATTACAAAAAAAAAAGTTATATTAATATAAGTGTAAATATTTTTCATAAGCAATAAAATAAAATATCATAAAATTGCTTCAAAAAAAATAATAAAAATATAGTTTTAGTTGTTGGTGGAATCGAACTGTGTATCTCATACTAAATTTTATTCGTGAGAGAGACATAGATGACACACATAAACTTTGATTCATTAGAGATTGTTTCGTGAAATTTTGTTCATGAGAGAGACCTCCGTAAATATAAATCATAGATGACACCCAACATTCTTTCATCTTGTTTCAACATATTTCGCAGAAATTTATATGTAAATTTGATGAACAACAAAAAAATACAAAGAAATAAAAATTCGTGTATATTACAGAACTTCCACATTTTATTGTAAAAAAAAAAACTCTCACATTCAATCATCTTCCTTCATTTATTATAGATTTATCTCATCAAACTACTTTTTTTTAAAAAAATAGTGTAAATTAAGATAATTCTCACACTGTTCTTCCATCTTGTTTTATAGTAATCCACATGTGAATTTAAAAAAAAAATACAAATAAACAGACAACCTCGCATATCACAAAATTCCCACATTTTTTTCTTCGGAAAATAACTCTTTCACATTCAGTGATTTTCCTACATTTATTGTAGATTTATTCAAGTTAATCCAATCAATCTATATTTTTTAAATACAATATAAATTAAGATATTTTTTTCATCGTTATCTCACCTTCTTTTTTCAACTTGTTTCGTAATAATCTACAAATAAATTTTATGAAAAAATACAAATAAATAGACAACTTTGCATATCACAAAACTCCCACATTTTTTTGGCAAAAAAAATTCACATTTAGTTATCTTCTTACATTTATTATAGATTTATTCATCTGAATATGATCAAACTACTTTTTTTGTTAAATTCAAGATATCTCTTTTCTCATCATTCTCTCACCTTGTTTCAACTTGTTTCATAGTAATCAATATATTTCTAAAACAAAATAAAAAAATAGACAACCCTGAATAGTACAAAACACTTTTTTTTTTCAAAAAAAAACTTTCATATTCAATAATGTTCATGCGTTTATTATAAATTTATTCAACTGAATCTCATAAGACTACATATTTTTATTCATTGATAAGTTTTGGTGTATCACTTGTGTTTCAATAAACTAATTCGTCACTGTTTTTTTTTTTGTTAGAACTAAGTGTCAAAAATCATTCCTTGATATTGTATAACTATTTCATATAATATTTTTTTTGTGATTTAGAACAATTTTCTTTAATAGAGCGTTTATGTTAAAGTTTTAGAATTGAACTACTTTTATAATAGATTTTTTAAAAAAAACATTTATTCTAGATTTATTCAACTGAATCTCATCAAATTATATATTTTTTTTATATACATTTAATGTAGATTTATTCAACTAAATCTCATCAAACTACATTTTTTTTTAAATACGGTATATATTTAAATATATTTCTCCATCGTTCTCTCACCTTCTCAATTAAACCTATTTCGTACTAATCTACATGTAAATTTCAAATAACAAAAAAAAGTACAATTCCTTGATAACCTTGCATATCACAAAATCCTCACTATTTTTTTTTGTTATAAATTAAGTGTTAAAATCGTCTTTTAATATTTTAGAAAATTTTGATATGAAAAAAATTTGTGATTTAAAATAATTACTTTTTGTTACAGATTAAAAAATAAGTGATTTTGACATTAAAAAATTTAAAGATTATCTTTTTGAGATTTTACAAAAATATAGAATATATTTTGTGTTTGTTTATAAAAATTACTTTTTATTAAAAAAAATATTTAACTTGTTTGAATGCAACCATATAAAAGTGATTTTGTATGACAAAATTAATACCATAAAGAACATCCAAATATAATATATCATATAAAATAAATATATCCCAACAAATTTCTAAATTTTTTGTATGAAATTTTTTGACACTTGTTTTCTCTTTCCTCTAAAAAATCTATACAAAAATCTAATAATACCACCTTCAAATTTTTAGCAATTTTTAGATTATTTTTAGATCTGATTATTTTCAAAAGCTATAACAAAGATATGTTATTTTATAAAATGTGATATCTTTTTTAAAAATAAATAATTACTTTTTTTAAAAAATTATAACAAACGGCCACTATATGTCTCTTAATTCTTACCAAAAAAAATATGTCTCTTAATTGATATTCCCTCCGTTTTTTTTTACTTTTCATTTTAGAAAGAAAGAAAAACGATCAAATTAGAAAAGTGTATTTTTCACCTTATTTTTCTATTATACCCTTCTTTTTAGAATATATATCCTAATTTTAATCCACCAATAAATATCTATTTTTTTTGCACACATATTTTCTCTTTCCTTTTTTTTGGTACATCGAAAGATACACACTTTTTCTTTTAAAAAAAATAAAACCACCAAATAAAAATTTGTAACAAACTTTTATTTTTTGGTTCAAAATTTATAACAAACTTTTTATGTAAAAAAAAAAACAAACTTTGTTACAAAAAATTAGAAAGGAAGGTATAATAGATAAAATATAACCTAAATTGTCAAAATGACAAATAATTAAAAACAAATATTTTCTTAAAAACGACAAATAAAAAGGAATGGAGAGAGTATTAAACACATTTGAAAATAATCAAAATATATTACCGAAAATAATAATCAATGAGTGAAAACATCGGTCTATTGAATTAAATGACAAAATTGAATAAAATTATCAAAAAAAAGTGCATAATAGTGCATTAAAATTACACAATGAAAATCTGTTGTTTGACGATCATAAATTTGTCTAATCTTTCCTAATTTTTATATTGGTCTTCATATATTTGGTTGTGGATAAATCAACTTCATCAGGATTAGCTCTCTTAACGGATATACCATCAACTTTATGTAAGCATAAGTCTACGACATCTAAAGAAGTTCTATCTTTGACCTTCTCCTCTACTGTTTCATCAAACTTTGTTATAAGATCTTGTGAATCGCACTGATAAAATATTAGAACATATAAAGTATGAATTGCACAGATAAAAATTAGAACAATATAAAGTATGAATTGCAATGATAAAAAAAATTAGAAAATATAGAGTATGAAACTTATTAGTACACAAAATTATTGATTGTAATAAATCAAGAAGAAAAAGTTAATCTATAGATTTAATAAGTTAATCTATGAAAATTGGTTTTTCAAATGAAAATTTTAGGAGCTTACCATGGAACTACTTTTGATGTATGTCTTTGACTCTGTTTGCATTAGTACTTTGTGTCATGATCTTCTTATATATTATGTTTTTGACACGACTAATAACACCAAACACCATCATCAATATATTTGATTTCAACCATGATTATAAACATTGATTCATACAATTTATTAACAGTGATATTTGTCAAAGTGTTTTAGTAAAAGAAATAATAATAACAATAATAACAACAATAATAATAATAATAATAATAATAATAATAATAATAATAATAATAATAATAATAATAATAATAAAATACCCATAAATTGTAAAAGAAAATTGTCTTACTTTTGTTGACATTCTAGAAGTGTCTCAATATTTCTCATAGGTGTGATTTTGAGTAGATCGTGATGGAAAATCTTGGAGATGAACTGAAACTTGTATAAAAGAATCATTCTTTTCATAAGTTCTAAAAAAAATTGAAAGGAACAATTAATAAACAATTACATATATGCATAACTGAAAATTTCTTAAATGTAATTTATAATTGATATAATAATAGAATCATACATCAATTTTAACGTCGCAGCTTCGAGAATATCTAGATTAAACATGAGCCACGAACAGTCTAAACTTATGTTCAAATTCTTTGACCATGAATGTCATGTGTTTCTCACGATGAATGTGTTTTCTATATATAGTTAAATTATATTCGGACTTGTTATGCTAGAGTGGAAACAAATTAAGTTGTTGTTATCTGTAAAATATTATTTTTTGTTGTTATCCATAATTTTTATTTTAATTGCTTAAGTTAATTAAAAAAAAATTAGTGAAGCTCTAATTGAATAACACCTAAGCAAATTTTTCTAAGAATGCAACCAAATTATGTTAAAAAAATATCTAAAAAAAATATAAAAAAAATCTTAGAGAAGCTCTAATTGAATGCCACGTAAGCAAATTTTCTTGAGAATGCACGAGAGAGCTTCGTGAACCTATCGTAATGTATATAATAGAGATACATCGTTTTTATGTTAACTTTCTTTCTCCTTTAAAATAATAGCCATCTGAGATTCTGTTCAAAAAAAAAGCCATGTGAGTTTTTTTTCTTAAAAGAAATTACTATTTTCTTTTGTCGAAAAAATTTAAATAACTAAATACTCTTATCTAAAGTTAGTATGAAATGTTTCTTACTCTAAAAAATTATTGTAAGACTTTTAAACAATAAAATATCACTTATTTTTTATGAAATGATCTTTGATTCATAAAAATGATTGTTAATTTATTAGTTTAAAAAAAATTAAAACATTTTAATTTATCGATGTAATAGAAGTTTTCGGTATAATATATGCTTTGTTTTCTTTTCTTCTTCATAGAGTAATTCCTTAACTTGGTTGATAAAGAGCCCCTATTGACTAGTCCTATGTTTCAAAACATACTACAAGATTAAACGTCAAAAGTGTCACAATCAAAAGTAAAGATAGAAAAGAGTAATGCCAAAAAAACTCTAGAAAATGAGAGTAGACATATATCAACAAAGGGTTATGGACTTGTGGTTATGTATAGAAGCTTGGATTACGACGACAAATGATAATTTAGGATTTAAAGTCAATACATAAGTATTGTTAGTAAGTCTTAATCATACTTTGCTTTTTCATTTGAACCGGTTATGCTTCCACTTCCCTTGAAAAATAATGCAAAATAAATTATTATTGCTTAAGTGCAAGAACTTCTATATAGCTTACCTAAGGACAATGGCAATTATTTGATTTGATAGGTGTGTCATATATGTTAAGCATGAATTAATTAAAATAATGCAACATTTAAAATTGCAATTTGAATGGTTGAGAATGCATATCAAAATTGTTTTGTTTTCTACTTTATCAAAAGTGCATATCTATCATGTTGGTTGCAAAATTTCATGTAAGGAGTACTTTTCATGTAGGTTTAAGGTTTGCTCCAACTCTATAAGTTGTTTTATTATACTCATAAGGTTATTGCTAATCTAAGTTAAGAACGTAATTTATAAGAAAAAAGATAAATTTAAACTTTGCCCGATGTAGAAAGAACATCAACACAGTCCTAATAAATAATTAAATATGTCTAATTATCGTCAAAAAATAAACAAATATGTTTAATAATGTTCCATAATTGTAGCTCAAATAGTAATTATGAAGGACATTATTGGAGTAGTCTGAGTTTAGTCGTTTAGAGATGAGATTATTATCAAACAAAAACAATTGATTGTCTTCAGATATATATCAAACTAAAATAATAAATTGTCTTTAATATCTAAATCGTTGAATCTAGATCGAACGATATTGGGCTGTTGTCTACATTGGAAAAGAATCTTCTCAAATTTTTCCTCTTATTTCTACATTTTTAATCTCAAACCATTATAATATACTTTTTGCTAAAATCTTTCTCTCTCATTTTCAATGAATAATGAAAATTTAAATAGACTTTTGTATGATACGAGATAATCCATTCCCGAATAATGCTTTATTCAATATTGATGCCCTGTCCCTGTACTTAATCCAATAACCCTTAACCATTTTCACATGTAGAGTTTAATCAGTACTGCGGTATTCTTATATTGATATCAATATAAGAAAAATAAGATGTAATTTGTATTGAACTGATATCAATTAGTATATTACAATTTAGTTGTGAAGATGGAAAATCACAAATTTTCACTTCAATACCATTGGCTATCTTTAGAATTATTTGATAATTTTAAGCATTGTTTCATAGTGGACTCAGAATGTCTAAAGTAAACTTGAAAGTGAGATCTTTTTATTTTTATTTGAGGAAATTTTCTGAGCTATAAAGCGTATTTTATTTAAATTTTTATTTGAGCTAAAGTTGTAAGATTATTGCCTCATTTTTATAATATTTTTTCTAAGAAACCTTTATGTTTCTCTTTGAAGCTTTTTCTAAAGGATTTATGACTTATTTGAGACATTTTCTTTAATAATTTTTTTTTTTATATTTTTCGGAAGCCTAAAGCCCTTTATTTAGGCTGCCTTACCCTTGAACCAACTACTTATAAAAGTGATCAACTTAACACAAATTAGATGTCACTTATGAAATATTAAATGTTAAATTTTCTGAAGGACATATTATTTGGAACGGGAGGTCCAGTGATCAATCACTCGCGGGAGCAATTTATCTTTTTGATGTAAAAAAATATTCAATTTTCTATTATATACTCTTAACTATATTTAGTATTGCATCAAAAAAAAACTATATTTAGTATTTATTACTAATAGAATTATTAATTATTGGCCTTGCATTTCTATTGACTTTGCAATGATATATATACAAGGCAAGTTTCTATATTTATTCACTATACAATTATGACTAATAATAACAAGAATATTCTAATAATTTTTTATTTTTTTTAAACAAAATTAGAGTGCAAAGGCATCACATGATGAATATGGCATCCCAACTATGTTGGCACCCCACAGCCACCACCTATCATTTGCAGCACCCTAATAATTAACATTAAATAAATAGATATACAAATACTTGGGGGAACTAGACCAAAACCCAAGGAAACAACACAACGAACAACATCTGCCTCATTAAAAACCTTACTAGAAAAAATCCCAAAGGGATAAAACCTAGTGGAGGAGAAAAGAGTGCAGAGCAAAAAAAACAAGAGAATACAACGCTAATGACTAAATACACAAATAGAACCATACCAACAATGGTATTAGCAGAAGCGAAAAAAAGGAAGATAAGAATATTCTAATAATAACAATATATAATATTCTAATACTATTGAGACTATTAATTACTATCTTTTGTTTACACTCTTCAATTATCTTTCTCATACTATTTTTTTTATTTTTATTACTTTATTTTCTTTCAATTATTTTTTGATAATGATCTTCTTTCAATTCATTAATTTATTTTTCTTATACTAATAATAAATAATAATCTTATAAAATATATAATAAGTCATAAGTTACTTTTTCTATGAAAACTAATATATATTCTTTTAATTTATGTAAAATCTTCAAAACCACAATTTAGAACGAAAATAATTCTCATTCACTAGTATTTCATTAATAGAAATTAAAAGAAATATATGAAAGTCAACAAATTTTTAAAATAAATATGTGGACAACGTTCCTCTTAAGCTTATTGGTGGGGAAGCCTGCCACTTTATCCTGTTCACTACTTTGCATTCTCCCTTTTCCCATGGTTGTTGGAGTAGTCTTTGTCCTATGAGTATGACTAAAGACTATATCAACACCTTTATTATCATAATAATAATAATAATAATTATTATTATAATGATAATAATGAACTACATGATTATCATCAATTAAACGAATGACTCAGAAGCAAAATAAGTTTAAACATGTAGGATTATATAAATAAAATTTAGATAACTAATTTCAGGTGATAAATGAATTATAGAAATTGTGGCCAATTGCTTGAAACGTGTGTGTACTAATATTATTTTTATGAAGTGTTTGATAAGACCAAACAAAACATCTTGAAGGACACGTGGCTTTTATGGTATTATACCAAATGTATACATGAACATGAACATAAAGTACGATACACAAAACAACAATATCTATATTGGGGAAGAGGAGTACGTGTGTGTATATATATGAGTTTATAGTGTGTCACACATGTAACTATGTGACAGTCACCTAATATAATTACTTATTAGGTTTTGGTTTAGATGAATAAAGCAAAATGGTATCAAAATCAAAATCCTAAAGCTTCACGGGTCATATCGAGTACGTGTTAGGAGGACTAAATTTAGTTGAGCTACAAAAAATGAAGCTACATATGACACAGCTAATTAATTAGTGTGTGATCACTTTGACCTTTTTATTGTTTGGTATAACAATGGCCTCAATTTGATAATTAACGACTTTTACTATTAGATAGAATTATAAGCTTTTTGTTGAAGTAGTTTTTGGTCAAGTCATTAGACCACTGCTGCAGTTTTTATGAGTGGGTGGTAGAATCCCCGCCGGCCTTATATTTGATGTCATGGTGGATCTTAGTGTTGCCTGATTTTGTGTGTTTTTCGTTTGTTTTTGATTCATTAGGGTTGGTTCGACTAGTTTTGTGCCGTCTTTAGTTTGTATTTTTTTTAATGACAAATATATGTTTTAGATAGAAAAATCAAAAGTACAAGAAATACGATCAGACATCTAATAAAAAAAAAAAAAAGAGCACAAAAAAAAGTAACATACAATAGCAAAGATAACTAGAAACTAAATCACAAAGTAAAACACCACCACCAATGAACTATACATATCAACCATGGTAAAAATACACGAAAGCAACCTTCCAAAAACAACGATTGAACCAAACCACCAACTAACCTAATATGAATTGGTCCAAGTCTCTTAATAAACAAAGGCATAATAACATGAAAAGCACAAAAAGCACCAAAAGAGTACATATTGCTATATTTCTTTTTCTGTTTGTTTTGGTTCACTTGGTTCTTTTTGTTGTAATTTCAAGTACCCTTGTATTTCTTTTAATAATATATATTTTTATCATTGAATAAAGAGAAATTATTATTAGCCGGATACGACGTGTACCTATATATCTAAAGGAAGTACATGATGATTAAAATTATTTATAATATGAACCCGATTTAATATTAGATCCTAATATTTATATATAAGTTCCTAAAAAGATTGCCATCATAGATCATAGCTTGGTTTGAAAGAAATTAAATATTGTCCATTTTGCGAGAGAAGATTAGTGGAAGAAATTATCCGTACGATCAATATCAGCATTAGCAAGTGGGAGCCAACGCTATGGTGATAACAATATGCCATTATCAAATTGTTATTTAGTTGAATGATTAACGTCTTTAAATTAAAGTGATGTTATTAAATAGAAAGAATAATGATGAGCCATTAGAAAAAAAAATAAAAAAATTGAGGTGTATGTTTATAGGAGTATATATATATTTTTTTAGTATGGAGGAGTATATATTATTTAATACGAATCGGTCCAATTTTATTTTTTAGTAAATTTTATTAAAATAAATGTTATTATATGTTTTTTGTTCTTAACCTAACTTCTTTTTGTTGTTATAATAAACTTTATGAGAAAATTAAAAATATTAAAAAATTATGAGAAGATACAAAATACAGTATAAAAAAAATATTTTTGAGTTAATAATTAACAAAACGATCCATTTCATCTACATACATAAAAAAAATAATTAATAGAAGTTACTTAAAGAAGTACTCTAAATTATTTTACGTATATTTTAGAAAAATTATATGTACCCAAAAATATATATAATTGGTACTAATATAAATACACGGAAAAATTAATTTAAAAATTAAGGTTTTATTAAAAAAAAAAACATATATTTTTTTACCAAAAAGTATATGTTTTTTTTTTGTGGTGTAAACATATTTACTTTTTTTTTGACTAAGGTAAACATATTTACTTAGAGGTTAGAGCACATGTATATATATATTTTAATATAAAAAATATTGCATTTTTCCGTCAAAATAAATATTGCGTTTAATTATACAAATGTTTAATCTTTAAAAAATTGAATGAATGTTGTTTATAATTTTTTTTTTTTATAAATTTACTGTCTTAACACATCTCTTGAGACATTAACCTATGGGGTATGGTTGAGCGGTTGAAGTTCATCATCTCTTAACTAAGAGTTGAGGGTTCGAACCTCACTTGATATAGAACAACTTTAAATTCTTGAGCCAGCAATTCCACCATCGAAGTGCCTTCAATCTAACGAGAGATTAGTCACTACATTCGGCGGTGGATACCCAATCTCAACCTAAAAAAAAATCTCTTAAGGCACTTGTTGGCATTTTTCTTAAGAGTATTAAATATTAGAAGACGTCTTCTTAAAAGTCTCTTAAAAATATTTTTAACAAAACTTTAAAGATTTGTCAAAAAAATAATAATTTAGAGAGATGAATCAATGAGCAAATTTCGTTAAGTTTGGAGCCTTTTTAGATTATGACTTTTCGACTTATACTTATCATTTAGATAGCGTTTCGATTTTATTAGAAGTGACACAATAAAAACTCTCTTTTATCAAGATAATTTTTTTTTTAGTTTATTGATTTTCTTTTTTTAAACTTCCCAACCAAAACAAACTCAACAAAACCTTAAATTACGTGTATGTTCGGGATTATTATTATTATTATTATTATTATTATTATTATTATTATTATTAAGGTCATGCTAACTAGTGCACCCCATCTATACCAAAAAAATAACTAGTGCACCTCATGCACTAGTTAAGCATACAAAATAAGTAAGTTTTGTATTGAAAATAACACTTTTAATATTTTATAAGTGTTGACCGCACAAATTTCAATGTATTTTTTGCTATATTAAGTATATTTAACTAGTGCATGGGGTGCACTATTTAACATTTTCCTTTATTATTATTATTATTGTTGTTGATAATTTGTTAGTATTATTTACACCCTCTACCTTTTGAAGTCTTATGTGGCAAAAACACTCAAAAAGAGAAAAAGTGCATTCGACGTGGCACGAAAATCATAGCCGTACTACGTGTGGAAATTAATGGCTTAGCTTGACCCTTTCAACTAAGCAAATTCTAGAAAGCTATACAATTTTTTTTCGTTGGCATTAAGTGTGGTCTCGGTTCCTTTCTAAATATAATTGTCTTCCTCCTAGTGAAAAGTGTATTAATAGAGTGAAGTGTGGTTTCAGTTCTTTTCTAAATATAGTTATAGAATTGAACAGTGGTTTATTTTATCAAAATTTAGCGTTAATATCAATTAATATTTAGTAAATTATATAAATTTTAATTTTAATACTAATGTAACTTAAAGATTCTTTTTCTTTATCTCATCATATTTAATTTAGTTTTGACGAACAAATTTATGTAAGTAAACGATAACACTTAGTACTTTTTGTAACAAAAAAAATATTGTAGTATTTTTCACGTTAATAAACAAACTTAAGCTCATGCATGGCCCATCAAATAACACGACCAAGAACTTTCGGACATGTAAGCAAACCTTTCCATATATTAATATGACTATTCCCTTATCCTAAGCTTCAATACCCACAAATTAGTATACCTTTATGGCCTACCTTAGCCATACCCTTGACCTATATATAGCCCCTCTCCTTAGCACTTAAATTTCATTCACAAGCAAATATTTCTAAGAGAATCCTCTCATATCTATTCCTATACACCTAGCTCTTTCTTCATATAATTTCCCACTGAAAAAACATTTTCATACCATATGCACACTCCATTTTCTAATAACATGGACAAACTCGTATTCAATTGTTGCATTGCATACTTTTTCCTTTTCTCTCTCTTTTTGGTGCATGGCAAAGAATTATCATGCAATCAAACTCCATACCCTCATGTGTGCAACCATTACATTGGTTCCACCACCACAAATACACTATCAACCCTAGATTCTTCTTCTTTCCATGATATGGCTCTTAAGGTCACCATGGACCAAGCCATTGAAGCACACAAACTTGTGTCAACCATGGAATTAAATAATTTCAAAGACAAAAAAGCCAAGTCAGCATGGGAAGATTGTCTAGAGCTTTATGAAGATACAATTTATCAACTTAAGAGATCAATAAACTCAAACAATCTAAATGACAAATTAACTTGGCAAAGTGCTTCCATTACCAATCATCAAACTTGTCAAAATGGTTTCATTGATTTCAACCTTCCCTCTCACTTAAACTACTTTCCATCCATGTTAAGCAACTTCTCAAAATTGCTTACTAATTCCTTGTCCATTAGCAACACTCTAGCTTCATCATATTCACCATCCTCCTCCTCCTCATCATCTTTGTCAAATGCTAAACAAAACGGAGGAAGACGATTGTTGTCCGATGGATTTCCATCTTGGCTTTCCGGTTCGGATAGAAAACTACTTCAGGCAACATCAAGTGCCGATATTGTGGTGGCACAAGATGGAAGTGGAAACTATAAAACAATCACAGAAGGTATAGCTGGAGCTTCTAAACTTAGTGGAAAAGGAAGAGTTGTTATTCATGTGAAAGCAGGTGTTTATAAAGAGAATGTTGATATCAAAAAGACAGTGCAAAATTTAATGATATTTGGTGATGGAATGGATTCCACTATTGTTACTGGTAATCATAATGCTATTGATGGTTCTACAACATTTCGTTCAGCTACTTTTGGTAAGTTCTTAAATCTTTTATCACTCATGCATCTAATCATATATATATGCATGGAAGAGAAATATTCATATGATCAATGGAATAGTTACACTATATAGTAAAACACACTTTGAAAATTAACTTGACACTATAAACATCACTTGGCCCCATTATGATAAGGACATGCATATATAGTACTTATTTATGTACAATGGTGTTACGGATCAAACATCATATAAAATTTATTGAGAAACTTCTTGTCATATTGCTATCAAAGTATTCAGATTTCAAATTTCTCAAAACAGATAATTTATATTTTTCAAACTAATCTCTTTTTTGTTTTTGGTCCCTACTTTAGTAGTATTTAATAAAATCAGTTCTAAATATATTTTTGTACTAGTTCAAAAAAAAAATTACTTTTCTACAATTTATCACAAAAGCTAAGGTACTTTAATTATTTTTGTTCAACTTTTTTTATTATTTTTAATTAAGACATTCAAACCATGTAACCCAACAATAATTTATTAATACTAATCAACACAAACTTTTTACATCAATATCACATAACTGTTGTAACTGATATATTTTACTTCATATCAAAAGTCTCATATTATATGATATATTGACAGTGACTTTATTGGTCAAATAATATATATACCATATAAATATAACTTTTTTAGCTACATATATATCAAAAGTCATTATAGTAAAAGTTAAATTGTTTTATCTGGCTATTGTTCTAAATTATAAATTCAAAGTTCTGACCCTTAAAATAATGAATTACTGCAGCTGTTATGGGAGATGGTTTCATAGCTAAAGACATGACCTTTGAGAACACAGCCGGACCACAAAAGCATCAAGCAGTGGCTCTCCGCTCCGGCGCCGATCACTCTGTCTTCTACCGTTGCGCCTTCAAAGGCTACCAAGACACCTTATATCCTTACGCCAACCGTCAATTCTACCGCGACTGCAACATCTACGGAACAGTCGATTTCATCTTCGGTGACGCGGTTACCGTCCTTCAAAACTGCAACATCTTTGTCAGAAAACCAATGAGCAACCAACAGAACACCGTAACGGCGCAGGGGCGTACTGATCCAAATGAAAACACCGGGATTGTGATTCATAACTGTCGTATAACCGCTGCAGGTGATTTGAAACCGGCTCAGAATTCTGTTAAAAGTTATCTTGGTAGACCATGGCAGAAATATTCAAGAACGGTTGTTATGAAAAGTAATATTGATGGTGTGATTAATTCTCAAGGTTGGGCTCCATGGAGTGGTGGATTTGCTTTGAGTACACTTTATTATGGTGAATATATGAATGTTGGTGGTGGTGCTAGTACTGGTGGAAGAGTTAATTGGCCTGGTTTTCATGTTATTACTAATCCTTCAGAAGCTGTTAAATTTTCTGTTGGGAATTTTCTTGCTGGTGGTTCTTGGATTTCTGGGAGTGGTGTGCCGTTTGATGCAGGTTTGTGAATATTAGTGGCCGTTGAATTGATGGACGACTCTATACGGAATAAAATATAAGCAGAAAGATTCGAAAAGTCAAATGTATCTGGTCTAAATTAGACCGGATAGATTTGATATTTTTGAATATTTTTGTTTATACTTGGATTAATTGGGAGCAATGTATAGTAAAAGAAAGTAAAGTGATTGATCATGTATAGTATAGTGATAGTGAAGGAGATGACTTGAAATGATGATGATTTTGGTTTTTTATGTATAAACAAAAAGGGGATGGTGAAAGCACGGTGGTGAGTGGTGACAATTAAAGTCTATAAAGATAGGGAAATTATATTTGTCATGTAGTTTTTGTTGGGTTTTTCCTTGTACAAAGGTTAATACAAGATGCTGTTGTACTTTGTTGTTTGTCTATTTCCTTTACTAGGGTCAACTATAAATAGATAGATAAGTCCTTATTATTACGTTTAGTATTAATAAGGCTGTAAATAAGAAGTTAGTTTCTTCCTCTTTGATTACTTTTTATATGTACGTATGCACATATTGACATATATTTATAAAAGTCTTTGTCTTTCCACTTGCATATATATGGCCAGCTGCTTTTGATATTGATCACCATTAATTAGGTTTATATATATAATCTCTATCTTAATTATAAACAAAATTAAGTCAAAAGAAAACAAATGTATTTAACTCAAATTTTGAATCAAATATAATAATGTTTTTTGGCCCTTAGTAATCTACTGAAATTAAACAACTCACGCAATTGCGAAGTCTCGGGTTTGAATCCGGGTCACGACATCCGGTCTAGCAATTTCGGCATTTGTCATTTGAGCTAGGACTTATAGACGTTTTTTAGCCCATTTTATCTATTGTAAAAAAGCAACTTTTTGTTTTTTAAGTTTAATTCAATTACTAAAAACGTTGAATGTAAAATGCTGACATTCTGATCTGTTCTTTTATTTGTTGGTAATGACACTCCGATTCATTAATTTTGTTTTTGGTTTACACTCTCTCGTTACTAGGAGAAATAGACTAAAGTAGTCCAGTGTTTGGGCCGAATTCTGGCATGTAAGTGGTTTTAGTCTCATCCCAAACATAGTATCGGGAGATCGAACCGTGGTCCCTTCCTGTCAAGTTCAACATTAATCACCATTGAACCAACTGACTTTTAGTTCTAATCCATTTATTTTGACAAAAGAAAAAATAATTCTTTAAAATTGATATATTAATTTATTTTATTTTTGACGGGAATATATTAAATAGCTATACATACAATAAATACTCTTTTATTAGTTATCGCTAACAGCGAAACTTTGTATCAATATTATGGTAAAAAAAAATACTCTTAATTATTAAAGTCAAGTCTTTTACCTCAAAAAATAAAAGTCAAGTCTTTTATACATGAAAACAAATTTAAAAGGGACATGATATCAAAAAAAATTATAGAGACAAGTATACTAAAGGAGATGTTAAATTTGCTTCTTTTTTTGGCCAATGAACATTTTAGTTTCTTGTATACGAAGATAATTGTCATTAATTTATAAAATTATTTAGTGGCCTTAATTTAGTTGTCACTAATCTATAAGCTATCCAATTTTCAAAGATACTTGAAAACAAAAGATAATTCCCACTAAAAAAATTATCATATGAAAAATATATATTCATGCATGATGCATATACAGTCTTTCTCTCCTCTTTTATGTTAAACCATATATTCAATTAGTTAGTTATCTTAAACAAAATGAAACAGTGCAGTTATTTTTTGGGTGCAAACATAGCAATATTTTTAACAAGAAAGAAACAGGGCATATGATAAGTACGTACTCCCACTTGTGAATATTGGAAAACATTGAATGAATTGAAGTGGACCCACATACACTTGTGATCTTACAAGAAAATTTTCACACAAAGCTTTTTTATTAAGGATCATCAATGATTATGAATTCCTTAATTTTCTACACTAAACTTTTCAGTTTGAAGAAAGGCATGGGTTGATTAAAAGTTGCATGAAACAAGCACCTCACATGAAAGATTAAAGGATATGTTAACGTAGAATAAACATATGTCATTTTCTAATCTAGTACTACTTGACAGTTAATTAACATGTTTATTGATTAATTAATCTAGTGAGGAAACTTTAATTGACTATATTAGTGAGTATATAAACACAATTATGTATTGGACCTTTTGTTGATGTTAACACTCTAATTGTAATTTGTGATAGTTACATTAACCAATAAACAAAAGACTCTAATTAATTGATTTGGATTAATTTGATGTGAAATTACAGCTCATACACTAATTAAGTGAGTCAAATGTCTTTTTCTTTACGGATTGTTTGTGTTTATGCCCAAATGCTCACATCAGCCGCCTGCAGCATGTTGCAATTGCAACCCATGCATCTCATTTTCTGATAATTAATTGTGATTATTGAAAAGTAAAGGAAAATGAAGGTGTTGATAAAGCGTAATTTGAACTTTAAAGCTTTGTTAACAAACTCACCCACTTTCAGTTTATTCACTGTCAATCAATACTAATAGTGAATAGCATTAATATACTACTATTTCAACAGCAAAACAAGTTCTTTATTTTAGATTAGTTTCTATTCATGTAACCAAAAAAATTTATGTCATGATGCCACTTAGTTTTTATGTTAGTAATTTTAAAATATTTTCACTATATATGTTTTACTCAAACAATATAAATAGATTAAATTCATTTTTTTATAACTATCTCACAACTATTTTTTAGTTTTAGGATACTACACATTGACAATTAAACCCCCTAATTTTTAAAGTTTTATCTCTTTTTTATGGTCTATTACAAATTAACAATAAATATTTCTGTGTTGACGAATTCAATAAAGATAGGTTATGGTGGTCTAATCCGTAAGTATGATGACAATTTTCAATTTAATAGTGTTGGGATCTCTATTATCTTCCATGTTAGTTATGCTTAAAATATAATAAGGAACACATGTAAATTTGTAATAAGTGGAGTGCTCTTATTTTTCCTTAGAGCAACTTTAATGGAAGTAATTAAAATAAGTGAGCTAAGTTATTTTTTGTAGGACCAAAATGTCATGTAAGATTTAAGAAATATTTAATTGATTTAGATAGTTTTTAATTTTATGGTGATTATTTATAAAAATTCAAAATTTGACGTCACATATTTATATTTTTTTAAATCAAATATTGAAAATATATAAAATAATAATTTTACATAAACAAAAACATTGATGGTTTATGTAGCTATCATGAATTAAGTTTTAGCAAACCAACTTGCCATGTCACACCCTCTTAATGCAAGTAGCTATCTATTAGTATTAGTGTATGTCAACTATAAGGAATTTGGCAATAACCAACCTTCACTAAAGTTGCTCTTAGAAGTTTATAGCACGTAAGCTAAACTATGGAAGCTGGTTCGCACAACAAATAAGTTTATCTAAGATCACCCGTAGATGGAAAAATGAAAGACATTCTTTGCAACAAAAAAGCCAGTTCTAGCCTTTATTTCTTTAGCTGGTGGAAAATGCACCTTCTTCCAAGGCATAGCACAGCAATGAAATCAAAAAAAAATGAAGGAATTATGAAAAGAGTAACCAAAATAAAGCCAACAAAAGAGTGTAAACATTACATTAAGAGCATATATAATCAGCACTCGGCAGTTTCAAATTATTTAGCACATCAAAATTTAGTTAAAGTAATAATACAAAGTCCACTCAAGTGCCTATAGTAAAGGCTGAAAACAACCAACAGTATACAGGTTGGTTACTCATCAAATTAACATTGGATAGAAATTTCGACAGACAATAAGAAATGACTTGATTCCAGGAGTATGCATTTATGTGATGACTGTGGGAGCAGAACGACCGGTAAATTCCTGCATCTTTGAAAGTTTCAATGCAGCCTCGACCTGTAGAAATTAAGATAAATTTCAACCATCAAGACAACTGCAAGCTTAACAATGAAATTTATATTTAACTATTATATATGCATCTTACAAGAGGAGCAAGTGCTTCATGTGAAAGTCTCCCAATCTTTGATGGATCCTTCTCATATTGCTCAATGTATAGTCGAATAGTTGCACCTTCGGATCCAGTTCCAGAGAGGCGGAAGATCTAGGGCAGTAAAGTGAAGGTAAGGAAAAAAAAGTTAGCAAACCTTGTGAAAAATTAGGTAAGGAAGAAAAAGTGAACGTAATAGCATTTGGAAATGATGAACTGAAATTACAATTATTTGCAAGACAAAATGCATTTTCAAATCTTAGAGTCCACATGCATTTACAGATTTTTTATCCCAATAAGCTAGTAGTAACAAATAATCAGTAAACTTTTTGTAATAATATAATAATCGGTAAACTTACCAATCGTGATCCATCCTCAAACAAATATCGGATGCCCTGATGTGATGAAATGGAACCATCCACAGGATCTTTGTATTCAAATTCATCACCATGGACGACATTTGAAACATCTGGACTTGCCCCCTTAATAATCCTAAAAAGACAGTGAATAAAATCCATTAGACTTATGATGAAACCATAAACTCAACCCTTCTATGTCATTCCTTAGACAGATACTAATATATGGTAACTCAGACAGGTTTGTCATACCAAATCCATCAACTAATTAGTTTTGGACTTGATTCTAAATAACCGCGAAATTCTATTTTCAATGGCCCTACAATGAAAAACAAACCATAACAAAATCGCGAAATTCTAGGAACAGTGGTAAGATGAGACAGAAGAAAGACTCAGCACTGGAGATAATCTGAAGCAGGATGAAACATTCAAAATGGCAGCAAAGAAAGCTCAATAAGACTTCTGGAGTTGTATGTGAAAGACATTGCCAACGGTGTGTTTATTCCGGAGTGCTAGCTACCTAGGTTCTTTGGATAATGAGTTTTATGTTTTATTTTAGGTAAGAACTCTTGCAGAAATCAGTCGAATGTTGGCGATGAATTTGTTCTATGATTGCTCGAGCTTTTGGTTAAGGGCTCATCAGTTCTTTTAGGGTTTTCTATTTTGGGTTTTCTGATTGAAAATCTCTTATTTAGTGCTCTTATTTAACTCCAAATAAAAAGTAACAAGCTAGTATAGGTCAGCTCTTGTTGGAGATGTATTTTGAAGTATAATAGGTACCATGAGGATAAGAAAGCACTGCTAAATGGAGGTTCATTGTTCACAAGTAGAAGTCAATTTCTACTTTCTAAACACCAATCGCTTGGAGAATGTCACATTGTGGTCAGACTTGAAAAGCTTTTACTTTATCATGAGGAAAACATATTGTAAGCAATCTCGATGTTTAAATGATGTTGAGTATTATTATTAACATACTTATTGACTTCTGAAAGTGAGGACTGCAGTTTCACCAAATGTGCCATCAGTTCCTTTGCTGCACCTGCATCCACATTCTTTAAGGCAGGTGGGAATTGATTAGGTTAACTGATTTTCGGAAGGAATTGTACGAAAGTAGGATAAAATGTAATTGAATCTTACTTCGTAATCATATCGAGTATAATAGTGGCGCCCATAAGTAGCCCAATGCTGGCGAACTATGTCTTCAACTGTTACAAGCTTGTTTTCAAGATTATCTTTGTTTTTATATGCAATTATAGATAACCAAGCCAAAACTGCCCAGATTCCATCCTTCTCACGAATGTGATCCGAACCTATGCACAAACACAACAACAGTCACAAGATAAGAGGTTTGTATAAGTGTAAGATTTTTTTTTTAAAAGAAGTGTAAGGTTAAAGATTGTAGTTTGCTCTTCCTAATGCAGAATCAAACACATACCAGTCCCAAAACTTTCTTCACCGCAAACTGAACACCATCCCTTATCCATTAAATTACCAAAGAACTTCCAACCCGTGGGAACCTGGCTTTGAAGAAATAATTTAATAATTTTGTCTAAAAGCAACTACTGATCATTTTCACACATCAAGATATTAGAAACGTATACCTCAAAAAACTTCAAATTCAGATGTTTTGCAACAACATCCAAGGCAGCAGAGGTTGGCATGCTCCTACAAAACATTTACAGCTTAAGTTTGTAAGTGTATATACTGATAAAAATAGTGCCGAGAGGACAAGTTCCAAAAGATCAAATTGCTAGGTAATAAGCTCAAGAACCAATAACAGATAAAGAACTCTGGGCCAGTGGGGGCAAGAAATACTAAAAGTTATAGATATCTCTTTGTATTAAATTCTATGGAGTACCTATTTCATTGTTCTACTAGAAACCTATTACCAAGCATAAGCCTTCCATTACTGTACTGCATTTCACATTACCTGTGTGTGTGTGTGTGTGTGTGTGTGAGAGAGAGAGAGAGAGAGAGAGAGAGAGAGAGAGAGAGAGAGAGAGAGAGAGAGAGAGAGAGAGAGAGAGAGAGAGAGAGAGAGAGAGAGAGAGAGAGAGAGAGAGAGAGAGAGAGAGAGGCTGAAAACCTGGCAACGCCCTTTAAGCCAGCAGAAAAGTATGGTATTGCTTCAACAGCATTTGCAGCAATAATGGCCACAGAATCCGAAGGAGTGACAAAAAACCTAATAAACAGAAGATGAGTATAAATCAAAAAATAGAAAAGATTTAAACTTATCACAAGTTAAGAGCTCCATTACCTTTTACCAAGTATCATGTTGCGATCTGCATCACCATCAGCAGCAGCACCAAACTCCGGGGGCTCACCTTGTGATTCTGATTTTCCCAATCCCATACGAGCAACCAACTCTTTTGCATATGTCAAATTGGGGTCTGGGTGTCCCCCTCCAAAATCTTCCTGTATCCAATAAAGTCATCCACAAGAAAAGGTTGGCATATATAATTCAGAGTCAGACTACTTAAAGCTTTTTGTTGGCATAAATCATAAGAGAATAAAACCTTTGGTACACAGTTCAGCAAAGAGCTTTCTTGTGCCCCAAGCTCATCCACAAAAATACGCTTTGCATATGCTCCAGCAACTCCATGTAATCCATCGTAACTTCAATAAAGTTAAAAAAATTTACCATTGTGTTTTGCGATGAAGGAGAGAACAACAAAAAATAATTCTATATCACAAATATAAATCAGCATTCACAACAGATACCAGAATGTGAATTTAGAAGATGTCAGCAGTTTCTTGATAGATTCAAAGTCAAAAATTGACCTGCAAAATTTCGACCGAGGGATAAGAGAGAATTTAGTCAGTAGAAGCACATAGGTAGATAGATCGTTTGACTATCTTATGAAAATCAAAATTCATACTTTCAAGGACTGTTTCAAAAAAAAACTCCAAACTGAATACTCAAAATGAAAAAGCAAGAAAATTTATTAAAACAATTCACAGCACGATCAATTCAAGAACATTTTATTCCTTTAGCATTCTCCAATTGTGTGGGTCAAGTGGGTATAGTGACATGACAGGATTAAATCCATTTCGAGAAAACTTTTTCGTAAAAATGAAGAGTGCAAGACAACGTCAATTCTGTAAAATATCTCACTTCATCAACTTTATATAATCGCTTGCTGAATCAAAAACCTCAACGTCAAATGGTCCTTCAGGCCCTGTAAAGTTTGTGACACCTACTGTGCTGATATCCACCTGGGAAAACAAATATGATTGGGAACAAGGTTTAGGTAGAAGAATCACATAGAAATCTTAATTAGTTAAATCACCGCCAAAAAAATCTTAATTAGTTAAATAAAGCTCAGGGAAAATCTTTATATAGATTGGGGTAGTACATTTGGCAGATCTGCAGCAATCAAGTACTCCTTGATTGTTGTTGTGTATTCATATATTTTGTTGGTAATTCCCTCTGGTGCAGGTCCACCATTTTCCATGTTATATTTTATCCCAAAATCCTGCATGATGGAAACCAGTAGACAGTAACAATCATTAGATGTCACTATAATATTACATAATAAACTTACATTCGAATCAAGTAATTGATTCTATTTATTTAACCTAGCCTAAGATCCATCTACTCAACACATTCACCTGTGAAAATATACGTCAGCTTATTAAGTTATGTTACGTGAAGCAGAGCTATAACACAAAGGTTGAAGTTGCAGCCATGTGACTTGGAGATCATGGGTTTGAGTTATGGAATTAGCCTATCTTCAAAATGAAAAGTGAGGCTATTTACATTAGATCCACAATGGGTGAAATTGTTTCCTAAACCCATGGGTGGAAATTTATAACACTGAATTTACCGTTTATTAACTTTTGTTTATTTCTTATTGATATCCACAATTAAGTGCTATTTCCCATGTTCAGCATCATTTTCAATCATCCAAAACTTAAATGTGATTCGTCACAGCAGAAAGTTTATCTGCCTTTTTGTTTTGGGGGAGGGACTACGTAATATCAGCCTAAATCAAGCTTGGTACTGAAAATTGCACTTTATCACCTAAAAAAATTATATCGTGTCACTGCAAGAATTCCCACTATTTCTTCTTATTTGGTCGTAACATTCCAATAAGAACACAGTAAACAACCAATTGTCATCTAAGACCCACTAGCTTTTTTTTTTAAACTGCCAATGTTAGTATTGTTAGTATTCGAATGGGAGTGGGGATAGAACCCTCGACCTCCTTATGACTTCACTCTTTAAATCCACCAGCTATCCCGCAGTTACCTCTAGGCATTTTGGAAATTTAAGTCCATTTGGTTCAGGGTAGATGGAGGGAAGGGGACGGGAGGGGAGGGATTATTTTTAACCAAACATATATTTAATTAAAATATCCTCTCACCTCCCCTTCCCTCCGTTGAAACAAACGGGGCCCTAAGGGGAATTTGAAAAGAGTAAACATGTATTATCACTAATCATTTCATCATCCAAGCTACAAATGAAGGAAGAACATAAACTTTTGATCATGTAATTATGTGACCCAAGTAAATTACATCCAAGAAATGTATAGGTCAATCTCAAATATTGAAGCGGCTAATCGACAAGCTAAATGTCAGGCATCTCAGTTCAAACTTCAAAAATAGAATATGTGAGATTTGCACATTAAATTCCTATACCAGATACCAACATAATCACTGATAAAATGTATTCAACCAAAAAAGATTAAGGGTAAAACATGGCAGTACTCACCTCATTAGGACCGCCAGGGTTGTGACTTGCTGTCAGTATAAACGCTCCTGTTGCCTTGGATCCCTGTAAATAACATACTATTAATCAACTATATATCTCTATTTCAAGAGGAAAGTTGTTGCCTTCATTTGTAAGGCCAAAAAACATGGACTACCTTTGATAAAACAAAATTAAAAAAGTTCTTTTCAAAGAAAGAAGGAAGAATGAAGAGAAGTAAATTATAGAAGAAGAAGAAGAAGAATAAGAAGAAGACATGACTTACGTCAACCCCAACTCTTTCACGTATAACAGCAGATACTGCAGGAGTTGAAAGCAACCCATTTAGACCAACCCAAATTCGTCGGACTCCATTTGCTGCTGCTATTTTAGTTATAATCTACAGATGTATCAAAACCATTAATGATATACAGTTTAATATTATATTGCTTTTAAGAATACAAGCATGTGATGTACAGTACGATATATATATATCCCCTCATACAAGAAAGTCACCGGTGCTGTTGATGGCAGATAGCAAAAACCCATCATACCGGCCAACATACGGCACCACCATATCCAAGTATGGCGCCGCCATCCTTCACAAAATTGTTCATGGAAGAAAGCCAAAAAATCGCCACAGATATCGGACAACACTAAAATTCACTGTTGAAGAGATGTATAAACCAATGGTGTAGTAACCTAAAGAGACATGTGTTCTTTTTGTAGGAGTACTGAGTTTTGAAGCTGGAAAATAGTATTTTGGTTTCCATCTCCTTGTTATTATATTCTTTAATTTGAACATTTAGCTCAAATGAAATTGATAGTCAATTTCAAGACCGAAATATTAAATAATAACCAAAACACCACAAGATGTACAATTAGATTAGTCAAAATGCCTGCCTGGTTAATGTATTGAAAATACTTATCAACTTAAACCCAAGAAGCTCAACTCCAACAAAACATCAAATAACTCAACCAAGGCATAAAAAAAAAAGGCAAATGTGAAGTTTTGTATAGTCAAGGTATCAATTCACAAGCACTGAATAGCATGATTGATAAATCAAATTCTTTAGACGCAAAAAGTTCCACATTAAAAGCAAAAACAGCATATATGTTAAAAGTACCTGAATTGCTTGCTCCGAATAATAACGACCATCGCCAGATACAACTAGTGTTGCACCTACAAATATAGAAGACACAGTTCTCAAAACCCACATTGCAGTAAAATTGAAACAAAAAAAATCGGATCTATGTTTACAAACTAGACATTGTAAATGCTGATCTTTTGTAGGATAAAAAAGGCATACTGATTTCATTATTATGAGTTTGAGACAAAACAAAACATGAATTGACACGAACCTCTAACTTTTTGTTCAGTGAGTGCATTGAATGATGCCTGAACAAAGTTTTCAAGGTAATGAGGTTGCACAAATACTTTCACCTGAAAAGATCCAGCCAATACATTATTATTATTATACAGTAGAAGGAATAAGCAATTGAAGAAAAGCCACAGTCAAATCCACGCGAAATCGATCTCCTAAGAAATTCAGATTCAAATTCAAATTACAATGTGATTCAAGATGACTAATCAATCATAAACTATGACGCATGGACACGGACATCGGACATAATGCGGACACTGACTCGAATAATTTTTTTAAAAAAAATTATATAATTCAATGTAAGTATCGGTGTAATGTTGTGTCAGATACATACGGCGCGTGTCCGACACCAGGACACACCTAATCTGAGGAATGTATGTGGTTCATAGATCATAAATCCATCAATAGTTGATCATTAATTGTTCAAAATGAAAATAAAAGTTGATGTAAACATGCAAACTCTGAACACATCTTCTATACTCCTACCTAGCTTAGTTCTGAATTCTGATCCAATAATCACAATTGATATAAAGCAGTAAAAATCAGATGCAAGTATGAATCGAAACAACATGATCGAAAACAGATCGGATTGATAAGATCTGATTTGAAATACGATCCGGTAATATAATCATGAGAAAATAAAATAAAATCGATTGATGATAAAGGAAAATTGAATTGAGGAAATGATTGAATGGAGTGATAAAGAGTGTGGATGGAATAACCTTTTTGCGAAGACCAGATGTACCAGGCTTCTGTCCATCGAAAGGAGTAGTTTGAATGCGTGAAACATTGAAGAGCACCATGGTTGATTGGTTAGTTAGTTACCTGTGATCAAAGAAAGAAAAAACGAAATCCACAAATCTCAGATTTCAGAGAGAGAGAGAGAGGTGACAGTTATTTATAGGAGAGGAGAGAATCATGTTCACCTTGTGTTTGTTGTTGTGAGTGAGTGATTGAGAATGAGAGAGAAGAGAAGTTTCTTCCGCGGAAGCTAATAATTTGGGATGATGTATGTGCGACGGGGAATTTAAAGGTGCATTGTTTTTGCTGGTTTCCGAATTTCGTAGTATCGCTTTATTTTAAACCACGGATTGTAAATAAGATGATTAATTAATTATTAATTAACTAACTAAATTCATAACGGGAACTATCTATGATACAGTATACCAAAGTTCTTTCTCTAATATTTTAAGATGATTATTACAAATTTTTACAAAAATTGCATTTTGTTAATATAGTAGTAATTTTTTACCACTAATTTAATTTGGTTCGGAAATCAGATCTAACATCTAGTCGTTTCAGTCAATTTTTAAAAGCAGTTGTGGGGAACGAATCGTGGTTCTTCCTATCAAACATAACATCAATTATTACTGAACTAACTAACTTTCGGTGTTAATATACTTTTTTTTAAAAAAAATTGACTCTCTAGATTCTAAAGAAATGCGGTCCAAAACGTTTAAAATTCATAATAAATTATACTATTAAGTGATTTCAATCCCCTTTTCTTGCGATTCAAGTTGTAGTTTTTTTTTACTCAGAGTTATGGTCTTCCATTGTTTTTGTAAATATGAAAATATATCTATTAATTAATGCATATTTAAAAGTGTAATATGTTAAAACTTCAAAAAAAATTTACATCGGAATAATAAATTACTCCCGTTGGAAATCGAACTCTTAATTTTTCTTATACAACTCATATGTCCCTAAACTCTTACCACTTGAACTAACAGAAACTTCAAATGTTTCTCTAAACTCACACAATTACTTTTTTTTTCTCTCACTTTTTTATTTTTATCTAGACAAAACGACAAAGAATTAAATTAATTTTTTTCACAATAACAAAGAATTTAAACTTATACACATAATTATTACTATGTTTTAGGCTTGAATGCATATAAATGTGTACTTTAGGCTAGTATTAAGGGCACATAGTTCACTTCAAAAAAAAAAAAAAAAGGGGCACATAGTTTTAATTAGTTCTTTCATTTTTAAAATTTATAATTTTTGTCTCCCAATAAAAAAAAATTCAACTTACTACTTAGTACTTACATAGGACCACTTCGGTGTAAAAAAACAACATAACTACAGGGGGGTTTAAATACTAGTTGTCTATTACTTTTTCTTTTGAGTTCCTACTTACTATGTAAAATAATTTTTGTTTGAAAAAAATATATTTAAAATATTTTACTAATATGGTTTTAATGATAATTTATAAAAATTTCTTATAATTTTTTATGTATCTTATACAATAATTTGTATTTTTACCGAATATTTTATAATGTAATTGAATTTATAAACACCGCACAATTTAACGATAATTGTTAATATTTTGTCCCCTCATAAACATAATTTTGTTGGCAAATCATTATAATATATACGAGATTAAAATTCTAAAAAAAGATTAAAATTCTAACTACTAAACTATTTTGCATAAAAAAACTACTAAACTATTTAAAAACTAATAAAAATTAAAAGGTTATATAATGTGTTTTGGTAGATGATTAGGCATATTGCCTATAATATGAGTGATGATTCGATCTAATCAAAACATGACATCTAACAATTTGATTTTATAAATATCACAATCACCGATTTATTTTGCCAAAATAATCCACGTATCTTTTTTATTTTACAAGGAATAATCAACGAATCTAATCCAATGGGAAATTAGTTATTAGTATTTGTTTATTTACTTTACATCTGTGAGACTGTGATGAGCATTCTAACTCTGTCCAATTAGTTACAACTTTTACAAAGATTTGAGCTTCTGTTTCAAGCGAGGAGAAAGTTGATTGCACGTATCACCAGATCCATTCATTTTGGTAATATTCCAAACTCAAAAAGGTTTATTCCATTTTATATTTATATTTATGATGTACTACTGTATGTACCAAACGTCCAAACCACATGTCAATAAGAATAAGGCCCCTTTCCCCCACCTTACGATGCTCATCCATATAATTTTTTTAATGAGAGTATCGATATAATGTAATTAAGGCTATGTTTGGTATCACGGTGTATGTGCTAGAATTAAGGCCGTCTTTGATGGTAGGCAAGATAGGCTCTATCCTAGGGCCTCAAAATAAATTTTTTTAGGTAGTTATATGATTAGATTCAATCTATATTTAGTCCAAGCAAAGTAAAAATATCTAATAAAATAAAAAAGATTTTTTTTAAGTAGTTAAAATGTACTTTGAAGATAGTAATCATAATAGAATATTACCTTTTGTTTATGTAACAAAGGTAAAAGACTAATTTTGAAGTTGTCAATGATATTTATAATTTAAATAAATGATATTTTTTTTTATAAAAAAATTGGTACAAATTTTTTTATTAGGGGACCATTTTAATTATTTGTCTGAGACCTCTAAAATTTCAGAACCGGCACTGGCCAGAATTGCGGTGACCTACCGCTTCTGAAAATCACAGCAGATCACCGTGATTCTGACACATCCACCGTATTACTAAACATACACTAAATTAACGGGACATTGGGCAATGCAAGGAATTATAGCTAGCTATATATTGAAAAAGTGAGATAAAGTGTTTGATCGACAACACACACACAGATATATATATATATATATATATATATATATATATATATGAATCTATACATTTCAAAGACAATATTGTAACCAAAAATCTCAAAGACAATATAATATAATGATAGATGTGATATATTTGAGGGTAGAAATAGAGAGATAAGAAAAAATAAGATGAAGTGAAGAAATTCAAAAATAAAAAAAAGTAAAAGTAAAAAGTAAAAATAAAAATAATAACAATAATAATAAGATGATGAATGAATGAATGAATATTGAATTATTGGCGAATAGGGTTGGGAATAGGTCAGGCCAGGCTTTGGCATATCTGAGCCTGGCCTACGAAATTATTTTAAGCCTAAGTCTGGTCTACGGCCTATTTAAAGTTAATTTTTTTAGTTTGACATGGCCTATTTAAAAGTTTGGTCTGGCCTTATAACCTATATAAAAGTCTACATAACAAAAAAAATTTATTTTTTTTATTTTTTTTATATTATAGTTTATATTTTTTCTTAAATTTGCAATATAGTTTATTTAAAAGCCTACATTACATAAAGATTTTTTATATTCTAAATTACCTATTTTTTTTTAAATAGGTCAAACATAATCACAACCACCCAATTTTATATGTCTTAAATTATTTTTTATTTTATCTTTATAAATTATAACTATAGGATATATAAGTAAGTTTTAATAATGATATATATTTTTATATGTAAAAAAACAATTATGTATATATAGGCCGGCCTGTTAGACTTTGTAGGCTTTATTTAAATAAAATAGGCTATTTTTAAAGCCTAAGTCTAGCCTTTTTAATAAATAGGCCGACCTAGCCTGAACCTGTGTAGGCTAGGTCGTAGGCCCCTGTAGGCCGACCTGGCCTATTCCTATCCCTATTGACGAATAATCAATGTTGTAGATTTATGTGTGTTTTTTTTTTTTATAAACAATGTTGTAGATTTATGTGTTCTTTATTACAACAATGATACTTAAATACTTAAATTATATAGTACTAATTAATTACTCTTAACTTTCAACGTTCATCTCGCAGATTATTTTCTCTTCATCACATTTTCTATCTCATCATCAACCTATCACATTATTATTATTATTATTATCTATTTCTTTAATTTCTCTCTCAAAGTGTTTAATGTGTGTATGGAGTGGGGTAAAAAAACATTTACCTTTTTATGGCTGAATATTTTTGTTATTTTTTTGATAATATAAAAAAATAAAAAATCCAAAAATAGTAGTAGAATTATTTTTATAGATAAGTCGGAGGTAATTTCTTATTTATTCTTAATATGGATTATTATTTAAGGGGTATTAGAGACTAAACGTAAATATACATCATAGTTGAAATTCAAATTTTGGTTTGTTATATTGTGAGAATGGATCCATTTCGATGTAGACTATTATATTTTTTTCTTATTGTTATTTTGTCATATAATTTTGTGACTAAAATTTTACTTTTTAAAGATAGATAAATAGATGCCCTAAAAATAATTCATACAATATTCTTGCCAGACTTAAAGTGACTAGGATATTGTAGATCATTATTAACAAGCATGCAAAATATATGAATAATTAAGGGAGAAAGAAGATGACATTTCCTTTTCGTTCATGACCCTAGGATTTGCTTTCAATCAACTAAAGCAACCCCCCACTTTTTTTTATTAGAAAACTTCCCTTTTTATCCACATAAATAATTAGAGGGTACTATAGAAGCATACTGTTTTGGATCAATTAACTGAAAGTGAAAGCATACATAACCAAAAAATAAACATACATATACTGATACACATGTGCATGTATATATATGTACAAATTTGCATTAAGCTCAAGTGAGGGTAAAATAGGCATTTAAGTCAAAATGTTAGGGTGAGTGCATAATTGTAAAAAGTTATAGGGTTAACAAAAAATTTAAGATTTTTTTTGATAGAAAAAAAATACTGTTTTTTTTTTACAGTAGAAAAATATACTATTAAGATTAAGATTGCAAGAATAACTCGTTAATGTTTTCCTTTTATATTTTGTCATTTAGTAATTTGGTCAAACTTTGTGTTTCCAGGAATGATCGAATACGTGTTGGAGACTATAAACTACTACTATGACTCGAGCAAAACTTGTACTAGTAATTACTAGTAAGTTGTAAGCACCAAAATATTCTAATGAGTTAATAACCTTAGTACTATGTCCAAATTTGTAGCGTTTGAATAAATAATTTGTTTAACTTTTTTTTTTGTGAAGCAGTCTAAATGGAGAATGGTTTAAGAATTTAATTATTATAAATAGTAGTATAAAGTTATTTTATATATGTACTAATATAATATGTCAAGTATTTTTAAACACAATACATAATCTGTCAATATTAAATTTATAGTTTAAATTTCAATTTTTATATAAAGTGTTACTATGCCTTTACAAAATTATGTTAATGAGATAATCTATTTAACATCTTAATAGTAAATAGTAATTCACAGCAGGGATAAAATTATTATTACTAATAAGTATCAGATTAATCATTTTTTTTTTGACCTAGACGGTAGATCAATCATATTATTGTTATAATCACATATTTGATATTGATATGATTTTTATAATTGATTTCTAGACTATCATATGAAAAGCTCATTGGTCTAATTATGATCTATGCTACTATGCATTTTTTTTGGTGATATAGGAAGTTTGGCATCTCTTTCCAAATGCATTTGTGTCTTTGTGGGTCAGCTTCAAATCCACATGGCATTTGCACAAATGCCCTGAGTTTTGAGGTGGCTAATTTAAATTGAATTTTCGAATCCTACAAACTTTTTATCTTGTATATATTTTTTTTTATTGAAATTCGAACTTCAATCATAAATGTTTAATTTAATAATTTTAACACTTTTTATCGGTTGAATTAAGATTTATATACAACTTTGTACTCTCTCCGGCCTTAAATATAAGTAACTTTCACTTTTTTAGATACATTAAATAACTAATGTATTTAGTCTACAATATAAACTTAATACATTAATTATTCAATGTATCTAAAAAAGTGAAAGTTGCTTATATTTAAGGCCGGAGGGAGTATATTTTTTCCAATGGGGAAATTGATAAATATTTAAGTTGACTTTAAGGGTTTTTGATGTCCAAGTCTTTACATCATTTGTATCAGATGAAAAGCATTCTAATTCTAGCCATTTACTTGGCTATTTCCTCCAACATTCCAAGAAGCTTCTTCTTTTCTCATATAAATACTCTCATTCTCCCTTTCATTCATCAACCTTTTCTTACACCAACAAAACAATAGCATCCAATTCTAAACTGGTCCCATAATTCTTTACCAAAATGGCTGCAAAACGGTTTTTTAATGATGATTCTAATCAAGACAAAGACAAACCAAATGACAAACGCATGAGAACTACAACATCACCTTCTTTTGCTTCGTATGTTTTTGTTCCTTTAAACCAATCTAACAACAATATTCATTCTATTATATTCTGATATGTTTTGCTTATTAATGTTCTTAATCATTTTTTATGATCCTCTCTTTACATTAATTCTCATTTGACAGGGTAATAGGAGAAGTGGTTATGGTGAAAAACATGCAAAACCTTTTCTCTGGTTTGGAACCTTTACTTAGAAGAGTGGTAAGTAAAGTAACCATTCAAGTTTATCATAATTTATAAATGAAATTATTGTCAAACATATACCATAATTAAATGTATCTGTAACCAACAGATAAAAATTTCTACGTATTTTTTTTCCTAAACGCGACTTTTGTTTAAAGAAAAAGTTGTAACAAACGCGCCTTAATATGATCAGGTGAATGAAGAGGTGGAACGAGCAATGAGACAATGTTATCCACCGCGATCGATGACAAAGTCATCTTCGTTGAGACTAAAAGCAGTGGAAGAACCATTAAGTTTTCAATTCATGTTCAAAAAGAAACTTTCACTTCCAATATTCACAGGTAGTAAAATTCTAGACATGGATGGAAACACAATCAATGTGATTCTTGTTGACAAGAGCAATGACAAAATAGTCCCTACAAGTCTACCTCATCCAATCAAGATTGAAATTGTAGTTCTTGATGGAGATTTTCCACCTTGTGATAAGGAATCATCATGGACTAGTGAAGAATTCAATAGTAATATTGTGAAAGAGAGAACTGGGAAGAGGCCATTGCTTACAGGAGAATTGAATCTTACTATGAGAGATGGAGTTGCACCAATTGGGGATATTGAGTTCACTGATAATTCTAGCTGGATACGTAGTAGAAAGTTTAGAGTTGCCGTTAGAATTGCGCCTGGGACTAATTCAAGTGTCCGAATTCGTGAAGGCATGACCGAAGCTTTTGTTGTTAAGGATCATCGTGGTGAATGTGAGTTTTCTTTCTTTACTATTTTATCATTGTGTTTATGCTGACATCTAACGAGAATCTAATATTTTATGGTTATTTTAAATTTTTTGAAATAGTCTTAATTATGTGGCAATATATAAACTGTCATTGCATCTGTAAGATTAATTTTCATTAAACTCTAGTTTAATTATATGTAAGAATGACTAATTACAAAGTTGTAGTCTATACTTTTTTTCACTTTCTGATTTTGTTTCTATGCTTTTTTTTCTTGGTCAAATGATTGCATAGAAAATGATCCTCTCCATCCATTGAAGCTAACTAATCTAGCTTGATATATACCTTGGTGGCTGCACCTATAACTAAGTACTGATGTGTTAGTAATAACTACTGTTCATAAATAATTAGTTGGTAATAAGTCTCCCTCTTTTTGTTTAATTTATTTTAAGGTTGTTGAGAGTAACTACTACTATAAGGATCAGAGAGGGTCTCTGAAAAAGAAAGCATCTAGGGTCAACCTTTTTAATCTAATCTAATAATAATAATAGTTGTTTCGGAAAACCATTGTAGAAGTTATACAAACATATAAGAACTCATGGCATTATCTGTTATTATTTTTCAGTGATAGGAATTATTAATGTTCATTTTATAGTGATGTTTACATTATTCTTAATCTTGTCATACTAATAGTCTTAATTTAAATTTTCATATGAAGTGTACAAGAAACACCACCCACCAAATCTAAAAGATGAAGTGTGGCGTTTAGAGAAGATCGGAAAAGATGGAGCTTTCCACAAAAAATTGACCTCAGAAGGGATTACAACAGTCCAAGAGTTTCTCAAGTTATCAGTTGTTGATCCTCAAAGACTCAGAAAGGTATACATATATAAATTCATGTTACTCTATGTACCCTCTCTTAACTTTGACTTGAAAAAATACTGATAAATAAGCTCATATGATTTTGCAATCAGATTTTAGGAATTGGAATGTCAGAGAAAATGTGGGAAGTAACAATTAAACATGCAAAGACTTGTGTAATGGGAAACAAACTCTATGTCTACCGTGGACCTCAATTTACTATATATCTCAATGCCATATGCCAAATGGTTAAAGCTTATATCAATGGTCAAGCCATTCCCAACCGAGACAATAGCAACATGAACATGAACAGGGTACATACATACATATACTAAAAGTCTAAAATTATCATGTTTGTTCCATCAATTTAAATATCAGGCATTGATATTTAACCTATAGTTTATTTCATTAGCAGGGCTACATTGAAAAATTGGTGAGAGAAGCACATGCTAGATGGAATGAGTTGGAGGAAATTGATGAAGTTTTGAATGACAATGTTGCTTTGCTAACTCAAGGTATGTGACTATATATGCAAAATTATTTTACCAAAGTATATTTTACAATTGAAATTCAACGTGACATGATGGATTCAATTATTGTGAGTTGATTTTTTTTCTTCATTGAATCTCAATATAGGTGAAAGTGTGGAACAATTTCAAAACAATAATAATCATCAAGCATCTGTTATAGCATATGATCAAAATGACTATTTTGGTGATAAATCTATAGATGCTGCTGGCAACTTTGTAGCAAGCCATAATAATAATAATGCACAAATAGGTTACATCCAATGGTCACCACCATTTGCCACTTCACCATTCATGAATGGCATATCTTATAGCTTCTCAGAGTCACAATCAGACGGTGGTGATATGACCCCTTCAAGTTCAGGACCAGTTATTGATGGAATTTCAAGGTGGGATTAGCAAAAGTTGTAATTTATTTATTTATTTATATAAAAATGTAGAAGTTGGAGAATCAAATTAGGCTTTAGAGACTTAGTGTCAAGTGTTGACCCAACAAAAAAAAAGTTTTTGTCTATTTTGGCTTATGTTGGGCTCACTTTAGTCTATCTTTTCCAGGCCCATTTTAAGGTTGTATGAAATATGTTGCCAAGCTTATCACAATTTCAGCAATTAAGATTAAACACAAAAAAAATGCAATTATGAAGTAGCAAATAACACAAATCTCCTTTTTTATTCTCATAGTCATATATTTTACTCCCTCCGTCCCAAAATGTAAGCAAATTTGACTTTTTAGGTACATTTGACTATTGATGTATCTAGCTCATATTATGGACCAAATACATCAATAGTCAAATGTACCTAAAAAGTCAAATTTACTTACATTTTGGGACGGAGGGAGTATTTGGTTATTATAATATTGGTATGAAGGTGGGTTCTCCTCTCCTAACCGGATTTTCTTTATACGCATAAGTCAGGAATTTAACACCTGACCACTTATTTAAGCGGACTAATACCCTTAACACTTGAATCAATTCATTGTTTGTTTCTCATATTCATATTTATTGTTTACCAACCGATCGATCTATCTATCTAAGTATGCACTCTAGAAGGGTTCATAGAGATCTTCAAGTCTTTGTGGTGATAAGGGATGTGTGTTGTCATAAATATTTTGAAGACTTCTTGTACGCGTTGCAATCCTTTCACTTCCAGCAGAAGTGGTCGACGTTGGTGAGCTTGGCTTTTGTTGAACTTCTTTGATTATTTGCTCGTCTTCAAATACAGGAAAGAAATTATACTCCTTCTTGTGAGCTCCAAAGTTTCATTCTCCTTCTTCGTCAAATATCACATCTCGGCTAATTGCAATCTTGTTGTTGTTTGGGTTGTACAACTTGTAACCCTTTGAATTCTGATCATAACCGACAAAGATAAACTTCTCGCTCTTGTTGTCAAAACACTTTAACAAATATAATTTTTAAACTATTAAAGATCATTAATACAAATTTTAAAAAAACTTAAAACTATTTGATGTGTCATTGAAATCCATCAAAATTAACGGTTTATGATTTTTATTGAATATGTTGATCTTGATGGTCTCAATAACACATCAACTAATTTTGAATTATAAAAAAAATTGTATAAATAATCTAAATAAATGGGTCCAATGGTAAATTTTTACGGTTAAGATTGGTTATAGTGTTATTTATAAGTGGTGCATCGTGCACCATTTAAATAAGTGTTTCATTTATACTAAAAAAATTAAAAAATAAGTGTTTTATGTTAGACAAAGTTTTCTAAAATATCTTACGTACTAAAACTAGGATATGAATAACATGAGGCAGTAAAAAAAATATGCAACCAACAATAAATTGGTTTAAGTGATAAGAGTTTTGGTCTATTTATACACGTGGTCAGGAATTCGATTTCTACCTTATGTGTATGCAAAAAATTCGGTTGAGATGAAAGAACCCGCTTTATGTGCCCACAGATTTTCTGACAGAGTTTAATCATCGCCAACAACGTTGAAAACTTCATGTCAAAATCGTAGTAACAAAAAAAAGTATAAATATATGCATTTTTTTAATATATCAAAAAGATAAATTACTCTGGCAAAAATTTGATCCATGAACCCTTATCTAATCTAAATATTCCTCAATTCTTTTTACTTGAATTATCCTATAAAGATAAAAAAAAAAAAAAAACATTTTATTGCTGTGGAACATATCTCAAGTCTCAACTACTAATTTAAAATCGAACTATTCCAATCTATTACATCATCATGCTATATAATAGCGGGGAATTTAAATGACTAAATCCCAAAAACTAAACTCTCCATTACCTTCCTTACCTGCATGTTCTGTTGAAACTCAAGAAGTGTCAAGTGTGGGTAGTATGGGGAAGAAGTCCCACATTGGAAAAATGTGTGGAGAGTTGAGCATTTATAAGTGAGAGGATCCATAAACCCATTGCCTTAAGGTTTTGGGTAAGAGTGTGATGTCCAACTCACTTATATTTGACTCTTGATCATCAAGTGTGGATGATCCCCAGCTGCCCCTCGATGTTCTAAGATGTTCAACATGTCACTTCTCACTTTAACCTTTCACATCTTTGGTACTATAAATTTTTCAATGTATTTTGTCGTGTAGCTCTTATTGACACAAAGTCAAATAGAAGAAAATAGGAGTAGATGTGAGGACAAAAAAGCTATTCACAATAGACTCAAAGTCAAACTTCATTTTTTTTTTTGACAATCAAGTCAAACTTCATCTTGAATGAAAGTAATTGCAGTATTAATATGTGGGTGGGTATACATAGCTCAAATTATTTATATATAGATGACACACACCTCTACAAGTATTAGATATCCTTGAAAGTAACATCTAAATTTTATGGCTCTAGCTCTCTTTCTAGTTCTTTGTTTGTTCACAACATGTTGCAAAGCCGATGCTAGAAGCAAAATTCTAGCAGATGAGCAAAATCATTCTACTGTATCAGATATCATCATGGTATATTATATTGTTTATGTCTTATTGTCCTTGCTCAATTTATTTGATTGTAATTTTGGTTAACAAATCCAACAGGTGGACAATGATTTTGAATGTGTTGATATCCACAAGCAACCCGCTCTACAACATCCCTTACTAAAAAATCACAAAATTCAGGTATAATTGTTATTTGATGAAGTAGGAAAGAATGACATAATTTTAACTAACCCAATTATTTATTTTTCAAGATTTCTAACCTGCAACTTTATTTAAGATTAATTTAATCATTTGTAAAGAATTTAAACTTCAATTATATATATAATTCATTTGAAACATTTTGTTTTTCATCTTCATTGCAACATGTGTAGCTTTACCCAACCTTCGCAAAGAACATCATGCGAAGTGGACCATCTTATGGTAAAACAATGTACAAATGTCCAGAGGGAAAAGTGATTATCTACAACAAGACAAGAAGACATCAAATTATTACTAATTCGTCTTCAAAATTACAAATTGATGATTTTCAGCAGTATTCCAAAAGTGCCCCTGGCTATCATGTAAGTGCATATTTTTAATCATTATATTTTAGGAGGAATATAATAGTAATATTCATAAAACAAGACCAACCAAAAACTAAAGACATCAATTCGGTGGTTTAAAAATTGACACTAATTACTTTGAAATTAAATCTTACGCTTCTCAATAATATTTTAATATATATAAATTTTATAAAATTTACCGTTTAATTAAAAGTTTATATAAATTATTTATGTAAAATTTACATGTGATATGTATTTTTTAAACAATGTTAATCTTTATTTATTTCAATAATCAATTAAATAACTTTGAATTTGTCTTAAATTTTACATAAATAATTTATATAATATAAAAGTTTAATCCAATGATAGATTTTATAAAAGTCATATCTTTTTAAATATTAATGAGAGGTGTAAGATTTGGTGTCAAACTAATTAAGTGTCAATGAATACTAAGTCATATATTTTTAATCTTATTTATTTTAAAAAAAATAATTGAAAAGGATAAATATTCAAACAAATTCACATAAATCATGTTATTAATAACATAAAACAAAAGGTACAAATGTGACAAAATTAAAGTAAATGAAAGCAAATAATGCTTCCAGATCTATAATGTTGATATTTTTGTGTTTTATATATATAGACAGTTAGCTTTGATACACCCCAAACCATGATATATCATGGAGCATACGCGGGCATAACTGAATATAATCTATCACTCGAAGCAAACTATTACAGCATATCTTCGATTTGGATTGAGAATGGACCACCAACGGAACTTAATAGTATAAAAGTTGGAGTCGGGGTAAGTTATTTTAATGAATTTATATATATATATATATATATGTGAGTATAAATTTAATAAATAAGAAAATTATACTGTCAATACATAATGATTAAACTCTATTTTCATTACATTTATGCTTTTTTTTTCTCTCTAATTTCATGACATTGCATTCTCTTTTTTTTGGTTACATGACATCACATTCTTCTTTTTTTACTTTGGTTGTATGTGACATTACATTCTACTCTTTTCGGTCACATTTATAAATATAAAAAATATTTTAAATTTTGGTCACTATTATAAGCAAAAGTTAATAAATTTTGAACTAATTAATTCTACTATTTCCAATATGTCCTTATTTAATTTTACTTTTTTAATGCATTTATTTCACTTTTACAAAAGCAAGTGATTTTCAAGAAGAATCAAAAACACAATATAGTTAACTTAACTATATTTACACTAAATCAAGAAAATAACTACACTTAACTGAATTTTTTAAACACCGCATAAATAATACCTCTGTCCCAAACTATAAGACCCATTTTGACCACTACATATTTGCTAATGCACAATTTTGATCACTAATATTAGTAAAAATGGATCTTAATTAAAACGGAGGTAGAAGTTTTTTTACTTATAAATGTAACCGGAAGAAATATTATTACTATTAGGGCTCGTTTGGTGCACCAGATAGATAGAGAGAAGATATGATAAGAAGCTGAATAATAATACGATATGATAGTGATAAGATTAACACATATCATGTCATGTGTTTGGTGCACATATGAAAGAAAAATAAAAAAGAGCAATTGGATAACCCAGCCGAAAATAGAATTAAAATACAGTAACAAATAATAATTGGATAAGCTTAATGGTAAGTTAAATTTATCTTTTTCTATTGGTGCACCAAACAACGGATTAAAACAAGATTGAAAAACTTTAACATATCTTGTTTCTCTAATCTGCACACTAAACATGCTCTTAGAGTGAGAATATTTTCTTTCATCAATGTATTGATGATTTCATATTTTTGCGTGTCTTTTACTCGTAATAAAAACAACTCCCTTTATATCCAAAAAAAAAACAACAACTCCCTTTTATTTTTCTAATTTTTTTTATTTATAATATAGGCTCTATAACATACTAGTGTTTACACTCATTTTTTGATGCATAAGGTCCATCCAAGCTTATATGGAGATAGCCAACTACGACTAACTAGTGACTGGACGGTAAGAGTTTGAATTTAATGCATTAGATAAATTATAATGTGTTGGGAAATAATCATAATGTTATTGTGTTCAAACTCAATTTGGTATAAACATACAGGCTAATGGCTACAAAAAAACTGGATGTTACAATTATTGTTGTCCGAGTTTTGTACAAGTTGATCGGAACAAAACTCTTTGTACAAGTTGAAAAAGAAGAAGGGAAAAACGTGAAGAAAGGAAAAAGAACCAAAAATGTGAAATAAAAACAAATCACAAGTGGGATTGAAGCTGCAGGTTCTTGTACGAAATACCTCAACTTAACCACGACGTACAATTAGGGTTCAGTTTCCGGTGTTATTAATGGTAGATGTCTAGCTGTTGTTTATCGCAGAAGAAGAAAATATAAAATCAGGAGTTACGTTTGCCTCACTTTAATCAATTCCGTGAACTTTTGGCTCAAAAAAACGTTACCTTATTCCTCCTTTTTTTCTACTATAAATTCTTACTAACTAACGTAAGTTCTATCCATTCATTCCAAGATTCATCTCATCTCATCTCATATTATTAACTCTTTCTCTCTTCTTAACTCTCTCGCAGAGGAACAACTTCACCCTGCTGCGCAACCCATAGCCTCCGTCTACCTCTCTGTTTCTCCCTCTCTCTCCCGGCGCCTCTATCTCTCGGTGAATCTCTTTTTTTTCCTCTATTTTTCATTTATGTAACTGGAAAGTGTAAAACTTTCCCATCATGGGTCAATTGATTTTAATCGTTTGATTAAAAAAGGACCACAATTTTATCATACTATCTAAACACCGTATCTTCTTTACACTATCTTTCTTCCCCAAACCCCAACCATTCTCTCTCCTCTGTTCGTCACCAACAACGAACAATTCTCCTTCATATTAAAGACAAATCAATCAAAATTAAATTCTACTAAAAAAATTATTTTTATTGTACCAATGAAGATGCTATCAAATTCTATTCTAAACTATTTACACCCGTTTTCATGTTCCGTACTTCTGTTTCACGCGTTTTTTTATAAAATATTTATAAAATTAAATTCTATATAAATATATTAAATAAACAGTTAACACACAAACACACGTAAATACGCACGCACGCACACACATACTCATTTCGACCTTATTTATAAGCAAAAATCACTTGATAGATTTATTGAACAATTATCTGGCCTATATTATAAGCTAGATATATCACTTGTTGAATAAATTTAAAAAGTTATTTTGTTTATAAATAAGGCTAAAAGAAGTATATATATATATATATATATATGGGAAATGCTAACATTGACCTATGTAGGTCAAGGTTAGCAACTATGACCCAAAGGAATTGCTGCACGCCCCCCCATGTTTTTACTCCGCGCGCCCCCCTTCTCTGCGCCCCCCCCCCCCCCCCCCAAAATCCCTTTGAGTCATGGTTGCTAACCTTGACCTACATAGGTCAATGTTAGCATTCCCCTATATATATATATATAAGAGAAATAATGTAGTACCTAAAGTATAAAATTAAATTCGGAATAATTGGCAGAATAATTTAAAATTTTAACAAAATAATTGAGGGTAACTTTATCTATAAGATCAAGAAAGCTGCAAATTAAATGCTTAAAATCATGAATTTGATAAAAAAAAAAATCTTAAATGATAATCAAAATTGCGCAATTAAAAAATAGATTTTTTTCAAATTTTAATAAAATATGTAGACCAAAACTATATTTAAGTGTTTTTTTTTTATTATAAACAACATATAGAAGGAATAGACTATAAAATAAAATAAAAAATAGTTTACTTGGGCCCAAACAAAAAATGAGTTTACTTGGGCCTAAACTGCAAACAAAATATGCAATTTTTTGGTAGATTTTTTTTTTAAATTTTTTCTGCGGATTTTGACTTTAAAAATTAAAATTAAAATGAAGATATATAAACTAAAACTAAAAATACACCAACTTACTGGAATTAAAAAATTATTTAAGCCTAAAAAAAATCCTAGGAGCACCTTTCCCATCGGTCCATCCCTCACCCCGACTGAAAATAGCCTTTTCATATCAGGTGCTCCCCTAATGTGAAATGTGCAGACATTCCATTACACCCTTGCTCGCATCGGTATCCCAACGATGTGAAAAGTCTGTTTACCCCAATGTCAAAAGTCTTTTCTGCACTAGTGGGATATATCTTACTAGTTACCATAACTCATTAATCCAGATATGCCACTGCCACTTGTAGAAATCCACATTTCGTCTCCCATTTGTAGAAATGTTGATGATGTACAAAATTGGAGAGTTGTGAGAATAAAAAATGAGAAATTATTGAAGAAAAAAATCATCGATTTAAAGGAGAGATTGAGGAGGTGAGATGTGAATCATGGTGAAGAATAATTGTGATGGGAGAAGAATATAAAGGAATACAAAGATAGAGTATAAATATCAATGAAATTTGCGTTTTGCGCCCCTTATTTACTCTCACGCCTTTCAAAATATCTAAAATACCTTTCTAAATTTACAATAAGCGCACGCAAACATATAAACAAAGTAATACATAAAATTTAAAATTAAACTGGGAGTAATTGGAAGAATAATTAATTTTGTCCAAAAGATCAACCAATTTATTATCTCTCCATGATCTCCATGTCTGATGAATTGAAGAAATAAACAATTGATTGATAATTCATAATAGAAAAATAAAATAAAATGGAGTTGTGTAATGGATAAAACTTACATAACTGCATAGAGTTAAATGATCATATGTCAATTTTGTGTTCCTCTTACCACTGATAATCTCTATTAAGATTACACTATAGGCGAAAACATCCGAATTTGTGGAGAAAACTTCATAATGTAAAATTTGGGTGTTGTTTATCCGCTATGCATATAACAACAAAAAAAAGATTTTGCCAACTATTGCACCTTATGCAATGGTTAAATAATTCAAAAGTAATAAATATAACATTAAAATTGAAACAAACATAATTTACATTTTGATTCCTTAATTAGTACAAGGGATGGAATGTTTATAAAAATAGTTTAGCATTTGCCAAAAATAAATAATAAGCACACCACCATACAAAACTCATAACTTAACATTAAAACGGTAAACTTACATTGTTCCAATCAGCCTACCCCTACTAGTGTATCCTTTAGTTTCATCCTCTCCGCAAAGTTTTGCCAGACTAAATAATTTCTACCCTTTTTGTCCGGTCCAAAAGTAAACTTTTTGTTGGATCTATAATTTTAATTAATGTTTTCCATTTGAAAGAACATAGTTTCAGTAGCTAAAGGCGTGAGACCTTAAAACTTAATAAAAAATCTAAATATAATAGATTCAGAAACAGACGAAAAATAAACGAGTCCAAACTCTTGTTTGGCATGTATTCATACACAAAAAAATTCTTCTTCTCTAACACATAAGCCTCTAACCTTACAAGATTCTGATGTTGAAGGCTTGAAGCATGGAAATTAGAACAGCTTCATTCTTAAATTCAAGGTTGCCTTGGGATGAGACACTTGAGAGCCTCTTCACGACAACATCACGACCATCTAACACCCCCTTCCCCTTGAAACAAAAACAATTTTAATGTTTTACATTGGGATAGTGATTGAAATGTTATTAAAGGTTGAGGTTTGAGAGAAAACATATTTGTTCTAGTATAAGAAAATTAATCACCATGTAAACTGTCCCATAACCACCTTTTCCAAGCTCATTAGCATTTGAAAAGTTGTCGGCAGCTGTTCCGAACATAAATATCTATCCGCGGGGATAAATGAATGTATGTTCCGAACATTAATTAATATTAATTCGTCTCAAAATATAAAAGAAAGTTTGTCAAATAAAGTTAATATATCTAGACCAAATACATCAATTTTTGACAAATGCTAATCCGATAAAATATTTATAAAATTAAATTCTATATAAATATATTAAATAATTAATTAACACTGTTATGAGTTCCACATTGAGTATTTCAAAGTGCTCAATATAGTATTTAAGCCATGAGGAGAGCCCACCCAAAAGACAAGTCCAATAGGTAGGAGAACCTCATGGCTTAAATACCATATTGAGCACTTTGAAATACTCAATGTGGAACTCATAACAAACACACATATACATATAAATACGCACGCACGCACGTATATATGAGAAGAGGGAAGGAGAAATAATATATGAAGAAAATGCAAAGGCTGTGTTTGTAAGGTTCTAGAGAAATGTGGCAAAGTTGGAGTAATTTTTTTCCTCTTTCTTTTCTCTATCTAAAAAGTATCAACATACTACTGAGTGAAAATATGGAAGCAAAATTTTCTGATTTTGATCTAGCAAAACTTTGCGGAGAGGATGAAACTAAAGGATACGCGGGTAAGGGTAGGCTGATTGGAACAATGTAATTTTACTGTGTTTATGTTAAGTTATGAGTTTTGTATGGTGGTGTTGTGCTTATTATTTATTTTTGGCAAATGTTAATCCGATAAAATATTTATAAAATTAAATTCTATATGGATATATTAAATAATTAATTAACATACAAACACACGTAAGCACGCACGCACGCACGCACGCACGCACACGTATATATGAGACGATTGAAGGAGAAACTATATATGAAGAAAATGTAAAGGATGTGTTTGTAAGGTTCTAGATAAGAAAAAGAAGAAGGAAAACAAAAATAGAGTAAAGGAGGAATAAAAGAGAAGAAAAAATAATTATATGTGAAAATTAAACTAGCATGAGAATGAATATTTATACATTACCATTTACACATATATTATATGTATATTGTGAGTAGATCAAACCAAAGCTTGACATCAAGTTTTCATTTGTGAGTAGATCAAATCCGAAAATTTGGGAGAGAGAAATTTGGAAGAAGAACCACTTCCAAATGAAATTGCAGAGAGAAAAACAAGTGAGGTTGTGGATGAAAGACATGGAGGAGGACAAGGAAGAGATAAAATGAAATGAATTACTCTAATTTAATTAAGTAAATGCAAGTGGGCCATATCATTCGAGATGTTTCCGGGATTCCATTTTCGCTATATTATTACTTAGAAAATAAAATTCGTGAGAATTCACAAAGTGTGGCAAACTCGGATAACTACTAATTTCTCTCTATGTTTTTTTCTTGTAATCCTCTATATCGTCTTTTCTTACTCCAACTCCAATACCATCAAAAATAGTAGAAAAAAATAGAAATTTGATAGTGATGTTATTCCCATATACCTTCTTCCCCAAATGTTATTTTGGTCTCTTTTATATCTTTAGTAATTGATATAATTGATTTTGATAGAGTTTAGTTGTGTATAATTGATTTTAATAAAATAAAGTTTAGGATAATGGATTTATGTTTAGATTTATATGTAAATAATTGATACTACTAAATTTACATGTAAGGGAATTGATAAAATAGTGGTGGATAATTCATATGTAAGTTTACGTGATACTAAATTTACTATTCCCCTTTGTTTATGTTTATACCTATTGGTTACAGTTTTATAATTTATGTTATTCCTTCACTGCACTTAATCAGAATTGGAGGAATTTGATACTCTTACCAAAACTCATTAATCCAGATGCCACTTGAAGAAATCCACAACAACACAAGTTCGTCGTCTCCGATTGCAGAAATGCTGATATGAATATGGTTAAGAATGGTTGTGATGAAACATGGTCGTCTCCCATGGAGAAGAATACAAATACTGAGAGGAAGGAATACATACATTATTCTTAAATAGAAGAGGTTGTGATATAAAGTAACACTCTGTTATAGGACAGAGTAACCTCCTTAGCAATAAGATAGAGGAAAGAGAGTTATTTCATTCATAAACTTTCAAGTTATAGCTGGATTATAATATGGAAGTTCTAACAGAATTCTTAGGTGCTACAAATCTCGGATAACTCAAGTGGTAGAAGCTAGAGGACATATGGGTTGGGTATGGGAGGTCCAGGGTTTGATTTTTGGCGGGAGTAATTTAAATTTCCGATGTACCAAAAAAAACCTTTTGGGCCTTGGATCAATACTTGGGCCTTTCCCTTTGGAGCTAGTAGTCTTGTCCATATCAAGTTGACACTAATTAACTCTAAGATTGCACGTTACGCAACAAGATGTTTACCCATTCGATACAGATGGTCAAATAAATTGCAAAGTTCAATAAAACGAAAAGTCCTAGCTCAACTGGCTGAAAATGCCGAAATTACTAGACCGGACGTCCATGACCTGGGTTCGAATCCCAATCACTAGTAAAAAAATTACAAAGGTCCAAAGGCAAGTTGTTATACCATCACTATAGCATGCCATCTACTTAAAAATTACACGGTGCATGATGCAAGTTGCTTGCAAGCTTAACGCAAAATTAAACATAGTAAATTTTGGTACTTTATTTTTGGGAACATTAGGCATGATTTATTTAGATTTTTTGGACAAATACTAGTATGATTTATGTGTTATACATTTAAATTTAATTTTGATTCAAATAGTCTCAACGTAAATCACTTCTCCTACAAAGATGTCCAAATATAAATTATTTTACGGTCAATTCATTTTTACTCAAAATCAATTTTAATTACCACATAATTAAACATAGTAAATTTGTACCAAAAAAAAAGACATAGTAAATTTGTATTGAAAGACAATTAGTATAAATTAGAAATCTATTTAAGAGTGACTTATAATGATATGAACTAATTTGGTGGTTTACTCTTTTGTTTTCATGTCATACCATCTAATTTATTGCCACGTCATCAAATTAGATGATCAAAATTATAAATTTGTTGAATATCAAAAAAAATATATATAAATTTGCAGTAATTTTTTTTTATAAATTTGATAAAAAAAAAAAGAAAAATCCTAATTATGTGGGGCCAAAATTGCGCAAAAAAAATAGACGGAAAAAAATTTCAATTTTAACCGAATATAAGGACTAAAACTGCATTTAAATATATATTTATTTTTAGTAGTTAAAGAGAGTCGAAGCGTATAAGCGTTGAAAATGTCATCAAATAGAAGACTTAAAATCCTACTAGGAGGAGTCTCCATAACATGAATTTGAATTTAACTCAAAAAGCTCTTAAATGCGACGCACCAAAATTAACAGTTGACTATTGATTTTAACATTCCCATTAATCATGTCAACCAAGATTTTTGAGTCACTTTATATCTAAAGATGGTGAAACCATAACTCCACGCGAGCTGCATACCTATGTACATCCTCACATTTGAACACTAAGAGGATCACAAATTTCAATTTTACGTGAGTACTGAGTACTCTGTTAACCATTTATCATTAAAATTCTGTAGATGACCACCACATCCAAGTAACCTTAGAGTATCCTTATAAGCTCAAGCTTAACCCATCCTTTTTAAGTCCTTTTCAGCCAATGAAAATGGTATTATTCATAGGATTCTGGATACAATTATCTATATCATCCATCATTTTGCATTTAAGTATATTATTTTAGTGTATGTGATAAAGAACAAATATCCGTTAAAAAAAACATAGAGAACAAATAGACTATAAAAAAAACTCAAAAAATAAATAAATTAGTTAACCTGGGCCGAAACAAGCAATTGAGCCCATTCTGAAATCCAAGTTCTCCCGGAGGTACCAACATATCACTGTTCACCGGTCAGAACAATTGATTCACCACCCTCCCTCCCTCCCTCCCAAACCAGTATCATCATCTTCTTCTTCCCCCTAATGGCGGGGTCTTCATCTTCTTCAATCATGGACAATCTCTTCCAACGAACCCTCGATGATCTCATCAAATCCATGCGTCTCCAACTTCTCAACGAATCATCTTTCATTTCTAAATCAATCGAAGATATCCGTCGCGAAATCAAATCCACCGATCCACAAACCAAATCCACCGCTCTCCATAAACTCACCTACCTCTCCGCCATTCACGGCGTCGACATGTCATGGGCCTCTTTCCACGTCGTCGAGGTAATGTCTTCTTCTCTATTCTCTCACAAAAGAATCGGTTACCACGCTGCTTCAATTTCATTTCACGATTCAACTCCTGTTCTTCTCCTCATCACTAATCAGCTTCGTAAAGATCTTTCATCGACGAATCATTATCACTCTTCACTCGCTCTTCATTGTTTATCTACTATTGCTACTCTCGACCTCGCGCGTGATCTCACTCCCGATCTTTTCAATTTGTTATCGTCTTCTAGAGTTTTTATTAGGAATAAAGCTATTGCTGTTGTTTTGAGGGTTTTTGATAAGTATCCTGATGCTGTTAGAGTTTGCTTTAAGCGATTGGTTGAGAATTTAGAAAGTTCTGATCCTCAGGTTGTTATTGCTGTTATTGGAGTTTTCTGTGAACTTAGTTCTAAGGATCCGAGATCGTATCTTCCGTTGGCGCCGGAGTTTTATAGGATTTTGGTTGATTCTAAGAATAATTGGGTTTTGATTAAGGTTTTGAAGATTTTTGCTAGGTTGGCTCCTTTGGAACCTAGGTTAGGGAAGAGGATTGTTGAGCCTATTTGTGAGCATATTAGGAGATCTGGAGCGAAGTCGCTTGTTTTTGAGTGTGTGAGGACTGTGGTTACTAGCCTGAGTGATCATGAGTCTGCTGTTAAGTTGGCAGTTTCGAAAATTAGGGAGTTATTGGATGATCAGGATCCTAATCTTAGGTATCTTGGTCTGCACGCGCTTTCGGTGGCTGCACCGAAGCATTTGTGGGCGGTTTTGGAGAATAAGGATGCTGTGATTAAATCCTTGGATGATGAAGATTCAAATATTAAAATTGAGTCGTTGCGGTTGTTGATGGCCATGGTGTCTGAGAGCAATGTGGTGGAGATATCTAGGGTGTTGCTTAATTATGCGTTGAAATCTGATCCGGAGTTCTGCAACGAGATTTTGGGTTCTATTTTAACCACGTGTGGTAGGAATGATTATGAGGTCATTGTTGATTTTGATTGGTATGTATCTCTTTTGGGAGAAATGGCAACAATTCCTCACTGCCAAAAGGGTGAAGAAATTGAGAATCAGCTTATTGATATTGGCATGAGAGTTAAGGACGCTAGGTTACAGCTAGTCCGGGTTGCTCGTGATCTGTTGATTGATCCTGCATTGTTGGGTAATGTGTACTTGCATAGGATATTGTGTGCTTCTGCATGGGTTGCTGGAGAGTATGTACAGCTTGTGAGCAATCCACTTGAACTCATTGATGCTCTCGTACAGCCTCGGACAAATCTCTTGCCGCCGTCAATAAGAGCAGTTTATATCAATTCTGTTCTTAAAGTTTTATGTTTTTGCCTGGACTGTTACCTTGATCAAGATGAAGGTACCACGTCCTCTTATTGTGGCAATTTGGATGGTGTACAGTCAGAAATGTCTCTTGTAAAAAATGACGCTGAAGGTTCAAATTATGAACATAATGAGGGCTTTAACCCAAGGAATACAACTGCCGAATCTTCTGATGATCTCTCTGATGAAAACAACACAGATAGGGTTGTCACAGTATTATCGACGAAGAATTTCACACATGAATCTGTTGTAAGCCTATTAAATCGAATTGAATTAATTTTTGGTTCACTAACAGCAAATCAGGATGTTGAAGTACTAGAGAGAGCGCGAAACATATTTGCCTTTGTACAGTTGGTAAAAGCAGAAATAATTGATTACTCAGGTCAGAATGTGGACAAGAAATTCACTCAAGTTTCAGCTGTTGTCAAATCGATCCGTGATGCTTTTTCCACAGAACTTGGTCCAGTCTCAATAAGTGCACAGGGACGAGTTGCTGTACCTGATGGCTTAGTTCTTAAAGAGAATCTTGACAACTTAAAAGCAATATGTGGTGATATTGAGTTACCTTCATCAAGTTCATTTTACACAGGAGGTCCTCAATTTGGCACTACCTCGGACACTTCATCTAATCTTCTGAAAAATGATGAGTCAGGGCCATCAAATGAATCTACATCCTTGCTTGAACACCGTAAGCGGCATGGATTATATTACCTTGCTTCAGATAAGAGTGAGACAGTTTCAAATGATTATCCTCCAGCAAATGACCCCAAGTCAAACAGTAATATAAATGATGAAGCTGATGTGCTAGCCAAGTTGACTGAGCAATCACTTCTTTTGAAGAAAAAGGCAAATCAGGTGAAGCCCAGGCCTGTAGTGGTGAAATTGGATGATGGAGATGTACCACCAATTCCAAACAAAAGGTCAGAGCCAAGGGATGATTCTCTTTCTGGTGCCATAAAAGACGTTCTTCTTGGAAGTGAAACCAGCCTGGGTGTCTCTCGAAGTAATCCTCTTGATAAGTCATCAACTAAGCGGAAAGGGAAGAAGAAACTAGGCACCGATCTTCCATCTGAAATGAAAGAAAATCTAGGCGATGCAGAAAAGCCTGATCCTGAAAATCCCAATTCGAGTAGCAAAAATAAAGAGAGAAGACGGAGAGGTAAAGAGAAGACGGTTGAAGGGGAAGAATCTGATCAGAGGGGAAAGAAAAAGAGTAGCCACCGCCATGGCAGACGTAAAACTCATCAAAGAGCCAATTCACCCTTAAATGTGGTTTCCCAAACACCAGTAATTCCAGATTTTCTTTTGTAGCATTAATAGAATTTTGGTTTAAATATATCATCCACATGTTGTTATTGATTGAGGCTGTTTCCCTGTATTTCTAGAGCTGAGCCCTTGAGTTATGTAGATTCTTTGTTCATAATATTTTTGTCATTGGTTTTCATATCTTGATATTATTTTTTCCCTTATTGTCGTGTTTCTTGTACATGTTATAGAATGGGCATATTCAAGAAGTGAATTATCAAGTTGGATGTTGTAGTTGCCTCTTGTTTTTGTAGATATATGAAGTTCTTGTATTGAAAGTTGAAACATTTGCCATTACATTTTAGCTATGCTTCTTGGAATTCTCATGGTCTCAGTACAAACTGTTTTGTTGGAGAAAACTGGTGGATAAATGCCTCCTTTTACTGTTCTGTATCGTTAAGATCAAAATGTTAAATGTTTTTGAATTATTGAGGGTAATGATCTAGGTATTTATGCTGTAACCATAAGCCTGTAAGAGAGAGTGTGCCTCAAGATAGAGAATTTATGAGACTTCCTGAAGAATTGTGATTATCGTATCATACATTGGTTGAACAATTCACAGGGTACATAGAGGCAGCATAATCGTTAGCTGTTTTTTATCAGAAAAAGAGAAGAAAAAAATTGTTGGCTGTTTTTTGAATTGTAAATGAGAGTTTCTTTTTTTATTTTTGAATTATAAATGAGTTTCTGCTTTTTGTTGATATTTTAGATAATTTCTTACTATGTTTTCTTATTAAGCTCATTTTTTTGGGGCCGAACTGTTTTTTCCTAAATCATGCTTACAATTTTTTTTTGTTATTGTCATTGTGGATTGTACTATAGATAGATTATCATCATATTGTAATTCTAAAAAGTTTATCTCAGAATTTTGTTTTGATGATTATTCGATTGGTTTTTGTTGAGGTTATCGTCCCTCCCCATCTCCACATTAAGTCACTATCGTCGTCAACATTGGTATCTGTTAAGGTTGTTTGATACTTTGATTTGAATAATGAAAGTTACATAGACATCCATCTTGGCATACAATATGGCCAATCAAAATGTTACCTCTTTTTTTTCTTCTTATTCTCCATTTCCTCTCTATCCCACCCTAACCTCTCTCTATTATTGTGAAGATTTGAGATGAAAAAGTATGAACAGTTAATAACTTAAAAGGTTGCCGTGAAAGTTGTCAAAATCTTTTGAAAGAATCCTTTAGAAAAAGCATAAATTAATGGACTAATAAGAAGGGAGGATTTATCCAGAAAGCCCGCCACCAGCAAGCATGTACCGTACATATTTTTGGTTGCTAATAGTCAGAAATTTAGTAAAGAAATCACAAAAACATAATTTCCGACAGAATATTTGATGGAATACTATTCAGGCGCACCAAATGGCAAATGCATGCTTTGCATTATTGCATATTCATGATATGTTTTAAGTAACAAGAATGAAAAGACTGCATTTTTTTAATGCAAAATTGAAAAGACAAACTATTCTACCAAATACCAACCGTGCCTATTTGTACTTGGTATATACTGTATGTTAATAATTGCTACTCCCTCCGTTTCAAAATGAGTGTCGTTTTTGGTGTTTTCACACATATTAAGGAATGCAATCATTATGTTAAAAGTAAAAACACTTTTACTAAATTAAGCTTACTTTTTCTTGGAAATAGTGTATAATTAGATGATAGAAATGGAAAATATTGCATTGAGAATTGAAAAGTGACACTCATTTTGAAACAAAATTTTTGAGCTAAAGCGACACTCATTTTGAAACGGAGGGAGTAGTTTGCTACCCTCAAATTCAATAGGTTACTCCTCAATCTACTTTATCATCATTATGGAGAATTCTTAGTACTCAAAATTTAAATTATTTGCAATATAATAATTAAGTAAAAATAACGATGTGGCTTCAAGAGGGAGGCTGTTAAGAAAACATTGACAACATCCTGCCAAAGAAAATTCACACATCCTGAAGGTGAATGATGTAATATGAAGGAACCTGTGAGCTTTGATAAAGCATACAATTTGCAATCTAATCAATAACTTTGTTTTGCATGCCTATAATTCTTACATATAAAAATACATCAACATATTATAACATACGTTAGCATTTTTCTTATAATTATATTTCCTATTGTTCAACCAAGCACAATAATTGTATCTGAACGTATCGATTTTGAACTCTAATTTCTATATATAATATGCAATGTTTCTACTAATTGAGTTGAGAGATTTTTTTTTCTCTCTATTATGTGAAGTCAATTAGTGAATAACTTATTTAAGAAACGATTTGACCAGCATTACATTGGGGGATTTGATAGCCGAGCACTTAAGCTTGTTTTTTTCCACACTTTCTTTCTAACCCTTTTCTTTTCTTTTCTTTTCTTTTCACCATTAAGATTTGTCGATACCAAATGGAATCCTATCTTTGCACGCTAAAACACCCTATATGTTATGTTGCGCCAAAAGATAATTTGGTCATCATATTCAAGTTGACAACACTTTTTATATTTACTTGGTGAGTAGTATATGTGATATGATATGGCCTCACTTTTGATCCCATAAGTGGAGGCTAATCGCATTAATGTAGCTAGTACTTGACACTTGTGTAACTAAAAGGGGAAAAAATGTTCAAAATCAAAGGCATCAAAATGCCTAATATAATATCAATATATTATATACTCCCTCCGGTCCTTAATATAAGAAGATTTTTACTTTTTAGATACATTGGGAATCTAATGTATCTAGTCAATAATGTGGACTAGATACATTAGATTCTCAATGAATCTAAAAAGTAAAAATCCTCTTATATTAAGGACCAGAGGGAGTATATCCTAAAGTCTCCCTTTCATTGATATCATGAAATATTAGTTTGAAACCTCATAACCATTACATTCCACTGACCACTAGTACTTAACACCAAAAGCTTCAAAATTAATTTTGGATATTCCAGGGATCTAACATATTTTATTAATTCAAAGAACATTTACCAATATGAACTTCTATAATTATCGGCATTACGGCATATGATTGACATTGTAATCAAATTACTTCTCATTATCATCAGGTGTTTGTTTCTTTTGTTCATATTATGATTGTCCACTCGAATGATACTAGAAGTCCACTCAAATTCCACTTATCCCGTTACATTTTTCTTGCATACTTTTGTGTATATTTGATTCTAGTTTAGTATACTGGTTAAAATTGAATCCAAACATGTATAATTAATTTTGACATGTTTAAACCTTTTTAAATATAATTGATTTTGTCTCAATAAATAGTTAATTTTATTGAAGCTAAAAATTGTAGTAATTGTTTACTCCAAACATTATTGTACTTGTACGCTTAAATTTATCATTCAACCCACCTTTACGTAAATTATACAGTGTGTTCAAACATAAACCGCTCTAATTAATTAAAATAAAAAATTTACAAAATTAATTTGTCATTGCAAAACCAAACACATTATTGAGTAACACATTATTTAGCGGAACTTTTTTTTTTCCCATGTAGTTTTGCATATTGATCATGGTACGAGGCATGCAAATGCACGCTGAGAATTTCATAAAATGCATGTTTTAGTTCTTTCAATTCAGTGGAGCAACCAATACCATTTAGTCATTTACAACTTTGGTTATCTCTAATACTATATATTAGTGGGTCTAAACTAAAGTAATTTTATATTAACAATGGCCTAAAGTATGTTAGTGCGGGAGAGGGGCTAGAATGAAAATGGCCTAAAATATATATCTATAAATGCATATGGCGGTAAAGTTACATAATTTGGTATTAATTATTGAATGAATGGATAAGGAATCTCTAACTAAAGTAAGAACGAAACTAAAAAGTGGAAACATAACCTTATAAGTGGATCCATTAGTAAAAGGACAGGTCAATATTTTAATGGATTAATGTGTGCCATAGTTGTGTCTAACACATGCATATGTAAAGGAGATGTAAAGGTGATAGTTACATTTCTTTCCATTTTATTAAAAAAATAAATAGAACTGCATACTGACATAAGAAAAAAAATCAAATTGAGACTATAGGATTTACAATGGAATTAGGTTTTCCTTGATATGAATTAAATGAGGTATCAGTCACAACACCGGTACAAGATTTTATGTTTTTGTTTTTTATCTAATAATAATCTAGTGACTAAGTAGCAAAAATTTCCCTCTCTTTTTTCTTTCCTAAATAAGAAGTACAATGAGCTGGAATAATGTAAAAATAGGTTGGAAGCTTGGGCTATTTTTTTTCTTTCCATAAACAATATTTTATTAAAATAAGATCCCGAATCTAACACATCATCAACAACAAAAAACTAAACTTCAATACATGTACAACATAAAATGTAGAAGTTGTCAACATGATTTGATTTATCAAATTATGTTCATACACTTCTACAAGTTCAAGTACTAATGTGTACTAATATTTATTTATTTTCGTCAAAAAATATTTTTTCTCATTTTATTTCAAGGTTTTCTACCTCTATACTGAGCATTTCAAATACTAGTGTTTCCTTTGTCAAAAAAAAATTAGATATTCATCTCAATAAATTGAATTGAAGTTTCATTCAACCATTTAAACGGAGAGGAATATATATAACAAATTAAATAGTAACATGGAACCATTACCATATATTTCGTTTTCAATTTTTCTTCATTATCAGGTTGCGTTTCGTCATCAACTTGTTGTTATTCAAGTTGTGGTCACTGTTTTTTTTGGGGTTATTCTAACCTGTAAAAATACATCATTATCACTTGTTATACAAAAAACAATAATATGTATATAATTTTACATCACAATATCAAATTTACTGCATATCTGTGTTGAAAAGTCCTTTTTAAATTTTAATTTTATACAATCTACATTATGTTCATTTTTAATTTTTTTTAAATTTATAATATATACTAAACCTTAAAATTTGATAAAAAAAAAGACTAAAACCTTAAAAAACTCTTTCGCTTTGTACCTCTAAAAATACCTCATCCAATATTTGAGGAGATTATTCAAACTAGTTTCTCACTAACTTGAAAAGTCAAATTACGTACATAAGCAATCCAACAGTTGGCTTATTTAGACTTAAAGGGGTTGTTATTTCACTTATTTGACTAGTTTTTCTATTTCTGAACATAGTGATTTCAAGAATTTAATTAAACTCAAAACAGTAATCAATTAAAGAACAACCTTTTGTTCACAAGATTGCCATGAGAGTTATTTTTGATAATGAGCAGATTGGACGTGTTTTTTTAATTTTTATAAATGCGATGTGAGTCATGTGACAAGTAATTTAAGAAATTTTTTCCATAAATATGTGGTGACTTGTGAGTCCACCAAAAATAAAATTAAAGTATGTGGTGATCACTGCATAATATCTTTAATATTTTTCATTGGTATGTTAATATATATTTTTTTGTCCAGAAGTCCTAGTTCAACTGATAAAAAATGCCGAAATTGCTAGTCCAGACGTCCATGACCTGGGTTCGAACCCCGGTCACTCCACTTATGTGTGTGAGTTTATTAGCGGCTTTGTCATCTCGTTTATGTACCAAAAAAAATATATTTTAATTAGTGTTTAAAAGTTATCAATAAATTTTCTAAAAAATGTCCTCATGAGCCTAGCTCAATTAGTAAAGAACATTGTACATTTGTGTAGAAATCGGGATTCAGACCCGACACGTCTGCTTATTCATTTTTAAAGAGTAGATTTCTAACCGCTAGACATCTTAGGCTACCTAATCAAAAATTTTCCCTAAAAAAGAAAAAAATACAAAGTAGTTACGGCCGGAAGCCAAATATAATGTAGAAAAACATACACAAATAGTTTATGTAAAATCTAAAAAATACATAGATATTTGATTCCTTTAACAATTTGCTTTGAGAATCGATTTAAGATTATAAAAGGATCATGTGTAATTCATAAAAATTAAAATATACTAATTTTTAATGGTAGAATATATGCAATTTATACTATTAGGGTAAAAAAAATTCAAAAATTAAGATAGCAAAAATATAAAGTGGAGTCTCTTCAATTCATACATAATTTAAATTATAAAGAACTACTTTAACTAAATAATGGATAATTTAGTTATTAGTTTGATCTAATTGATGAAAATAAATGATTGACATATATTCCTTTCACCTCTTATTAATACATGTTAACTTTCTATTTTTTTTTTGTTTTATCAGATAGTTTAGTGGCTAAAAATTTCACTTATTGAAGGTGAATAAGTGTAAGTGAACATATTATAGTTCAAACCCTGATCTCTACACTTTACGTGCAAATATCCTACCAACTTTCTCTTCTTTTTTTCTTTTTACTAATTTTTTAACAATTTCTTAATACTTAAGACGATAGTTCATTGTTAAGAGTTTAGTCTTATAAATATTAAAATGTTATAAATAAGATAAAATAAAGGACTAATTTGATAAGAAAATAAAGATAAAAAACCAAAATGCTACCAATAAATAAGATAAAAGACCATTAAATTAATATAATTTTGTCTAAAATAATTAATATAATTTTGTCTAAAATAATGATTTAAAAAAATATGATTTAAATTAGTAAATTTTTTGTTTTTAATACTTACCTTGAATACAACTTAAATCTCACATGTGAAAGGGAGAGATGATCATGAATTCATGAATCATGATATCTATGATCATCAATCAATCAAAAATAGTCCTATACATTAAGATCCAACGTCATAAAATGCGGCATGTGGCAGTGGGGCCCAATATATATAAATTTTTGTCTCTCCCTCGCACTGGCTCGCTCGCGCTACATTACTGGTACTGGTAGGGTCTCTCTCTCACTTCTTATCGGCATGAGTGAGCGAGCGTAACCAAAACCAAACACATCTTTTCCTTCCCTTCATCTCCGCTTATCACCAAATTAATTAAACATATTTAGACAGATAAACTCTCTCTCTCTCTCTCTCTCTCTCTGAAACCCCGTCATTGCCACCGTAAGATAGAAACACACACTGATTATTATTATTATTATTATATTTTCATGGAAAATAAGCTGTTAGAAACAAACTAAATTGCGAGATGGCGACGCCATTGGATTGTGGAGGAGGAGGAGGAGGAGTGGCGGTTCTCTCCAATTCAGCCAACAAAGTCGTCGATTCCTCTTCGTCTCTCAATGGCGACGGTTTGAAGTGCTCCAAACTCGACTCACCAATTTTGATTTTCTTATTCTTTCATAAAGCGATTCGGAATGAGCTTGACGCTTTACACCGATTAGCCATGGCATTCGCTACCGGTAATCGCTCTGATATTCAACCACTCTTAGAGCGTTACCATTTCCTCAGCTCTATTTATAAACACCACTCCAATGCCGAAGATGAGGTTCAAATCTCGGTTCAAACTTTTTATGTTTAATTCTATTTTCTACCTTTTTCATTGTTAAATAAACTGTATAATTGAATTTCCATTGCTAAGATAAATGGTTTAGAAACTCAAGATTTTCTTAGTTGATTGCATTCTTGTTGACGAAATGAAATGAAATTACGCTTTTGTTTCTTTTCCTCTTCGTCTTTGTAAATTTAATTTAGGTCTAACTTTAGCGAAGCTATTTTGATTTGGATGCTATGAATCTTTGTTAATCTTATTTAGTTTAATTTAATCTTTTGTTACTATTCATGGAAAGAGACGGTGAAAAAGAAAACTGTATTATATATAGCACTTTAGCTTTGGGAAGAATCAAATAGTAAAGGTAGAGAATCCATTTTCCTTCATCACAGCACAGTGGAATTTACCGTTCAAGTAGATACTTTTTTGATTTTTTTTTTTTCCGTTTCATTTGATAAGATGAATCGATAATAAAATTCAGATATGTCTCCTTCTGTTTATTAATCCAATGGAAAGAATGACAATATAAGTATTGTAAACAAAGTACTTTGCAGAAACTTCCTTGATTGTGCCATTGCAGGATTGTTCACATTTTTGTTGCTAAATAGGCTACTCTTAAACTGATTGAATGCAAATAGTAATGATAATGTAGTGCTCATTCACTACTAAATTGAGCTTTTATAAGAAGTTGATGTCGTTAGCACACAGTTAGTGTCACTTAAACTTGTTTGATTTTTTCCCATTCTATATGAAATGGTCTTTAACAATCATTTCTTTGTTACATTTTTGTTGTAGATATTTAGATGGGAGTACTTTACTTTTTTAATTAAATTTACCAGATCTTCCATTTGTTTTTTCTTGAATTTCGTATCAATGTCTTCATAGAGTTTGATTGAATTTTCTTACAACGATAAGGCTATATGCATTTCATTCTTTCAACAAAGCATTATTGTGTTCATTTGGATTTTATCAGTCCTTACTCTTTATCTCTTCTGCTATGTTTCAAATGTTCTGAAGGAAATGTATTTTGGAATGTAGGTCATTTTTCCAGCTCTAGACAGACGTGTGAAGAATGTAGCACAGACATATTCTCTTGAGCACAAGGGTGAGAGCAATCTTTTTGATCATCTATTTGAGCTGTTAAATTCTTCCATCAAGAATGATGAGAGTTTTCCAAGAGAATTAGCATCTTGCACAGGAGCTTTACAGACATCAGTTAGTCAACACTTGGCAAAGGAAGAGGAACAGGTACAAGGTTATTTAATAGCTCTTATTTAGTATTCCACTTGGACTCTAATGATAAGTTAGATAAATACCATGTAGTTCTTCATTTATTTTTCCTACAAGCTAGAATTTCTGTTATTATTATAGTTATTATTATTATTATTATTATTATTATTATTATTATTATTTGAAAACATGATGATCAGAAGATAGTTAGGAGTTTGGAGGACAAAGGGCCCTCTCTATCATGAAAAGAACTGATATTATTAACTTTTATAACATGGCTATGTGCCAAATAGGCAAAGTGGTAAAACTATAAAATCACATCACCTTTTGATGTATAGTAATGTATTTGTGCCTTGTTTAATTCATGGGTTAAATGCTCTTGTAGACACTATTGCTTTTAGCAGAACCATATGGGCTTCGTTTGATGATTCAGCAAGACTAATCAAGTGTAAAACCTGCAACAATCAATTAAGTTCGTTCAGGTTTTATTTGTTAAAGATTATTATTTTAACTAAATGGTAAATTCCTTCACTAATGTACGTGAGAAGATGTTTATTGTTTTTTGGTGATCAATATCTACATATATGTTACTTCCTTTTTTTTTTTTTTTTTTTATAATGGTTTGATATGCCAAATGGATAACACGGTCAAGTTTCACTCGTAGACTACCTTAAGAAAGTTTGCACAATACAGATGAATCCTAAAGTATTCATTGTAACTTTTTGTCATAGCTTTGTAGTTTAAATGGATAAATAATCTAATTTGTTTTGTGGATGTGTCTAATCATTTTGTTTGTGGGCAATGTGTCTAATTTTTTGTTTGTTTGTTGGGATATGTCAGGTATTTCCTTTGCTTATTGAGAAGTTCTCTCTTGAGGAACAAGCATCCTTAGTTTGGCAGTTTCTTTGCAGTATTCCTGTGAATATGATGGCAGAATTTCTTCCCTGGCTTTCAACATCTATATCAGCTGATGAATCTCAGGATTTACGAGATTTCTTAATCAAGATTGTGCCAGAGGAAAGGCTTCTTCAAAAGGTGTGGTTTTCAATCCTGCTTTAGAGCATCGTTGTTCTATTTTCTATGTTAATAATGTTACTTTATGTGCTAAAGCTGATGGTTCAATTTATTACTACCTCCACATCCCTAATATAGAACCCCGTTGACTAAATCACAAGAATTAAAAAAAATTGATAGCAGTATTGAATTTGTTACAAGTTCACCTTTCAGGAGAAAAAGTTAGTTTATGTTTTTATCATAGTATTTATTACAGAAAAAGTTGTAACATAATTAGGAAGAGGGTCCTATATTTAGAGATGAAGGTAGTAATAAATTGAAAGGTGTTGATAACGAAATAATTAATGCCGTTGGAAGTTTGAAAGAGGTCTTATAAATAGGGACAAAGAAAAATCTTAGGAGGGTCCTCCTATATTTAGAGATTTGGAGGCAGTATTAGCAGAGTCTACATTAGGAAGAATAAGAGGGAGTCTAGGAAATTAATTAGAGCCCAATTGGACTATTAATATAAGCAGAAGTTTTTATCAATAGACATAACAAAATACCATATTAACTGTTTTTGGTTGGTTACTGTGCAAAGAGAGTAGTTATAAATTATAATGCAGTTAGTGAGGATAATTGGAGGGGGGTATCAATTGTTTTGATGATATGGAAAAACGATCCTTCTATGTACTACTTGTGCTCTTCATGTATTGGTACATTGTAAGGTACTGATTGTTCACAATAAGGATTACTTGTGTGTCTCATATTCCGGTCCAGTTATATTATTTATATAATTTGCATTGTAACCGTAATATATCATCTTATTCTTGCTTATTTGTTGATTATTGAAGGTTGTTTTCACCTGGATGGAAGGGAGAAGTAGTGTTAACACAATTAAAAGTAGTGCAGTTCATTCTCAAGTTCAATGTTGTTCTAGCCCATTAACCCATCAGGTTGGAAGAGTTAATTGTGTATGTGAGTTCACAACAACTGGCAAAAGGAAACATTCTGGATCTATGCTAGATGTTTCTGATGCCACCGGAACACATCCTATAGATGAGATATTGCTCTGGCATAATGCAATAAAAAAAGAATTAAGTGAGATAGCAGTAGAGACCAGAAGGATACGACACTCTGGAGATTTTACTGAGATATCAGCTTTTAATGATAGACTGCAATTCATTGCCGACGTTTGCATATTTCATAGGTATTCCGTTAATTTTGTATTAAGAATATCCTTTTAGTTGAAGTTTCATATGTTTATTCGATTAAACAATTCCATACTATAACTTATGGTAAACACCAACCTTTATTACTGAATTTTTTCTCTCTGAATGCAGTATTGCTGAGGACAAGGTTATTTTTCCAGCGGTAGATGGAGAATTTTCTTTCTTTCAGGAGCATGCTGAAGAAGAAAGCCAATTTAACGACTTTCGGTGTCTGATTGAAAGTATTCTAAGTGAAGGAGCGTCATCTAATTCAGAAGTTGAATTTTATTCCAAGTTATGCTCACACGCTGATCATATAATGGAAACCATACAGAGGCATTTCCATAATGAAGAAGTCCAGGTGCGTATCATTGCTTATGTGGTGAAATTTTTGAGTGACTAGCGTAGAATGTAAATATGTTAAGCAAATGAAATGTTAGTTACAACAGCTAGATCAATCAAATGGTGAGATTTGAGTATCATATCTGCAGAAGTTGATAAATATAAACAACTGTGGTATCTCTTTGTTGATTAACTAACTTCTATTGGAAGAGAAATATGACATTAAAATTTCTTTATGAGATATTGGCACATAAACTCCCTTTTGATATATCTAATGTCTACATTATCACTCTCATATATAGGTTCTTCCACTTGCAAGAAAGCACTTTAGCTTTAGAAAACAATGTGAACTTCTGTATCAAAGCTTATGCATGATGCCTCTGAAATTGATCGAGAGAGTCCTACCATGGTTGGTAGGATCTTTAACTGAAGAAGAAGCAAAGATGTTTCTGAGAAACATGCAATTTGCAGGTTCCTTTGTCTATTTTTTATTTCCTTTCCTTCTAAAGAAATCGTCTTTCTGAGAATTGTTTTTGCTAATCTATGTTCGACAACTTAATCTTTTTCAGCACCAACAACAGATTCTGCTCTGCTCACACTCTTCAGCGGTTGGGCATGCAATGCTCGTAATGAAGGCCTGTGTTTGTCTTCGGGCACATCAGATCGCTGTCCTGCTCAAAGACTTTCTGATATTGAAGAAAATATTGCTCTGCCATCATGTGTTTGTTCCTCCGCATCATCTGACAGACATTGCTCAGTAATATTTGAGTCAGATGGAAACAAAAGACCAGTCAAGCGAAACACATTGAAGTTGAACAATGGAGATGTACCCGAAATTTCAGAGACTGAAAGTATCCTGAAACAAGGCTGCAGTCCTCGGTCCTGTTGCGTGCCAGGTTTAGGTGTAAACAGTAACAATTTGGGGCTTAGTTCAATTTCTACAGCCAAGTCTTTACGCTCCTTGTCTTTCAGCTCTTCGGCTCCATATCTTAATTCCAGTCTTTTCATATGGGAAACAGAGAGCAGCTCATGTGATGTTGGCTCTGCAGAAAGACCAATTGATACCATATTTAAATTCCATAAAGCTATACGTAAAGACTTGGAGTATCTGGATGTTGAATCTGGAAAGCTGAGTGATAGCGACGAGACAATTATTCGGCAATTTAGTGGAAGATTTCGTCTTTTGTGGGGTTTATATAGAGCGCATAGTAATGCAGAAGATGATATAGTATTTCCAGCATTAGAATCCAAAGAGGCCCTTCACAATGTGAGCCATTCATACATGTTGGACCATAAGCAGGAAGAACAATTGTTTGAAGATATTTCCTGCGTTCTTTCTGAGTTTTCTGTCCTTCATGAAGCCTTGCAGTTGACCCATATGGCAGAGGATTTGAGTGGTAGTAATTTTAGAACTTCCGATGCCGATGACAGTGATGATGTCAAGAAGTATAACGAACTTGCAACAAAGCTTCAGGGGATGTGCAAATCCATGAGAGTGACCCTGGATCAGCATATTTTCAGGGAAGAGCGTGAACTGTGGCCATTGTTTGGGAAACATTTCACTGTGGAAGAACAAGATAAGATAGTAGGCCGGATAATTGGAACTACTGGAGCTGAAGTTCTCCAGTCAATGTTACCGTGGGTTACTTCTGCATTAACACAGGATGAACAGAATAAAATGATGGATACATGGAAGCAGGCAACTAAGAATACTATGTTCAATGAATGGCTTAATGAATGCTGGAAAGAGAGTCCAGAATCTATAGCACAGACAGAAACATCACATCGTAGCACTTCTCAAAAAGGTTTCTAATTGCTTATAGTTTCTTTCATTTATGCGGACTTTGTGCGATGGATAATTAATATTATTGTATGTTTTATTCTTTTCCAGGATCTGAGTATCAGGAATGCTTGGACCTCAATGATCAAATGTTCAAGCCAGGTTGGAAAGACATTTTTCGGATGAATCAGAATGAGCTTGAGTCTGAGATCCGTAAGGTTTATCGTGACTCAACTCTTGATCCAAGGAGAAAGGCATATCTTGTGCAGAATCTTTTGACAAGGTTGTTTCCAGTGTCCAGAATTCTTTGATTTTATTTGATAGGGATATAATTAACTATTATATTTATTTGATAGGATTTTACCTATTGTCATCAAGCTCCAATTGTTGATTAGTTCTTTGTGTATTATAGTCGTTGGATAGCTGCCCAGCAGAAATCACCTAAAGCTCCATCTGAAGGATCATCTAATGATGTCGAAATAGAAGGACACTCACCATCATTTCGGGACCCAGGGAAACTTGTATTTGGGTGTGAGCACTATAAGAGAAATTGCAAGCTTCGAGCTGCATGTTGTGGCAAGTTATTTACTTGCAGATTTTGTCATGACAATGTGAGCGATCACTCAATGGATAGGTAGATTTCTGTTGGGATTTCTTATATTTTATAGTAGTATATACTTCTAGTCCCTAGACTTCGACACTCCGGTATAGCAGGATCTTTGTAGTATTAGGCTGTCCATTAATGTGCTTCTAACATCTGCTTGATCATCACAGAAAAGCAACATCAGAAATGATGTGTATGCGCTGCCTGAATATACAGCCGATTGGGCCTATATGCATGACACCTTCATGTAATGCACTTTCAATGGCAAAGTACTATTGCAGTATATGCAAATTTTTTGATGATGAAAGGTACCTTTTATTTCTTACATCACACTTTAAAATTTGTTATTGAAATTGCTGCTGTCTTTCTTTTTTGAGGGGGTAAACGGGGTCGACCTTGGACTGATCATCATCTTCAGATTCACACTTCATTACAGTAGGACTGAGATTGACAATTTATGAACAATTTAAGGAGGTTCATACACCATTTTAGGGGAGAAACTATTTTTGTATGTAAAGTAATTCAAAGAAAAATAGACATATGGTTGATCATGTTAAGATCTTGTGTAAATTCTCCAACAGATCATTAAAGATAGAAACTCAATTGAAATGAGAAATTGATAAGAAAAATAAAAATAATCGAACTATTTTACCTTGGGATTAAATTAGGTCAAGATAACTAACCAAATGGACTAATTGACTAACAGAGCAATTGTCATTATTATGTCAGATAGTTTGATTGATTTCGTTGAGCCCTGTCTTGGTCTCAGATAGTTGTGAACTTGTGATCCCTGCTTCCAAAATACCTTACCCAACGATACATGTCCACCAAGCATTTCAAAGCCTTAAAGCAGACTATACAATAAATTTGAACTTAGAGAAGTTGAATGAAAATTGATACAAAGAATCAAAAGAGTGGAACTATTTTATTGAAAACTAAAAAGTAATGGAGAGTAGAATTCTTTCCACGGGTATTCCCTTCACAAAGATTTCTTTTTTCCATACAAAGTACAATAAAAATGTCTTTTTCTATTATGATTTCCTCTATTTATCTAACTTACCTCTTTTGACTAACTAAATGGACTGACTGATTAACAGTCCCCATACCTATCAATTTCTAACTAATATCCTATTGTTTGTAAGCGTGAATTAAAATCTTTTGAGGCTTCTATATTCAGATGTGCATATTTATACTTCTGAAAAAATTAGAAGATTGTTAATTTTAATTTTTAACTTACACCGTTCTTGTTTAGGAATGTATACCATTGCCCATTTTGTAATTTATGCCGTGTTGGACGAGGGCTTGGGATTGATTATTTTCATTGCATGAAATGCAACTGCTGCCTGGGGATTAAATCTTCATCTCATAAGTGCCTGGAGAAAGGCTTAGAAATGAACTGCCCAATTTGCTGTGACGACTTATTTACGTCAAGTGCTACAGTCAGAGCTCTGCCTTGTGGCCACTATATGCATTCTGCTTGTTTTCAGGTCCATTTTACACCCATTTTAAATTTCATTCCTCTCTCAAGCAAATTGAAACCGAATGTGGATTCAATCTTACACTTTGTTATGACATGTTAGGCATACACTTGCAGTCACTACACGTGTCCAATCTGCAGCAAGTCATTGGGTGATATGGCGGTAAGTTTGTTTTTTTTAAATCTCCCTACCTTTAATGCCCTTTATGATTCATAATAAAACAAAATATTTATAGATGTGCAAAAAGTTAAAACGGAGAAACAAACAAGGCCAGCAGTTTAATATAATATAACTCTACTATCTTATTAAATTGCAATCGATTTCTCAAGTTGAGGCAAAATATGAGATGTAACATTTTACATTTTGAGATATTCATATTGTTCTTTCTCTATCTACCTAGGTTTACTTTGGTATGCTCGATGCCTTATTGGCTGCGGAGGAGCTCCCTGAAGAGTATAGGGACAGTCATCAGGTAAATACTTTAGCATCTCTTGCATGTTGCATCTTTCTTTCATTCCTTTCAAAAGTTATGTGGATTTTATGAGAGAGCACTCAAGCATTTTAGGCTGTCACTCAGCAAAGAATTTGTATATTTTTTGTCAGTTAAGTCCATTTTATAACGGCCATGCAGGACATACTTTGCAATGACTGTGGTCGAAAGGGAACTTCACGCTTCCACTGGTTGTATCACAAATGTGGATCTTGTGGCTCTTACAATACTCGGCTGATCAAGTGAGACAAATTTCAGCAGCTCTTGGTGTGCTTTTGACTGAAGGTAGACAGAGTTTGTAAATACTTGTGTAGGAATCTCAATTTTCTCCCAACCAGGAGCCCGATTATTGGTCCATGTTTTAACATAAACGGATTGCACGCGAATCACTTACCTTAGAGACCTCTTTCCTCTTGTTGTACACCTAATCAGTTCTTATAATAATTATTATGTACAGATCAATGTTCTTCTTCCAACCTTCTTATTTGTGTAATGGATATTTTTTCCGCCACTTTTCTCATCGTCGTTAAGGTTCATGAAAGTGTGTTGGCTGTACTCTAATCATGCTGAGGACAACTTATCACCAACTTCCCTTACGTTTTCCTTATTGGTGAATATATATGTTGTACCTACTTCTGTCTTTTCAGTGTAATATTTTTTTCAACTTAGATAGTGTTGGACAATCTTTGCTTAAATTGAATCTCAATTACTCTATCAATATCAGCATTAGAAATGAAGTAACTGTCATTTTTAATTATTGATAAACTTTATGAAAGTTCTAGTTGTGTAGCATATTCAAGAATAAAAAGGCAGGGAAAAAGATGGTTCCTACCGGATCCGAATGAAGTGTTACCGACATGGATGGTTGTGTTTATGGTTGTCACGCAAGTGAGAATCAAGAGAATATCCAAACTAGAGAAAAGTAGAATTCTTAAGGTTTGTTCAATCTTCAATGACGTCTTACATTATTGTCACAGACACAAAAAAAGGTGACTTGTTAAGATCTCCTGTTGGAGATCTACATTAAATTTTGTGGATTCTTTTGTAGTTATTGAGCTGACTTATTTTAGACTTTTCTTCTCAACATGATAAGTTGGGTCAAACAGTTTTTTAAGAAAATATATTGTTAAAAAAGTTTATCTTAAAAAAACTTGTATGCCACAATAGTAGTTAGGCCAAATGCATAAAAAAAATAACCACTATGGAAACTATTATCATTGACCCCAACCAAAAACAAATCATTGACCAACTTTCAAGTTCAACAACATAAGCACCATTAATTTAGTTTGCACATGGAAGAAAAAAGATCTTACTCCCATAAATTATTGAAAACAAATGTAGAGATGATGATGACACTCGTACTCGCAGTTTTTATTGATAACAAATTTTATACCGATAAATATAAAACTTCTCATAAAAAAAAAATCTAAACAAATGTCCTAACTTATATTTATTGTTTTATTTGTAAAACTTTGTTGTAAAGTGAGAGTGTAGTGTAATAATATTTTTGTGTTGATACTATTATATTTGTATTGGTTTAAATGATTTTCTATCCTTGTAAATTGGCATGTTTTTGATTTTAGTCCTTATATTTTTATTTTTTTGAAATTCATCTCTGAATGTTAATATTATTTTAGTTTTGGTCCTTAAAGTTAAAATCTGCACGAAAATTCAAAAAAAAATCTACACAAAAACTACAATTTTTCTGCAAATTTTAACTTTAGAAACTAAAACCAAAATAATTTTAATATTCAGAAATGAATTTAAAAAAAAAAATATAATACTCCCTCCTGTCCATGATTTTAACCATTAGTTGATAAATCAAAACTAAATATTATAGATACATCATAGCGAGTCATGAGGTTGTTAACAATCATAACTGTTAATTTTCTCACTTTATATTTTCCTCAATCCAAATCCAAGTCAAATAATATACTCCAATCCTATCATGCAATATAATACTCCCTCCAATCTTAATTATAAACAAATTTCCACTTTTTGTTATTTAATGAACAAAAAGTGTATATGGTCTATAATTAAAGTTATATATATATTTGTTATCTAATGAATCTAAAAACTGAAAAGTTGTTTATAATTAAGATCGGAGAGAGCACGTAGTCACCATTTTATAACATTAAAATACATACAGTTGTCGAATAAAACTTCTACAAAAACCCCTCAGAACTAATAAATGTTTACAGTTGTCGAACAACATTATTCAATTTACATTACATTACCATCATTGCCTAAATTGGGTATCCTAAAAACTTATCTTTCCACAAAAGGAAAGAAAAAGGAGAAATGGGTAAAAACTTAAAAAGGTACAAGGGTCAAGATACTGCTTTTTTATTTTTTTCCTTTAAGCTTTATAAAGGAGTTCCGCCTACCAAAAATCATACGATTGAATTGGTAGAGACTTACTTAGTGTCCACGTCAATGACCATTGGCTTCTCCTCCGAAGCATAGGTAGTTGCTGGAGCTGCAGGATCAGCAGCAGACTTTGATTCTGTGCCAGAAAATGGACTCCTTGTTTGAGCAGCAACACTAGAGTCTACCTCCATAGCAGTAGCTCTGGGAGGTGACGCTGGCTGCACCTCAACATCCGGATAAGCTGCCTTAAACCTTGCCCGCAGGCCTTCGTCAACTAACCTTACACCACTCAATTGATTACCAAGAGACATCCACCTAATGGAAAAATGGAGAGAATATTATAACAGCTTAAGATTTTTTTGGATGAATTCAAATACTCTAAATAATTATAAACACCATAAAAAACTGCTTAAGATTTCTATGGATGAATTTTTTGACCTAAACCTACAACTACAACCAGATTAGGTTTTTAGTCCCAGAAATCAAAAGCACATGAATCATGTAATTGATATTAGAACATTGTCAAGTGAACTTCACTTATATAGCATCGAGACTCATTTCAAATCCAGAAAATACTCCACCCCAATCAAATAGTTTTAAGAATACCATGAAAGAACTCAACAAAATAAAAACACCAGTCAAGAAAATTGAAAACCTACCCTGCATGAGTATTGTGCATGCGAGCAAACAACTCCAACTTTCTTGTTCTTGGACTTATCCTCTCCAACAAAGGATACATCTGTAGGAATAAATTGAGAATTTTGAAATTGTTAAACATGTGATAGACTTAAATTCAAATACTTATATGGTAGAATAACATTATTACCAGGCTTAGTTAAACTATTTACACGATGGAATGTGCAAGCTTAAAAATCAATAAGGTGGAGAGGAAAAGTGAAAAAAATAAACTCCATACGTTCTCAAATATAAACAAAATTTGGTCAAAGAAACTTGATGTTTTTGGTACAAATTTTAGACAAAATACATGAACTTTCTTTGACCAAATTTTGCTTATATGTGAGACCAGAGTAGTATCATGTAAATAGATTTTAGTAAGCTCTTTGTTTTGGCTAAAGCTTATTATAATTTAACACTTTTTTTTTCAGATACAATAGTGAAAGAATGATGAAAAACTTGCAAAGAGAAAATTTTAGATACAAAATCAATGACTACTATTGACCACTGCACCGTTTATAAAATCAGTCGAAGCATTGAGGAGCAGAATAACTATCAAAATTTGGTTGAATATCATACAAACCTCATCTGGCTTTCGGCTTGTTTCCCGGACTTCAGCAACAATAACATCAGTATCAATGTTTCTGTTTACTTCCGGACTACCCTTTATTCCAACAAGACAATGTTCCTTGCTGTGATTGAGCCAATGGCCCGTACGTCCGGTTCTAATTATTCGCTGAAGTTGATTGGTTTTCACCCAAATGATCTCCTCAACACGTTTATATCCCCATAGTTCTAAGCTGCAGAGCACAATACGGGCAAGGCAAATACGGATTATTAGTAAAAAGAAGCCTCAAAATTGTTTTGGTAATGCTAATCAGATAACATAATTTTATTTAACGAAAATGAAAATTAGCATATGACCAAACACAAATGCAAATACCATTCTCTTCCAAGTTCCATCGCACGCCCAGTGACCCATAGAAAAATAAGCCCATGAGTCTGCAGAGCAGGGACATTAAGAGTGCGCATTTCATCATCAGCCATAGTTCCATAAGGCAGCTCCATGTGAATGTCCCACGGTGGATCAGCCATTATTACTCCAAACTTACCTAATATGTCCATTCTAAAGTTACGTATATCACAGTTGATCCATTGTGGTTCCCCAAGTTCCACTTCAGAACAATACTCAGCACGCTGCTGCTTTAGTGGTTTGGCAGGATGAGGAACACCCATCATTGTTGGAGGCACATCAGGTGTAGGGTCATACTCATAGTGAACATACTTACATGACTATTAAAGGACATAAAAAAATAACACAATTCAAACTTGTGACAAACATAACTAAAATGAAGAGAGAGAAAAATTGACATAAGAACTAGAAGTAAAAACCAATTTAGGATTAGAAACCAATGCCTTCATGTGCCGGCAGGTATCAAGAAATGAACAGTCTCCCAAACTAAGGTCAGTATGAGATGCAATGATTCGTCTAAAATGAACCTGCCGAGAAAAGGATCACAAATTAGCAATATCCCAAATTAATGTCAGTATCAGTCGAGTATCGGTATCAGATACGTATCACAAACCGATACTTTTCTATTTTTTAAGTATCTTGGCTTCATAGCAAACGCATATCAAGAAATTTTCAAAGTTTGATTAGTTCAAATGTGTCTTAGTACACCAGCCCAAACCAACAGATAGCAAATAAGATAGAAATGAAGCCAGAGAAGCAAAACAATTAGTAATAAAATAGTATTCTTGTAATTAACCTTATCACAAGCTACAAAGGAACCAGTCTGTCGTCGACAATCTTCTTTAGTCAGTAAGTCACAATATTGCCTCACCTGAGATGGGCCTTTAGTTTTGAACTGAAAAATAATACATTTAAACAAGCTGAATTAGGTTTAACCATACAAAAATATTAGAGTATACTAAAAGCTGAAATTGGAATCAAACCTTAGCAGCTACAGCAGTCTCCCTTGCTGTCGGTCGATGAATTAAATCCAAAAGCTCCTCGCCAGTTTTAGATTTTTGCATCTCCATAAACGATTTCTTACTCAATAAAGCCTCAACATCCTTTATATCCTCATCATATGTTTTTGGTTTCTGTGGTGTTGCATTAGCACTACTCCCTGATGCATTTGGCCCCACTAACAGTCTATGCATCGGCGGAATACCACCAATACCTCTATGTGCACCAAACATTCCCATTGGTCTTGGTGCTCCTCTTGGTCCACCGCCAGAAAGCATTGGCGGTAACCCAGACATATGAGGATCACCATGAGACATCCACATATCAGAATTTGGCCTTAAAAGTGGCCTTCCCATCATAACACCATTCACATTCGCGTTACCTGTGTTGATTTGCTGCTGATTTTGATTCTGATTTGTGTTCGCATCTCCGAAACTAGATTCATTTTGCTGCTGATGCAGTGCAGTTTCTGGCAATTCTCTCAAGAGACGGGTCCTATCTATATTCAAAACCATAATTCTTGATTTCCCACTGACAACAAACTCCTCCAATTCAACAGCACCATTATCATCTGCCATTGACCTCAAAGCTATCTCGACCGCAAGTGTTGGCCCACCTGAATCTCCACCAAGCTCCTGAAGTGCAGCTTTGTCTTGTGGAGTGACCGTTTGATCATTCTCCAATTCCCTCAAAACAGTGGAAGAATCGATAGGCGAAAAAGGGACTCGGCCTAAAAGACAAACAGCAACCAATGATCGAACAATGGACAAAGGACTAACTTTCTCTGATTCCAGATTTGTAGTGACAAGAGAGGTTTTAGCATTTTGAGGATTATTATTATTATTAGAAGGGTTTTGAGGTAGTTGTTGGAGTGATGATTTGGGAGGGTTGAAACTGGGAGAAGGAGGAGGGAGAGGGGGTGTAGGAGCAAAAGGACGATGGTTAAAAGAAGAAAGAACTTTGAGAGAAAGATCAAGCGAAGAAACGAGATTGGGTATCATAGATTGTACAGAAGAAAGCATGTTCATATGTGACTTATGTTGGGTTTCTATACGAGCTTCAAGTTGTTGCCTTATATCTCTAATACTGTTTATAGCTTCATCTGATTGTGGCGACTCCATGGATGAATCAATTAATGATGGATTCCAATCCTAATTAAAAACATAATAATTCAATTCAATAATTTATACACTAAATGGATATAACAAACAAGGATTTAAACCGTGCGATCATTGAAAATGTTGAAATTTGCATACAAAGGCTGTTATAATGCAGCTGCAATTGTGGTCGGTCGCAACTCGCGGCGCAATCACAGATATTTCCAAAAAACCTTGACATTGCATTCAAAAATCACAATTACAGTTGCCAAATGAAATGTAAAACTTTGCTACTAAATTATGATACTAAAAGATTGCAATTTTCAAGAGAACAATAAATCAAACACATGGTGAGCTAATACATGATGATACAGAAAAAACATGTGCATAGTTCCAACTCAACACAAATCCAATACACTATAATGGACTGTGCAAATTCTTCAAATAAATATGAATGAAGGATCACTATCACTATATTAAAATTTGCAACAAAATAAAGAAATAAATTAGTAGTAGACGACAATTAAGAAATATTATTTTAAAATCACTCACTCGCGTTTCTGAAGGTTAATGGTATGGCGGGATTGATGGCCTTTCAGACTGGTTGTGGCGGTGGCCGACGACCAACTCCGGTTGGGTTTTCCGGCGAGTTGAGTTGAACGCGACTCTTTACTTTGTTGTTTCTGATACGATACGATTTGTTGTTTTTAGGGTTTTATTTTTATTTACTTTTTTTCAAATAAATTTTGTTTTTATTTTTTCTTTAGTGAATAATAATGGGCCGGTCTTTCTTCAAAAGCTAGTGGATTGGGCTTGCGTTAAGAGTTTGTTAAGAGAATTTTAATTTCTCACTTCATAACTTAAAAATAAAATAAAAAAATACTAGTAATATTTTATCTGAAATTATCCATCTTTTTTTTCTTCTTTCAAGCATATTGGTAAAATCAGATTAGTTCAATTTTTTTTCTTTTTATCTAAAATAATAAAATGTTTGATAACAAAAATATGAAAATAAATAAAACTTTAATCAAATCAAATATTATGGCATAGAGCTTGTAGGAACCGGGAAGGATCATGATTTGATACTACATAACACATTTTTGTGGAAGAGCTAAGAGATTTAAGATGCATCCTAAGCATCAAAGCAAATATTATCTCATATGTCCAACAAACCCTATAATCTATCTAAATCATTGACTAAGTCGATATATTTGTAAGGGCATTGGAAGCATGCTTTCGATAGTATTCTCATTTAAGTTGGTTTGTTATACTATTTAGATGATTGTATTGTTGTTGTATTTATAGGTCGTTTAATTAGATGTTAAGTTTTTTGTTCCGCTCTTAGGTTCTTTCACATTAAAAAATAAGTAAAAATTGACAATTTTGGAACCTGTATTTGAAAATCGATAAATTCTTACATGGTCATGTGAACATTGGTCACAACTAATAAAACATTGACATATCACACAATTATTTAAAAAATCACACAATTGTGTGACGTGTCAATGTTTTATTGATTGTAACCAATAGTCACGTCACATATGATCATATAAGAATTTTTCCTGAAACTCTACTCTCAGCCCATTAGAGTATTTATGAAACTGAATACTAATTGTCCAATAATTTGGATTAATAAGTATATTCAAAGTTTATTCAAAAAAAAAAAGTATATTCAAAGTTAAATTTATAAGCCTATACATGCCATTTTATTTGATGAATCAACTGATGGGTTGCAAGGTGAGTAAGTAGCTCACAAAGTGAACTTAGAAAACAACTTCTCCCAAAACAAAAGTTTCAATCAAGAGATTGTTTATCCGTATTTAAATTACCACTTATAGTCACATTTTTGCAATTAGAGAAAAATGTTAATTATTAATTAATTAGTTGAAGAAAAAAGATTATTTCTTCTCAAAAATAAAATAGTGTTAATCTGAATAAAGTACTTGGAACAAAGCTAAATGGATTCATCAAAGAAAACAAAGATGAGACCAAACATCAATCAATGATTGTACTGTCTGCAAAGCTCTTGGCCTTTTTATCTGCATAACCATTTCCACTTTTTTTAATCTCTCCTTCCAATAATCAACTTCATTAAATGTCATACTAATGAACCTCTATTAGTACTAATCCCTTTCTAGTTTTGGACCAGTCTAAACAACATTAATGAACTTTGACAAACCAATATCAAAATCAATGAAACATAGACCCCAGACACGACACGAAATAATTTGAAAAAATAAAAATTGAATGTAATTACATGTGACGTCTGATACGATACGATACAAGCATAGATATAGAAAACAATGGTATAATTTGAACGAATCAGATCTTCTTCTTCTTAGCCTTTCCAACACGCAAAAATGAACCAAATCCAAAGAGACTTAAACTTCCTTTAGAAAAACAAGGAGTAGGCACATTTAAAACAGGACTAATCCTAAAACCATTTCCATAACTCTTACCTGAAGAACACTTTTGAACAGGATACAAATTATTTGACATAGAATATGATGATTTTTGTCTATTTGAACTCATTCTCTTTAAATTTGGAGCTGAACCGGTCGATTTGCTTCGCCACAATGAAGGCGAAAAATATACAAAGTTTTTATTTGTATCACAGTTGAGACTTTTGCTTCTTTTGAATCCCCAAAAGGAACTTGTTTGAGTATTTGTTTCTTGAACTTCTCTTATAATGTTATCTTTCTTTGTTTTAGTTGAAAATGGTCGAGGCGGACGAAGATTCATATGTGGAGGTTTTTCCTTATAAGAAGATGCAGTGTAGTTTTTGTTGTTGTATTGTTGTATCTGCAATGGAAGTATGACTCCATTAGAAAAAAGTTCATCAGCAGAAGATGTTTCAAACTGAATGCTTCTGCTAGTGATGAATTCAAATTCAAAGTCAGGATTTGATTCAAGAAGCAATGTGTCTCTATGAAGAACATAATCATCATCATTTTTCATTGTTGAAACATCATTGGAGAATGAGAAACGAGGTGAAGATATTTCAGAACACATAACTGAAAACAGGTTCACTTTCAAAGTTAGAATAAGAGGATATATAGTTAAAGTGTGAAAGAAAGAGAAACAAAAAAAAAAGTTGGATTTCAAGGTTTAAATGATTTAGTACTAATGATGATATGATTTATAGAGTTTTGCAATGTGTTTTTTTTTGGTCTATTGTTGTTGGATATTTGTGTCAGATTAGAAATTTGTTAAAAAGGATGTTTAATGCAAGATTAGATTTGGAGGTATGATAATGCAACCATGTTCTAATTCTGCTGAACTGAAGGAAGGATATTTTGGTATATTCTGATTGGGAGGTGCTATGTTATATGGTTATGGACTTTGGGGTTTTCATCCTAACCACTTTTGAAGAATTTTCTTCTTTACCACAATTATATATGTAGACATTAATGTTCTGACTTGTAAAACTTGTTACGATCTGTCAATTAATGGTGAATTTGATTAAAATTAAATATTTTGAATGATCCAACCGTTATACTTTCTCCGTCATAATATATAAGTTCCTTTGATTTATTTTACGTATATTAAAAAAAGTTGGTACTGTAATTATTGTATATAGTTTGTGTGTAACCTTTACCGAATTATCTTTGTTTGTATGTGTAGAAAATTGACTTTTTATATTCCAATAAAAGTTAATAGTAATAATTAGGTGTATGTATAAGCAAAAAAATAATAAATACATTTAGTAATTTGCAAAGGGACTTATATTTTAGATTAGAACTAAACTTTTTTTAAAAGAGTGCTTATAATTTATGACGAAAGGAAGGAGTACTTAATTGACATTTGTAAAATATGTTTACACTGTCATTATCTAAATTATAAAGACATAGGGGCAAGCTCCATGATGTGCAATGATCTTTCATCATCTTTTTTTTTTTGGTACTAATCTTTCATCACCTTTAGCTCCCCAATATCTGAGGTTAATAATTTCTTAATGGTGATCGTTTCAAAGGAAATAAAATAATAATAATAATAATAATTTCTCAATGATACAAATGATAAAATAAATCTTGTTGATACAGTCATATAGTACTATAAGACAGTGGATAGATATTATTAAACTGTAATAATTTTTAGGTGTTTATCAATTCCCTGACTACAATTTGATTTGATAAATACATTTCTTTTGTTTTTGAAAAATAAAACTTCACAAAATGAAAAAAAAAAAAATAGAAGCCTGTACTATATATCAAGTATTTACCATTATTTCACCAAAAAAACTAAAGAAAATTCTTTAAAAAAAACTGAAAAAAAAATACTTTGAATGAGGGACCAAAACTAAAAAATTGAACTGAATGTTATGTTTGGACGGCAGGGACCAGGTGGCAAAACGTTTGCCACTTGGATGAAATTGAACGACAGGGACCAACGTAAAAAAAAAGTGCGATACAGTGACTATTTTGTCAAAATTTTCGATACAAGGACTAAAACGAAAAGTTGGTGTACATACAGAGACCAAATGTATGTTATATTTTTATTGCTGTTTACTACTAGTACTACGTACACAAAACTTTAACAAGTCAATGAAGATAACAATGTTCCCATAGTAGTAATTATTATGAACCAAAGTGGTTAGGTCATAGGTGGAGGCTAATTCAATATCATGATGTCAAGACCAACTCTTTCAAAGATTCAAGTTGTTGCAAGCACAAGAATTATTTATTTCTCTATGATTGTATTTTATTTTTTTGGATAAATTTCTCTAAGTACATCGTATTTTTAAAATTTTAAAACTCGTGATTCATCCCTCCCTATATATTCCAAAAATGACTTCACTTATTTTACTTTGACACGAAAATTGTGTTATCCATCAGTCATATTTCATTTTTTTGGTCGAAATGACTTTATAATTCCTTACCATGAAAATAACATGGATAAGATGAGTTGTGGATTAGGCTCATAGTCATATATACCGATTATAAAGTTAAAAAGTAATTTATTTATTGTTTGGTACATAAAATGTATTTTTTTTATAATGAGTTATAATTATAAAGCAATCAAACAATTATCTAGTAAACAAGAAAAATACTTAATAAGATCGAGTCTCTTTTAGATAATCACTTATGGTTGAGTCTTGTATCCAACATTTGTGTGGACATGATTCAATGATGTATTGCATCAGTAACAAAATATGAGGAAAAATGAATAAATAAATAAAAAATGAGTTGCAGAAAACTGATGGAAAAATAAGTCGAAGAAAAATGATTTTATCAATATTTTTTGACACATCAATTGTTCCTTCTGTTTTTGTTAAGGATAGACTCGGATAGGATTAATCTTTATGAACATGATTTAACTAATCACGCCACTATAGATTATTTGATCAAATTAAAAATATGTAGTTTTCAAATGGACTTCTCTTAATTTTTTTTATATTATTTCATATTTTTTAATTATTTAAATAACGTAACTAAATTTCTTAAATATTCAAATCACCTATCAAAAACTCTAAAATAGAGACCACTAGTCTCCACAATTGCTCAAGTTATTTGGAATTTCATATTGCTCAAATTCTCATTCTCATTCTCATTCAGCTTGATATAAAAATGTGTTCAACAATCTTACCATTTGAACAAACTTTTAAAATGAAGTATTAACTCATTAAACAATGTCCCAATTACGTACCTACCATTTAAAGGCCCCCACAAAACAGATTTGACCTTACACAAAAAAACCTTTTTTAAGGTACGAAAATATGTAACCAAGTCCATAATCTGCCCAAGAAAGCCATGCACTTTGGGTGTGAGACCTATCTTCAGTTAATTTGATATAAATAGTGTATGTAGACACGTGTTGTGATTGCTTTTGTGGACCCATAGAGAAGATATACGACATGAAATAGATCACTCGTATAGTTGTTCAATTATGTAGGTGTTGGTGCCCTGTAAAGAGGCCTTGTTCATGTGTTACAGTTAGGTTTTCAATGGAAGAAAGCAACTACTAAGGGAGAGTGCTCCTACAATTTGATAATAGTAACTCATTTCATCGATGCAAAATGAAATTTTCCAAACTCCAATTCTCGCAGGGGTAATTGAAGAGACTTAGGATAATGTTTTTTAATGTGTTACATATTTAATGATAAAGAATAAATAAATCAATGACAATGAGATTCAAAGACTTGCAAACAACGGTCAGTGCTGCCTATTACAGTATATTGTATCATTTTATTTGCATTATTATTGTCACTACCATAATACATCATCATGTTTAATTTCATTATCCTACTTACATCAACAATAGATGTAACTACTACCTCTCATTGACTATTATATATTTCTCCATCGCAAACGATAAAATAGAATCGCTAAGTCAAACATTTTTCTATAATAATTAATAAGTTTTATTGAAATTTCTAGACAATTTTAAACATTAGCACTGATTATTCTTCCTAAGTTATCCAAGATGACGCACATTTCAGACTAATTTTTAATTAATTTGAAGTTACACAATTATCAAACATGATAATTAATACTCATTTTATCCGTCAAAAAAGAAAATACTCGCATTTTATTCTTATATTCATTTTAAGGGAGTGACTTTTTCAGATACCAACAATGAATTGTAACAGTCCAACATCACAGCTGCATTTTGTATTTTACAATTTAAAATATTCAAGATTATATTTGACTTCTATTTAGTAAGTATATAATCTTTTATTCTTTCTTTAATCTTTTTATTGAACTCTAAGCCAACTTATTGGAACTTAAAAACACTGTTGTTAATTTATCAATATGCCCCCTAAAATGCGACTTTTACTTGAAATGAAACACACTTCCGTAATGTATTTTTTGGCTCTAAATAATCATAATATCTGCACAGGAAGGATTTCACCAAATCTCCTGGATGCAATACAGATCAGAACAATGGCAAACATGCCATTGGTGAATAATTACAAAAAAAGTAGAGCTGTAGAAGCCAAGAATAAACAAACAGTCAATGAGCAACATTTCTTCTTTTACAATTACAGCTGACATGATATACATTATGATGTCCATGGCTGGATAAATGGTAAGACCTATATATCGCACAAAGTATGGTAGTATGAACAATTCAATGACTATATTTTTACAACAAAAAACACTTTTATTATCGAAGATCAATGACATCAAATTTTAAATCTGGGTTCAAGAAAACATCTGTACATGTATCATAAATGGGACCACCACCTGGAGGCTGATCATGTGGATGAAAGCCACGTTGCTGGCATTGTCTAATGACCGACATGCCACCGGGAGTTGTCAGCCGAAAAATACCGTGGGTTCTGGTACATGTAAAAGACACAAGTTATTCCAAAATAAACAATCTTTCAGCACCAGAATTCAGTACATTCTTTATGTGTATATATGAATATTCTAGCCAATTTCTTTTAGAGGGGCGAGAATTGTAGTAAATGTGCTAATGTAGAAGGAGAACAGATAGGTGAGCCAGTATAGTATAATTTTTTATATATATTCTTTATGCCCTTTCATAGTAAATGTTTTAGAGAGTTCATTTATGAACAAGGATCATATAGTTCTATAAACAATTCTATATGGGGGTTACAGTTATTCTATAAAGGATTCTACTTGTTTCTCTAGATTTAGCATTTCTTTTATTGTGCTTCCTGCATTATTAACTGTCAATTTCCTTCTTTTCTTTTTGCTACATAGCATTACAGGATAGGGCAGGCTCTCCCCGTTCCAATGCTAAGACAAGTCATCAGCCTTTTTACAGTGAGATTACATATCACCTGTCAATGAGGAGTCCTACGATTCAAACTAATGTGATTATTATGATGAACAAAACGTCAACTGGCTAGTATAAATAGCCACAACCAAATAGTTTAAAGCGGTCTCGTTTGATAGTTCATCAAATTTACTCTCGCTAACTTATATATGGTATGAATATGCTTTCTTTTCAAAGTCCCTATGAAGACACATTTGAGACATGTTACCTTGAACTGTCTGTTGGTGCCATGACTATTGCAACAGCTTCTGGCAGCATAATCTATATAGAAAAGCATTCACATAAGATTAAAAGTAAAATGCAAAGAAATACCAAAACTAATTAGCTTGATACTGAAAGATTTCAATTTAAGAAACCTCTCTTGAACTCACCTGATATGAGTAATGGGTGTGTACGTCAATTGATGACATGAAACAAGATTGTGTAGGGTGTGTCTGGCAAATCAGAATTATATATGTCAGTATAGCAGTATGAACATGAGTAGAATAGCATATTAAAATTGATAAATTTTGATATGATACTAATGAAACTTAGGAAAGCCAACAAGTAAAACACACACTTCCATTTTCTTTTCAACACCATTTATTATTACATGAAATCTTAATCAACCGTCGGTAACAAGAAAATCAACCGTCGATAACATCCATGATTTAATAATGCATGCACATGTAATATCAACTATTACTTTTATCGTCAATGGTTGAGATATCTTACTTTACTCTCTAAAGTAAATTACTCACTTCATAGGAACCAAATCCAATATGGTACAGCATAGATAATTTATCTGGACAAATAGCATCAAAAGGTTTAAAGAAACTCAACAAGCTATAACCAGTGCCCGTAGACAGAAAACTGAAAACTCACGTGGATCCATCCAAGGGGGAAAAGAGACCGCTTATCCTGTGCTTCAAATATTTCCTCTTCATTTGTGGCTTGACACTGCGCAAGAAGTAAAGAAATGTAACATTTTTAGAGCAAATAACCATAATGGATATTACTCAAGAGATTTATAATGAATGAGTTCTTACAGAACTTGATGTTGCCTCCTGCTTTGGAATTATAAGAGCCGTAATATAAAATTTTCTGTTTTTCTGCAAATCAGTTGAATTCCAAAAAGAACAATCAATATCTCACAGTTGAAGTATGAACTAGGGGAGATAGATCCAAGGATAAAACACACCGGTGAAAACTCTAAAACCTAGTACATAAAAACACGAGACGCATAGCAAGCTCATGGACGAAAACATACATGATCAAGAGAGAAAGTTAAAAAAATGTAGCTACATGAGACAAAATGTTCAAATGTCATTTTTGTTGTAGCAATTCCAGCTATGGGTTAACATTTGTTTCTAAGATAAATAAATATGCAGTTATGCACATTGCCTAAAAAATTAATATGAAAAGAAAATTCTACAGTTGATGCATAAATTAATCTTAGCATTCCAACTCATCTTGCACCTATTCTTGATGAAGACACACAAAAAATAAAGTACACTTACAAGTGAGCCTGCAAGAATACCACAAGTCTCTAAATTTTTGTCAGTGTTGGACTTGGCAAGCTTCATAAAACTCCCCATCATTGCAGTTGACTGCAAGCAGCAACAATTATCAGGAAAAGAGGGAATAGTGTCATACCAACAATTAACTTTTGGGAAGGGAAAGTATGTGATCAAAGAAACTAAATACTCAAAATGAACTGAGATATTGCTTCACAGAAGTGAGCCTAAAAGAAGCTTGCATCAAAGGTTAATTGTAAAATGCTTTTTTGACTCTCACAATGTGTAATTGCAGAGGAGACTCGCCACGGACAAAACTATCTGATGATGGAGTCTCTGTCTTACATCCTGTCTCATCAACATGAGGTGATACTGTAGGCACCAAATCTTGTACTTCCGCAAGTACAGGCGGAGGAGAAGGCTGTCTAATAACTTTTATAGGAGCAGAGTCTTCTGTTTCTTCAAAAGAGATAAGCGAAGGAGTTTCATCAGCATGTTGGACCTTGCAGTCTTCACTCTGGGTAAGAATAGGTTCTAAATCCGATCCATTGTGTTCTGAAATGCTATTATCTTTTTTATTAAGAGATCCATCTTTCAAGGATTGGTGAAGGCTGTTAGTTCAAACAGAGAAGCCAACAGAAGAGATAGTTAGTATATATATAAGTAAATAGATAAACCAGCTCAAAGGTGCTGGGTGCATCGTGTAACCTCAAAATTTTAGCAATAAATAATTTTTTTTAAAACTCTTCAAATGAGGTATGATTATTGAGAATCCAACATCATTTTTTTCATAAAATAAAATGACTAGAAGGCCAACAGAAGAAGTAGTTGTAAATAAATAAAAATAAAATAAGCCACAACCTTGGAATTTCAACTGGCGACAAATCCATGATAGTTGGATACCTCACCTACATTCATAGAGAAAAGTCAGGAGGATGGTCTTTTAAAGTCATTGAAAGGTACAACTAAACATGTTTTTGTTGGTCAAATAAAGATACAGCTAAGCACTATCATACCCCTTTATCACTTGTAGGTGGTTGCCACTGCCCTTTAAGCCCATTTGGACCTAGAATAGAATGTCTGGAGAGAGTTTCTTCCTTTGGAGGTGGAAGAGTTAGAGATCTACAATAAGAAGCATAGTAAATGGGTTATCAAACAAAAAAGCCCATGTAGTGGTATCTACTTCCATAAGAAGAGAAGCCTCATATGACATGCAGAAACAAACCAAACATATTAGCAAATCCTACATATAATTTCATGGCAGTGGAGAAAGCAAGTGAATTAACTTATGCAGAACTGACCAGCATAAGAAGGCCAGTCATATATGAAGGAGAAGTTCAATAATCAATACTTACAGTCTTTTCATATTATCTTCCACAGGCCTTACATAAGGAAACTGCTGGGCCCTTGATCCTTGGTAAACAAACTCTCCTGCAGTTTGTCTGACTGCCTGGTCATATCATGTGAATACAATTTATACGAAACTTCTTCAGGGGAGGTGGAGAGCACAGAAATAGTAAAATCATATTCAACCAAAAGAACAGATATAACTGCAAGGAAACATTATCAGTCACAAATAAGTTTACCTTCATTTGATCGTAACTAGCCATGGTTTGCTTTTTCACTGGGGCAAAATCAATTGAATAATTTGAACGAAAATTTTCCCTCCCATTGTGTTGGTATGATTTCCTGCTGTTAAGCTCATTGATCTTCTGTTGTGCCAGCGGTTTCAACGTCTCCAGTTCAATCACAGAAGTTAACAATCTCTATCATGATAGCAAGAACTAGACATCAGATTACATCCAAGAATGTGTAACATGTTATCATTTGATTTGAGGAAGAGAATTGAAAGTTAACCTTTCTCAATAATTCTTTCTTGCTCTGTGGAGATGTTCTATAATCTCGGTGCCGTGGTATTGTCTCAGAGACCAAACTATCACCAACCAAGAGGAAAGAATCTCAATTCAGTTTGATGAGAAAGATATGAAATATATAATGAACTCTGCCTATTATAAACAAATTTACTAGACAGTACACAGTATTGAGTCAAATAACAATACAGGCTATCTTGTTGTATTACCTACAAAATCTTAGGAGCATGACATATAGATCAACAATATTTTTCTCTGCGCGAAAGATATCAGCCTGCAAATATCAAATTCAATGTTAGGATATGAGAAACCGTGCATAGCAAGCAATCAGAATTTCCATTTTTGAAAATGGAAACATTACCATATTAACGTTTCCAAATATAAAATTAAATTACAATAAAATTCAGCAGCGAGAATCAACATATGAAACATCAGTACAAGCAACTAGCAGTATAATAATAAGAGTAAACATGTTCAGTTTAAGACTGAATTATTACTAACCGGATGCTACAGAATATATATAAATGACTGCAAAGTAAAGCCAAATTCAACAGCATGAAAACTATATATAGTGAAATCCGTGCACTCGATAAATCGTGTGTCGAAATAACGCAATTGTTTTTCTTACCGGACGCGCATATTTAAGAGCTAAACTATAAAATGCTTCTAAATTCAAAATCATAAATAAGAAGGTAAATTGTTGAATAATAATATTATCAATTTCTTCAACTAATGTGAAGTTTGATGAATTATAACCTAACACTTACACTGAACAAATACAGATGCAACAGTTAATTTCATGATATATGAGTATTCAAAATTGCAATATATAAGTCAACAATTCATACAAAATAGTTCAAAAAAAGAAACCTAAAAATTGTCGGTGGATTCAATTGAATTACAATAATATATACCTGTTTGAGAATATTATCAGCTATTCTGTAGTAGATACGAAGCGAAAATCGATTATCTACATCGAGTTTCTGAGTTCTCGCGGCGATGTTGATCGTCTCTGAAGAACACGTCATCATCTTTTTGTTCTTGTGAAATTATGATGAATATGATTGATGATGATGAGTGGTTCTTTTTCGACGCAACACCGCCACGCTACTCGAGAAGAACTTCTCCGAATCGTTGTCAATGGCGGCTTCGGCACACAGTTGTTCAGATCAGAGGGTTTCGTGTCATTTTGGTTTCTCGTGAGGGTAAATATGGTAATACAGTGTTAATAACTTTTATAATTTGTTTGATTTTTTTTTTGACAAATAGTAACTTTTATAATTTGTTTGATATAGTTTGGTGAAATTAGTTAGTTAATTCGTCGTGGTTATATTAAATCCTAATCGTTAATCGTTAATTAAAAGATGAATTGTAGTAATTTAGAAGAGCTAGATTGTCCCGTAACAAAGTGGATTATCCTATTAGTAGAGAAATGAACTTTTTAGTAGAGAATTTTAAATAATGAATAGTCTTAGTCCACTTGAGTATGTAGTTAGGGTTCGACTATTTATCATGTGTTTGTATTAAATTCGGTTAAAAGGAGAGGATTCATCTTATTTGCACCACAGATTTTCCGACAGATATTAGCCATTGTTAACGGTGGTGAGAACTTCGTACTAGTATCATGGTAATAAAAAATAATAATAATTTATTACTAATATTATTTTTTTGTTACATGGCCATCACTCAAAAATATAAAAAAAAAATTGTTTTGGAATGAAAATTATTTATAAAGAGTTTTATTTTGTAAGTGCGTTTTATTTTTGTTGACTGAATTTTTTTTATCGGCGTGAGAAATAATATGAAAACATATTTATTTTTGCTTTGATAATAAAACATACTATAAAGATTTGTTCCCGATTTAAATCTCTGGGCCAACTATCGCTTGAGGTACCTCCAGTCTAGCGAGGGGAATAGTCACTGCATTCGGCGGTGCATACTCTGACCTTGACAACAAAAAAAAAATATATAAAAATATGTTCCTGATTTATATAAAGATTTATTCCTATTTTATTTAAATATTTGCAAACAAACTCACAACATCCAAGTTGATGACATACAACGATAAAATGCTTACAAATAAAACAAAAATAAAATGTTTGAAAATACACTTGTTTTCATATCTGAAACATTGATAACGTCAAAAAGCTCCTTGATAAAATGTCTACAAATATGAAATAAATTAAAGTGTGTAAAATACACATGATTCTAAATTTGCAATGTAATCTAAAAGTTTAAACAAAACACTGTTCGAGACTGAACCACAAAACAATGCTGCATTAAATTGAGGAACAACGCAACGTCACGATATAAAACAACGAAATCACAAAATAAAAAATTTAATATATGTGAAAGTGACTTGAAAGTCTAACTCCTTTTTAGGTTCCGTTTGACCCGATTTTTTTTTGATTTAAAAGTCACTTTAAAAACTAAGTTAAAAGTAAGGACTTTATAAATAAAGTTAAAGCTGTTTGGCAATTTTTTTATTTTTCCTCATTCGGTCAATTAAAATACAAAATAATATGATATACCTTCAACTTGATTTATAGCAAAATAAAATTGTATTTTTTAGTCTTTGTAAAAAATTTCGTCAGTATATTTTGTCCTTAAAAATACTTAAATGAAATGTTACACAAACTAAAAAAGTGTGATTTTATTTTGTAGGAATTTAAATCAAAATTAAAAATATTTATAGGATTAAAAAAGATAATTTTTACTCATAATCGATCCAATTGACAACAATTATGAAATATCATTTTTGTATTTCTCACAAAATGTGTATAGTATAGATAGATGATGGGTACATGGAAATAAACAAATGAAAATTATAATGCAAAATTGGTACATAATAAAAAAATATATAGAATATGGAACAATGAAACAATAAACAAAGTTGCATGTCCATTGAAAAAAAAAAAACAAATTTGCAGATGGTGACAATATAAAGTTGGAGATAAATATTTTTTTTGGTGGTGAGTCATGAGTGTAAAGTACTACTACTATCTATGAAACAGTGAGGCCAGCATGAATCGAATAATATAAAATACTGAAATACTAATTTGTGGCCAGCAAGAATCGATGCGGGGACCGAAAATGTAAGCTCCGAGAAGTCAATATAAAGTAAGTTTCAATATCTTTTTACTTTAAGTATTTTTGGTCATTTTTCTTTGTTAAATGAGAAGTTCTTTTTTTTACTAAGTACTTACTTTAATATGTGTTTGGCCTGACTTTTCCTTAAAAAATGTAGAAATGTAAAATAAAAGTAAGGCCAAACATTACCTTAATACCATTTGAAAGTATAATTCTTTTTTTACTAGATTTAACCCTCATGATAATTAAACTATAAACTTGATAAAATAATACTGAACATTTACATGAGTTAACATTATTATTTAAACTACGTCAAAAAAAAACATTATTATTTAAACTAAATTGAATTAATATAGTAGAAATAATAGATTAATACATATTCACTTTTCATAATAAAAATAACAAAATTACATAAACTTATATACATGAAGATGAACATTTTACAATTAAACAAATGAATGTTTAATATTAGTAAAAAAAATGAATGTTTAATGTAAACAATAATATAGTAGAAATAATATATTAACATAAACTATTTAAAAGTTAAAAAAATACTATTTAATTAATATTAGCCTTAACTAATATACATAAACATTTCACTACGTTTATCTATATATGTCGTGCATTATATTTGTCGTATAACAAAATAAGTGTAAAATTATGGTCAAATAAAATTGAATTTATGAAAATAATAAATTCATCTTGATTTACATAAATTTTAAAATATACATTAATATGCAACATCCCACAATTGCATCATCACATGAAAATGTTGTAATGTATAAGACTTCTGTCCCAGCAATATATCAAAAGCCTCTAGTGAAAGATAAAAGGGTTCCGATGGCAGAGGCAGTTAAGGGAAAACCTTACAGAGTGAAGATTGATACAATTACTCTTATTAATTACTTTATCGCTCAATCTTGCAGGAGTGCAGGACATTGGTTGTCATGTGATCAAATGTATATAAAAAAGACAATGATGATGATGTAGAAGAATAGTCGATTTTAATGTATAAAAAAAACATACATGTTATTGGGGTGGAATTTGAATTCGTCAACCGCCAGAAGGTACACAAGGATGATATAAAAGAACAATTGTCTTTAATTGCTCTTAGTGATGGTAATTCCTGCACTATTTTGAAGGCCGGACATTTTGAAATTTTATCTGGGTCAAAGATGCTCATGGATGCTCTTAAGAGTGAGGAAAATATATTTGTTGGATATGACATTAAGAAGAAAGCAGCAAGAGCAAGAGAAACACTATAAAGACAAGGATCGCTCCCACATATCATTACTCAGAAGATGTTCTAGGTTTGTTTTGATGTCAGACAACAAATTCACTCTGCATTCAATCACCTAGATATGAAAAAGGGGCTCCTAAATCACTCGCTAAAAGAGTTCTTAGGAGAGACATTCCTCCTCCTACAAAGATAGTAAATAAGACAATTTACATTAAAAAAATTCTCCCTCAGCAAAATGAAAAACATAGATCGTCTTCAAATTCTAAACAAAAAAGTAACCCCTCATCAAATGCAAAAGTTAACCATTTCAGCTTATTCTTCATATGTAATGGGTGTCATAATGTTTGGGTCCTCTTGAGGCGTGTTTATCCTTTTTATGTTTTTGTTCGTTCAACTTTTCAGTTATAGTCGGTCATACATATCATGATTCATGACTGATGGATAGCTATCAAATTTTATTGATTAGTCAAACATTTAATTGTTTACTCTATACTAGTATACTACTGTTTAAAAAAATGTAATGTAAACAAATAACAGTAACAGTAGTATACTAGTAGAGATTAAACAAAATTTGATTACATTACATAGATGGTTGGATTTTTTGATATTTGATGTTTCAAGATTTTTTTTTTTTATGTTGAACTAGACTGATCTATGTAATAGCAGTTTATATTTAAACATCATTAATTTTTAGCTTGTTTGTTACACACGCATATCAGCTTTGTTTAATATGCACAAGTGCCCCAAGTGGTGCACCGTGCACAAGTTGCTAATTACACGATAACGAAAATGAATTTTACGAAATTCACCATTAAATTTAAAATTTATGTCATATATATCATCTATTTTAAATTTTATAGATATTGAAAATGATTTCATATGTTATTGAGATCCAATAAGATTAACGGTTTATGACTTTTTATTAAATACCATTAATTTTAATGAATCTCTATAACATATTAAATGATTTTCAATTTCAATAAAATTTAACATGAATGATCTACGTAATATAAAGTTTCGATCTAACGATAAATTTTGTCAAATTAATTTTCATTATCGTGTAATTAGCAACTTGTGCATAATACACCATAAACATTGCCATTATTAAGGTATCATTAATTTGTCTTGGCCAAAAACTAAAATACCCATTTTATAGTTGTCATGGGATAATTGAAATCCAAATAAAAGAGTACTTTGAGAATCTAAAACACTCGATAAATATAATGGGTATATTTGGAAAAATTGAGTGAATTATACATTGAGTTTTTAAAAAAATTAGGGTTTTAGAACAAAAAATTAAAGGCCAAAGAATATAGGGAGTATTTGATTAAATAGATGATTGAATTTCTTGAAATTTGTTGCATGTTATTCGTAATCAATGTTTACTCCTTATTAATCCGTGTCCTTGAGACATATGTTAGTATACTAAAGATAAAAATTTGATATTGAAAATTGTGTATTTTAATTATTTATAAAAGTAAAAAAAAAATCTCTATTCCAAATACAATCATTATTTATAGAATCTTTAACATGTGTCTTTAAAACACACATTAACATTACTCATAATATAATAATATATTTTTGTATGATACACATTTAAATAATACTATGTTTTTGTTAACATATACTACCTCCCTCCGTCCCAATATATAAAATCCATTTTGATTAAATGACACTATTCATGTATCTTGTTTTGACCGTATTTTTTTTCTTCATAATTTATAAAGATAAATATTAGTATATAAAATCTCGTTTGATTCATTTTAATGAATATTTTTAAGATATCACATTTTTATAATTTTTACTAATACACAAATAAAAATATTAGTGATCAAAATTATGCATTAATGAAAGTATAGTGATCAAAATGAGTTTTATATTGTGAGATAAATGTAGTACTATTATTTCAAGATGATGGGCCCAGAACCCACAAAAATATCATGGGTAAATGTGCTCTAACGTGTTGTTCCACATTTCAAAATTTTGATCCAACCTCAATACCTCATATAGATTCTATTAGAGCACCATTATCGGTCGTGTCCATAGCAGGTTTGGCAACTTGTGTCATAAATGCCACCACTATTTCACTAAAGGGGAGTGGTATTGTATTGCTACGTTGCCTAATTCAACCACGGTGCTTTTCTTGTTTCCATTCAATTTTTTATTGTTTTATATGGTTGGCATCGAAAGATTGAAGTATATTTTAAAATTTGTGGGACCCATATTATAGTTTTAGATGAGTGGTATGGATATTTAAAAAATATAGATGAGTGGTATAAATAATTGCAATGTGTGAAATAATATAATATATTAAGTGGGACCCATTTATACCACCCATGTAAGTGGCATGGATGTGGATGCTCTTACCTTCTTCCATCTGCATCTGCGCAATAACAGCAACACAACTAAACAAATCAACTATTTCATTTCATCTCATTGCATTGTCATAATCAGATCTCACACACACAACACAACAAGGATCAATCAGCTAAGATGATGAAACCAAATTGGGAACTCAACAACTGCTGCAACCACGAGCAGGTTGTGTTTTTTGTCACTGTTGGTGTCTGTACTGTTGTCATACTTGCTGTAAGTCTCTTCTTTGTTTTTCAAATTCATTGCATTTGGAATTGGATCCATTAAAGAAACCCCAATTTCTCATATGACTAAAAATGGAATCTTCACAAGTTTTCTTCCTCTGGGTGGGTAACATTTCCAATTACATTGTACTGCTATTAGGTTGTTAATCAAATTCCAATGCCTTATTGTAATTGGGTTTTTTGTGTTGAAACATTTATCTCCCAGCTATGAACAAAGTCCTAATTATGAAGATTTTTAAATGCTTGAATATTTGAATAGTTGTGTACTTATGTCCATTTACTAATTTAAGTTTATTTGAATTTCAGCCATATATATAAACAGTTTATTTGAGAATCCGTTTCTTTTGTTTCTTTGCAGCTTTGGAGAACAGTGTTACTGAGACCCTTTAAGCTTGTTACTGTATTTCTTCACGAGGCAAGCCATGCAATTGCTTGCAAACTTACTTGCGGTCATGTAAGAAATTGTTTTCTTCTTTTATATCTCTCTATCAAGAGCTATATATGTGTTCTTTTATTAATTAATTAACGTGACTATTTTTTCTAATGTTGATAAAGTCTTGATATGATCACATATTTTGATAAATTTGTCTTAATCTTAATCATGTATTTGAAAATGACATTGACAATTATCTCCACCCATGATGTAGTACTATTTATTATTCTATACTATTACACTTGAATATGAGATTGGGCGGTGAATCACAATTCACAACCAAAAAGGATAGGTTAGATACAATATTGCAAACTTTTTGCAACAAAGATCTAATGATAGAAGAAATTTTTTTACATTTTTGAAAGTAATTTTCACTGTGAGGAGTCCTTTTGCTAGTCATGGGGATTACTCCTTGCAAAGTGCAGCAAAAACTGGTAGTCTCCTTTTAGTAGTCGGCCGATTGAGAAGGCCAACAATGTGTGCTTCAACTTCCTCCCTAGAGGGAACTCTCTCCAAACCATTTGGGAGGACAACTTCAATGCCATCATCCAAAGGTGACCAGTCACTGACGATGTTGGAATTAGCATGGGAGCGACGAGATTCAGGTGAAGCTTCTTGGGATATTGTGAGTCTTGTGACTGCATTTTCGGCCTGAACTACTTCAATAGGTTCATGAACGACACGTCTAACCCATTGTCTGCCCTTTTGTGATGCATATATAGATCGATTGGTTACCTCAGATTTACGATTCATGCCGAGACAACTTGTATGAAGCTCCTCTCTTCCGTGGGCAAACTGCAAAACAATGATAACGTTAAGCATTCGTATACCAAAGACAGAATTTACCTCCCTATTGACAATGAATTAGAAAGCATGCTACTTGCTTGTTTCTTTTAATATATTAGAATGTCCAGGACTCATTGTGCAAAAACCAACAAGCATTATCCAACAATTATAAGTTTAGACTCTCTTTAAATAAACAACTTAATTAAGTGCTTACTGCTTATCATATAATTAAGTGCTAATGTATAAACTATAAGCTAGTACATTTTATAGTAACAAAAATAAAGTCAAATTATTTTCATATAAATTATACACTGTTTTTACAAACTATTATCGAGAGTTTATAAAAACAAGTTGAAACAACTTATGAGATGTCAACTAATTCTACATAAGTTTTTTTTTTTTTTAATTCTACATAAGTTGTTTCCACAAACTCTCTCAAAAGACTCAAACTGACCCGTAATACTCAAAGATTCGGTCCTAACCTCTGTTCTCCTATTTATGCACATATTCTCTAATTAATCCAAATAACTATAACACTTTTGTAACATCCTATGACTACAAATATAATGCAAATAACAAATTAACTAACTTGTCTAACAATTCACAACTACTTTAACTACTCAATTTTCACTTTATTCTATATCTTAACAGAGTTTTAAAGCTCAACTACAATACATATAAAATCATAGATGTTAAGAGGAAGGAAACCGATATGAAATTGTGTCCTTGAATAAGTGGAAAGAAACCTACCAGAATATTTGCAAAGAGGTTGAAACTTGCGTACCACACTACAATTTATTTGTGTGTTTTTTTTTTTGCGTACCACACTACAATTTATTTTTGTGTTTGTTTGTCTATTTAAATTAGAATTAGGCTTTGATAAAAATATATAGAATTAGACTAGATAATATTTTTATTGATTTAGATTTGCTTTATAATTGTTTCAGATTTAGTTAATTTTTTATTGTAAGATTTAATTAATTTTAAAATTGAGTGTAACCAAAAAAAATAAAAATAAAAAATAAAAATAAAAATTGATATTTAGTTAAAAATTCCAAAAACAGAAACCATTGAATTCGTGATAGTTATGGCGCGAACGAACCTGACGATGAAGACCTTCCGTTCTTTCCTCCGGACATTGGCCTCACCTGAATATCATCCATCACAGTAACTTCCTCGTCCCCCCTTCACCGGCGTTCTGTACACGGCGCGACTTTATCTCAAAGCTCTCAACCGAAGCTACTGTTCCCTGAACTGGTGCCGCCGCTGTATTGTTGCATTTTTGTAGACCTATACTTACTGGCGCTGTAAACCCGAGAATTGAAGGACTCGCTGGATTTACCGGAATTGTATTTTAGTTGTGAAATGTCCTGACACTAGTTTAATTTAATATTACGTACAGGTAGAAGGAATTCAGGTTCATGCAGATGAAGGTGGAACCACCCAAACTCGAGGAGGCATATACTGGTTAATCCTTCCTGCTGGATGTATTAATTAATTACAACCGAATTCATAGAATAGGAATACTTTATTTTAATTTCTTGTTGTAACTTTTTTAGTGTATTTATTTGATCATGTTACTGATTCAATTATTTGTTGTAACCAGATCTTGGTTCATCTTTCTGGGGCATGATCTTGATACTTGCATCAACAAATCTTCTCACTGCTAGAATAGCTGCCGGTTGTTTTATTTCTGCTCTACTTATTGTCCTCTTCGTAGCCAAAAATGTAAGTAAGTGATTCACAATGCAGTTAATATAATTACCACTTTATCATTAAGGTACTTGTTATCCTTATCAGTGATTCAACCAGTGAGCCTTCTAATAAGTGTTGATCTAGAGAGAATAAATGTAGAAACATAGTGCAACCGTTTGTGTGTCAATGTGTGTCGAACTATTTTCTGTGTCGAATATTGGAATAATATGTGCATTTTCTGAGATGATATTTATCCAATTTACTATATCTGCCTTATGGTAAAACAGACTTAACCTTTATTTGCTTTATTATGCAGTGGACTCTTAGAGGACTTTGCATTGGTATGTATGTGCTTTCATGCTTAAGGTATCTGGGAGTTTAACATTATATTCTTTATGTTTCTCAGTATGTGGATATGTATTTGTATGTTGAGGTTTCAGGATTTATCATTTTCCTTGGTGTAATATGGATTCTGCAAGAGACAACCGAGGTTCGAATACTTCGCTACATTATATTGTTTATAGGTAAAACCCTATACAATTTTTTTCTGTTGAATATTCACATTGAATCCCTGACCAATTCCTAACCGGTCTCTAAACTAATATACTTTGACAATTGTCATTAAAAACATACCATTAACATTTTTATTTTTCGTGCAAATCAAAATGCAGGTGTAATGAACAGCTTGTTTTCAGTATACGGTATGACATTAGAAATAAGGGATCAAATTGATTTGTTGTTACATCTATCTACCTCAAATGAAATAGTAAAATAAAATCTATGTAACATAACAATGCAGATATTTACGATGATCTGATATCCCGTAGAGTACATTCAAGTGACGCAGAGAAATTTGCAGAAGTATGCCCTTGTCCTTGTACAGGTGTTGGATGGGGTGTTATTTGGTAAGGATATGTTACTTCTGCTATAGAATTTTCTGTCTTTGTTTTTCCTTTTTTATGAACCAACATCAATTCTCAATTCAACTTGCAGGGGTTTAATATCTTTTGCATTTCTTTGCGGAGCGGTGTATCTTGGTGCTGTGATCTTGTCATAAGGTATCTTCTGATTATTCATTTACTTGTTATGCAAGAAATGGAAAGTGCTTCATCTCAATCAGTTTTGATGTACAGGTGCAGGCGCAGCAAGGAACGTTCTGTTTCAAGTTCTATAAACAGCAGTGAGAAGCATGCCATTCAGTCCATTGGGATTACTTCTTTGACAGACTAATAATTAAGTTTTTTACATTATAGTATTAATTAATTTTTTCGATTACATTATAGTAAGATGGTACAATAAGATTCAATATGTAAAACAATTGTAACCAAGACATTGAACTCGAGTGGTTAATTAATGAGCTTCAGGACGAATTCTCGAGAGAACCCGGGTTCAATTTGAACCCCTTCCCCTAGGGACGAGAGGGTTATAAATAATAAAAAAAAGAACAAAAAATTGTAAAACAGATATTACCAAACCAATAATCTGATGCAGTGATTACTTTGCATCTAGAAATGCAGGTAGAAATTATTTTATGAGTACTTATATATTAAATAAAAATTCAACATTTTTTAGGAATTCAAACCTTTAATACTATTTATTAGTGTAGGGTAGGTTTGCCCCTATACCACCAAACTTTTTAAAAACAGCCTTGACATCGATGATGGATTGATCAAAGTGATAAATAATTTGAGTGTCTTAAACAAATGGACCAAATACTGACAGTGAAAAAATTTCTTTTCAATTTTCAAACGTAAATCTTTATTATTAAGAAACTTTTCACACTTAGTAAAAAAAAAAGAAACTTTTCACACATAATAATTATATATGGGATTTAAAGAAGAGAAAATATACATATGTTTTCATTAAAAAAAAGGTATATGTAGATACACTGTAAAACATATATTATTATTTTTTCCAATATATCTTTTATTAAGACTATTAATTTAGATTAAAATGTAAAAAATCATAATTAAATATACGAAACACAAAAGATAATAATACAATATAACTCCTACACATGATTTTTAGTAGTGATCATGTAAGGAGGAAGTAGTTTTTATAGCATGTGTTTTCCTTTGTTTGATTTTTTATTTTTGTAGTAAATGAGATATTTTTTTCATGTTCAAACTCCAACGATGAAACCCAAGAAAAATTTATCAACCACAGAAATTGAGTAGTACTTTTTTCTTTCTTTCAAAAATTAGGTAGTTTACCATATATACTGGTCTACTTCATTCATAAAAGCTAAAAAGATATTTTCCCGGAATATGCATTTCTTGCTCTCCTATATTTCCTCTTTTATACCATTTTCATTTTACCTCATCATAAATAAATAACTACTTTCATCTATATATAGAAAAACTCAAATTCAGAGAAACCTTTTTCACTTCTTCTTCTTTTCTCTTTCATTGCAATGAGTAGTAATATTAGTAGTAATAGTAAAAGCTTGATTCCAATTAATTTGGAAGAAGCTTTAGTGAACTTGTTAAAGCAATTTGTGAAGGTGAAGGAGAAATCACGGATTTCATATTTGCTTATTCTCGTTTTGATTGCTTGGTTTATTCATAAATGGATCTTCTCTTTCTCCAATTGCCTTCCAATTGCACTTGTTCTCTTTGCATCTACACAAGTAATTAATCTTTCTTTTTCTCTTTTTTATTTTTATGCATGTAGTTAAATCAATAATTCAATTAATCTGTTAGAAGCAAAAGTGCAAAACAATTGATAATTTATAATTTTATCAAGTCTATTTAGTCCCTGTAAGTGTTTGTCAATTTAGTCCCTCATATTTACAAAATAGCAACTTAGTCCCTTAAGTTGAACAATGTCAGTGAATTTAGTCATTTTTTTGGCAACAATAGACTATTTAAGTCACTACACAAGTCTTTCATTGATTTTGATGGATGTTAACTAAAGATATAATGTGTGATTGTGAAACTAAATTGTGTAATGTTCTTTAATTCAAGGGATTAGTTTGTTAATTTGTAAGTTCGAGGGACTAAATTGTTTAACATTACAATTTCAACTACCGAACACTCTCTAGCTTCAAACCGAAGGGTTGCCCCCAAAAATCTATATATTGTGTATACAGGACTTCTTCGTTGAAGAGTTTTGGGACAAGAAGTAATTATTCCTTGTTCTGTTGTTTTCATGAGAAAGAACATTGCTTGCACACCACAACCTATGTTGATCTTTATTTTGCAGTATGGGAATTATCAGCGGAAACTGCTTGAAGAGGACTTGAACAGGAAATGGAATCGTATTATAGTCAATACTTCGGTACCTTTTTCACTCCAATCCTCCCTTTGGCATTCTCATGAGTGAAATTCTGATGCTGATTTCAACTTCTTTTCTGTGTACATTGTAGCCCGTTACACCATTGGAACAATGTGAGTGGTTGAATATGCTATTGACACAAATCTGGTCCAACTATTTTAATCCTAAGCTCTCAAAAAGGTTATCAGCTATAGTAGAGGTAAAATTTCCCGGTTTTTTCTTCATCAATATATTTTGCATCTTTATTGCAAATTCGAAGTTATGACATACATGAGTAAATTCCTTCAATATATATATTGGAGTTTTGCACAGCGAGTCAGTGAGTGTGGAATTGACTCATCAATTTTGTCTTTCGCTTGTGTCTCAGAAACGCTTGAAGCTGCGGAAACCAGGATTCATAGTAAGTACAAATCATTTTCATCCTCGGAAGAGTTTCACATTTGTTTACCAAAAATGTTTGAACATTCAATTCAATATATGCTAAAAAAACTTTGGATGATATGTACTGAACTGAACTAAAGAATAATTTCTGCAGGAAAGAGTTGAGGTGCAGGAATTTTCACTTGGGTCACACCCTCCCAGGTTGGGCCTTCAAGGGATGAGATGGTCAACCTCTGGCGAACAGGTTTTAGTTTGCATCACATTTTAAATGTCACTTCTATATTCCACATATATGAGATTTTAATATAGATTTCTATTTGTGTTGACAGCGAGTCCTGAAAATGGGTTTTGATTGGGACACAAGTGAGATGAGTATTTTAATGGTTGCTAAGCTGGCCGTTGGTACTGCCAGAATTGTGATTAACAGTCTTCATATCAAGGGTGATGTATGTGAAATAACACACTTTGCATTTATGCTTCTCTGATATGCAGTAGAGCTATCTATATTAAATGAAGTAGCAGAAATGAAAACAAATTAGGAGGTTAGGTTGGATGCTAATATTGATCTATAAATGTGATTGACGGTTTATACTGCAGTTTTGAAGGAAATTATTTTCTGTTGATACATTACTTATGTTCTGAGTCATTGCTTCTCCTTTTTCATAATCTAATCATTCCCATTGTTTTGCAGCTTCTTGTGACACCAATTCTAGATGGAAAAGCACTTCTGTATTCCTTTGTATCAACACCTGAGGTTAGAATAGGAATTGCTTTTGGAAGCGGAGGAAGCCAATCATCCACTGAGTTGCCTGGTGTTTCTACTTGGCTGGTATATTTCAGAGAACCTAATTTGTCAATTTTTTTAGCAAATACTTGATGTCTATAATTTCTTTGGCAATTTGAAACAGATGAATTAGCAACTGTTTTGTCTATAAAATCATATCCGTTTCAGTTTTTGCCTCATGTGCTTATTTATTCTTGGAACATTCCCTGTCATTTCAAGTCTCTTTCGTTAGCTTTCTCTCTGAATTTTTCCCAGTGTTTCCGTATGATGTTTCATGCTAATAGTACGTTACCTTTCCTACAGGTTAAACTTTTTACTGACACTTTGGTAAAAACCTTGGTGGAACCTCGGCGCCGCTGTTTCAGTTTGCCTGCAGTTGATTTAAGGAAACATGCTGTTGGAGGCACAATATATGTTTCAGTGATTTCTGCTAACAAACTTTCCAGGAGTTGCTTCAAGAGGAGGCAACAAAATGGCACAAGCAATGACTGTTTAGAAGACAACTTGAGTGACAAAAACTTGCAGACATTTGTAGAGGTAGAAGCGGAGGAGCTGACAAGAAGAACAGGTGTGAGCCTTGGTTCAACTCCAAGATGGGATACAACATTTAATATGGTTTTACATGATAATACAGGAATTGTTCGCTTCAATCTTTACGAGTGCCCCCCTGACAGTGTGAAGTATGACTACCTTGCATGTTGTGAAATCAAGGTACTCTCACCTTATAGATGACAGTTTTTGTGTGCTAGCAATAGAATTATTAATCAGCTGTCAATAAATATATGTTATTTGGGCAGGCAAATTTATCTTTAATACCGTTGTGGTAAAGCTTATCAATTATCATCATATATATTATTCGAAGCTAACCTATTTCTTTATGTCTCTGAGAAGATGAGGCACGTTGAGGATGATTCAACAATAATGTGGGCAATAGGGCTTGATTCTGCTGTAATAGCAAAACATGCAAAGATTTGTGGAGAGGAAGTTGAAATGGTTGTCCCTTTTGAGGGGGCCAACTCAGCAGAGGTACAATGTTTGCCCATCTGTCGAGCTTTCTTACTTCAAATTTGTTATCTTACATTAGCAGTGTTGATTTTAATCTAATCAAATCTTACGAGGCCATTCTTCTTTCCTGATTATAACGTATACGCTCTTTTGAGTACTAAGACACAAGAATCTGACTGCATGATTTAAGCATTCTATATCTTTTTCTGTATGGTTATAAAAGGATCATGATTATACAAACATGGTCACAAAGGCTCTGATTTCTTGTCAAGGTCAAATTTTCCCAGAAGCTTAAGTTATCAAATGAAAAATCATAAATGGTTTTTATATGTCAAACAGTTATCCATGATTATATTAATCATTTAAAATAGAGTGGTAGAGTTTCATTTTAATTGGCTTTATAGAGTAATGCTTGTAAGTTGCAACTACAATTACATTTTGTTATCCTTTTACGAATGAGTTTATTATATCAAATTGTTCATATTTTGTGATTTCTAAATCAAGCAGCCTTTTAATGTTATTGTTCATGATTGAGTTGCTATCAAATTGTCCTCACAGATACATTTTCGCTCTTGAAAATGAAAGTAGTTGTACCTTTTCTAATGAAAGAAAATGTTAGTAAATGGAATGTTTCATCCTTTTTGACTCTTTTAATTCACATTTTTAGTTAAAGGTGAGAATTATAGTGAAAGAGTGGCAATTCTCTGATGGTTCTCATAGCTTGGCCAACCTCCATGCCAGTCCTCAAAAATCACTTAAGGGATCATCAAATCTTCTTTCAAAAACTGGAAGGAAACTTAAGATAACTGTTGTGGAAGCAAAGGATCTATCTGCAAATGACAAATTTGGAAAATTTGACCCTTACATTAAATTGCAGTATGGAAAGGTGAGAGGTACTGGTAGTCTGTTTGACTCTTTTTAAGTCTTAATGCTTTGTCATATATTGATGAACTAAGGTCTCTAATATTGATAATTTGTTCAGGTTGTCATGAAAACAAAGATTGCTCCTCCTCCTACTCGTCCAACTCCTGTCTGGAATGATACATTTGAAGTAGATGAGAATAGTGGTGAATACCTAAATGTGAAATGCTATAGTGAGGAAATTTTTGGAGATGAAAACATTGGTAGTGCACATGTAAATTTGGAAGGACTGGTAGAAGGGTCAATCAGGGATGTATGGGTTCCACTTGAAGGAGTTAGTTCCGGTGAATTAAATCTTAAAATAGAAGCAATTAGGGTGGACGACAAAGAGGGGTCAAAGGTATGTTTCTTTAACAGGATAACAGTGATTCTTTTAACAATGTGCAAAGCTGAATTTTTAACTTAGGCGTGTTCCTTCTTCTAACAAGCCCTACTCCTTTGAAATGCACACAGGGTCCAGCTTCAGGCTCGGCTAAGGCTAATAATGGTTGGATTGAACTTGTTCTTATTGAAGCGAGGGATCTTATTGCTGCTGATCTTAGAGGGACAAGTGATCCTTATGTGAGGGTAACCTATGGAAACTTGAAGAAAAGAACAAAGGTCAGAAAACTTTATCCGAAGTTCCTCTTGCATAAATGGATGTCCTTAGGATTTTCAAATTTTATTACCATCGAGTTGTATCTGCTTATGGTGTTATACTGGCATGACACAATTGATTGATCACATAACATCTATTATTTCACACTTGTAAGGTTTAATTTTTTGTGGCATTGTTATCTGGTAGGTTGTACACAAAACTCTCAACCCTCGCTGGGACCAGACCTTAGAATTCCAAGACGATGGAAGTCCCCTGATACTGCATGTGAAGGACCATAATGCTTTACTGCCCACATCAAGTATAGGTGAATGTGTTGTAGAATATCAAAGGTTGCCTCCAAACCAGACGTCTGACAAGTGGATACCACTCCAAGGGGTGAAAAGTGGTGAGATCCACATCCAAATCACAAGAAAAGTTCCAGCGAAGCAAACGAGACAATCTCCGGACTCTGAACCTTCTTTGACTAAACTACATCAGATTCCTAGCCAGGTGAGACTGTCTTGCACTCTTGCATCTCCAAAAACATACACATATACAATATAATCTTTGATTACGTTTTTAGTTCTCTTGATGAAGTCTTGTATTGGACTATTGGTTGTCCTGTAGAAGGCAATGCATATGATAGCATTTTAACAGGCTATCTCTTCTTCCACATCAACAATTTGTAGAAATATCTCTTCTCTGGGGTTGAGTTTCATTTGCCTGGTTATTTTTTCCATTCATGTGGATATCCTATATACATTTGCTTTGGTTTCAAGATTTTCAACTAGTTGGTCGAAATGTCATTTCTGTTCCTGTTTTTTTGAAAATATGCATTGATCCACTGATCCATCCATTTTTTTTTTATCATATAAGTTCCTGTCATTCATTTGTTGTGTGAATTATAACAGTATTCTCATTTTCATTACACACTGTTATTCTCATATACTATTGAAATTGAACATTATATCAGATAAAGGAGATGACGAAAAAAGTTCGGTCTTTAATAGCGGATGAGAATCTGGAAGAATTGTCTAGAACTTTGAGCGAGTTAGAAACTCTAGAGGATACACAAGAAGGGTATATAGCCCAGTTGGAGACTGAGCAAATGCTTCTTATCAGCAAAATAAATGAACTGGGCCAAGAGATCATCAATTCTTCTCCTTCCCTCAACAGAAGTGGAAATTGATCCTTATCAGCATCATAACACTATTTTACATTATTATCAACTGCATTTATTTATCCATGTAAAGTATTGATTGTGGGAATTGTCACCAACATATTTTGTACATGTTTATCCAAGTCTTCTCATAGCTACCCTCCACAATCCACATAATGGTGTTAGATTGGTAGTAGTTAGTACATGTTTTTTTAGTTTTCTTATTTAGACACATGAAAATCGACAATGTATCCCGATATTGTATAAATATAACCCTTATATTTGTTGATGTCGGAAGTCGGAACCGAGGATAAACAAGGAGAGATAAACTATGAAACTCAGAAACCGTGTATATACATGGTGCTTATTATTACAAATCTTGATAGAACTCATAGATGAGAGAATAATATATAGTATAGAAAGGCAACGAAGAAATATGATTGATTAATTGAATAACAACGAGTACAAAAGACTCTATTTACACATACAAGTCCATGTGAAAAGGAAGAAGATACCAATGAACTAACATAACTAATCACTAATATTTATGTGGGAAAGTGTGTTTAAAGAACATTTCATTTTTCTATCTGTGAAAGCAAAAAATTCTTGATACATATGGTTCGCTCGTTTTCTAGGCATAGAGGGACTTGGATTTGACGCAGTAATTGTGTCATGCAGTTATTTGTCTTAGTCGCCTGATCTATAATCAATGACTTATATACGTATTAGTTATAGTTAATTTTAAGAGTGTACAATCTCAACCTTCGATGTTTAATCAACTATCTTGATTGAAAACTGCAAGCAACTATTTGTTATGTTTACGACAGACAATCGAGATCCGGCCCAGGGTGCCCTAAGTGGCAAGTTCAAGATCAAGCTTCCCTGTGGTCGATCAATCATGCATTTGAGACATCAGTAGTCGTTTGATCAAAATCAAAAAGTTCAAATTTAAACTCGGCATTTTAAATTATAAATAAAAAAATAAACTATCTCTTTGTTGTGGATCATTAGATCTTGATCAGACCGTCATATATATTCGGAATGCGTTATTTTGGTGCACGTAGTGAATCCTATTTCTATTGCATTGCATTTGAAGAAGGAGAAGAAGAAGAAGAAATGAGTGAAGAAGTGTGATTGAATTCAATGATCTCTTCAACACTAAAGCCACTCACTTTTACATCCAAATTCAAATTCAAATTCTCACTTTGCACCATTCTCAACTCTTTCTCTTTCTCTTCTCTCTCATCAAAATCCAATGAAGAAGAACAATCCAACGCCATCGACAGAATCGTTCTCAAATTTCGCAATTTATCATCACCTACAACAACTCACCAAACCCTATTCCCACTACCAGATCCTTTTTTACACCGAGAATGGCTTCGCTCCGACGAGGCAGCAGTTTTTCCATCGGAGCAAGAGGTTCGTCACGATGACAAAGTAACTAAGAAGAAGAAAAAGAATAACGAAGTAATAGCACCGTGTTTGGCGAAAAAAGAACTTAATCGATTGCGAACTATCGGAATTCATCTAAAGGAGAAAGTCACTATCCCTAAATCTGGCCTCACGCGTCCCGTTCTCCACAAAATTCACCATCAATGGAAAAACAATGAGTTGGTGAAGCTTAAGTTTCACGAGCTACTTGCTCAGAATATGAGCCTCGCTCATCTCATCGTTCAGGTTCGTTAAGTTTCATATAGTATTCTAGTGTTGGTACTTAGAAGTAATTGTTATAGTATTTTTGTGTTGAAGAATTTATGAACTTAAATCTTGTAGATTTGTACAGCGTAGAACCGGAGGATTAGTTATATGGAGGTCAGGAAGTGTAATGTGGGTGTACCGCGGTGAAAATTATCAATGTCCGATAAATGGGAACCGGCGTAATTCAAAGGGAGGTTGTGAGATGAATGATTCTGTTGTGTGGAAGAATGAACAACAGCCTGAGAATATGACACGTGAGGAGAGGGAGTTTGATCGGATGCTTGATGATTTCGGTCCTCGTTTTATTGATTGGTGGGGTACAGGAATACTTCCTGTTGATGCTGATTTGCTTCCTCCTACAGTTCCTGGTTACAGAACACCTCTAAGGCTTCTTCCTGCCAAAATGCATCCGCGACTCACCAACGATGAGCACACAAAAATGCTGAAACTTGCCAAAAATCTTCCTTGTCATTTTGCCTTGGGTAAGCGAAACTCATCTGCCAAACTATTTTGTTAAAGTTTTTTTTCTTTTTCTGATGTGATTATTGTTCTGACCTTTATAAAGGGAGAAATAGAAATCTTCAAGGTTTGGCATGTGCCATTGTTAAGCTGTGGGAGAAAAGTTTGGTCGCAAAGATTGCTGTCAAGCTTGGTGTCCAGAATACGAACAATGAACTGATGGCTCTAGAACTGAAGGTTTGTTATCTGCAATTTCTTGTTTGGTGCCAGTTGCTTGTGAAATTAAGCACGCAAAGAGCTGAATGCACCAAATCATGGACAAGCACTGACTGCTGATTAGTCCTGTATAATAGGCTGCAGAGTTGATTAGATTAAAAAAAGGGAATACAATTTTAAGAATGAATAGTGCAATTAGTATGTCCATGGCCCCCCTCGAGTATTGAAACAAATTATGGTGCATACAATATCTTGTATTTGTTACAATTAAGTGTCCATCAAAGTCATTGGCTATCTTTGAGAGAACTTTGAGTTGAGTTTTAACATCAATCAAAGATAAGAGAAATAAGGAAGAAGTGATAGACTAAAGACATAGCATGCGTTCTCCCCATTATGCTCAAAATGTAGTTCACTAGGTAGATTTAAACACTTCTATGTTATTGTACAACTAAATATGTCATATTGAAGATACCAGTCTGATTATCTTGTTGAATCTACATATATCATGTTTGTGTGTTCTTATAGCTTTAGTGTCTGTCAAGTCCACAGTAATTCAATAATTATTTGTTGCACGAGTATTTTATGTGCTTTGGAATGCACGGAAACAGTAATACAAACACACTTTCAAGTTTCAATGTGGATAAAGCTAAATTTTATTTACATAGTTACTTAAGTCCTTCCAAACACTTTCGTAGGTACTTATGACATAAGATAAGCTTAAATAAGTTCTTCCAAACAACCCCATGGTCACATAATGCATTCTTTTGTACCCTTGTAATGATATTGTTATATTCTAAGTAAAGAGAATAATGCTGTAGTTTTTTTTTTCTCTGGTCCAGCAATTAACAGGAGGTACCTTACTGCTAAGGAATAAATATATCATTGTAATATATCGCGGAAAGGACTTCATTCCAACCAGCGCGGCTGCCATTTTATCTGAAAGACAGCAATTGACAAAACAGGTGCAGGATGTTCAGGCGAAGGTGCGGCGCAGAGCTGTTGATGTAACTGGGGAAGATGTAACAACTGCACAAGCAGGATTGTTAGCTGAGCTCAATGAGGCTCAAGCACCCTGGGGAAGGGAACTACCTACTGAAGAATATGAGAAGATGAATAAAGAGGCTGCTGAAGCCAAGAATGTTAGGCTTCCGAAAAAATTTGAATGTAAATTAGCTAATGTAAGTATCTACTTGTTTTATGAAGTTTATATATGGTTGAGAATGTAGTTATGTTTTATTGAGAGCACTTGTTGGAATATAAATAAAAAATGGCTTGCTTTAAAGGGGAATATGTTTTTTAATGTTCATATAATTGGTCTGTAAATTACTATCAGATTGTTGTTGTGTCACAGCAAGATTTAGCATTATGATGCAAGGTCTTAAGTTTCTATTTATATATCTGAACCCTGAAATTTAGGTTTCCAAATCAATTAGGATATCAATTAGTTGGAGCGTTTAGCTGTTTGGTAATTGCACAGAAAATCATATCTTATGAACCTGCGGTTCAGTTTATGAAGTAAGGCATGACATTGAGGGATTTTGAATCTCAGAAATATGGTAACTTCATTTTGCCATAAAGCCTTAGAAACTGAAGAATTAAGAAAAAACAAAAATAAGCATCAGTTGAACTTACTTGGTTGGTAGACCTAAGTTCGGAATTCGGGATTCATGATAATATAAACCCTTTCAGCTTATTATTTTTCCTTAATCGCGATACATGTTTGTCTGACTTTAAAAGCCCGAATCAGCTTGTTGTATTTTGTTTCAACTCTATATACTTATTTATATTTCTAATACAGCACATTAGAAGGATAGAATGTAATCTCTTAAAGTATTTTGTGATTTCTGTTTTCTTATGAATATTTAATTTAACTGTTTTATTCATATTTACACAACTTGATACATGAACAGGCCGATGTCAAAAAGTCGAGAGCAGAAAAGATATTAGCTAAAATAGATGCATCTATGGTTCCAGCTGGTCCTAGTAACAGGGGGGAAACAATCACAGATGAAGAACGTGTTATGTTCCGTATGGTTGGTTTAAGAATGAAGGTGTACCTGCAACTTGGTGGGTAATCTTCGTCTGTGTGAGAGTTGCTATGTTACAAGGATGCAATACTAACTACTGCTTATGATCATATGTAGGTACACATAGTATTTTTGACGGTGTCATCGAGAATATGCATTTGCATTGGAGGAATCGAGAACTTGTTAAACTAATCACAAAACAAAAAAACTTTGCTTTTGTTGAAGAAATAGCTAGTTTATTGGAATACAAGAGTGGTGGAATACTAGTAGCAATAGATAGACTTCCGAAAGGATTTTCTCTTATTTACTATCGTGGAAAGAATTATAAGCGCCCAATACGGCCAAGGAACCTTTTAACGAAGACAGAAGCATTGCAGCAATCAATATCCATGCAATGACATGAGGATGCTACAATTGTCAAATCCTATTGAACCAAATTTTTCTATGCTGCCAGACTCAACTAACATAGCTTCTTCTTCAACTGTATAGCTAGATAGTATTTTAGAGGGTCGATAGTATTTGGCTCTGTAACTTTTATATATTTTATTTTTCATTTTAAGTATTATATTTCTTTATTCGAAATTGAAAGTGTGTAAGCATTAAACAACTTTTTAGTTTGTATGTAATGTGTTTTGTGTTTTAAAGTAGCTCATTATTATTTTGTAAAAGACATGGTTGAATTCACAGCAAATTTGCAAAGTTATAGAACCATCTTTGTTCTAGGTTAAATATTGATAACATGGGAAAAATCAATTTAAAGGAATAAACCTACATTTCCTGTCTCCTGGACAAATAAATTTTCAATATCTAGTGACAGCTTGTTGAGGTTTATAGAACATTTATAATTTTCCCAGGATGTTGCTAGGTACTGTAATACATATCTTGAGATTGCCTCAGCCTCCTGAGATTTTTAATCATTTTTAATGACTAATGTTATTTTTAATCATTTTTAATGACTAATGTTAATAGTTTCTACATTCCATCTTCAACCACCAAACCATCTCACGACTCCCTTAGTCCTAGGATGTTACAAGGTAATTGAAAATTTTCTTCACACAATTAACCTTTTCACGTCAATTCTGATTAATTTATTTTACTAGTACATTATATTTAGTCTTAGCATGTAGCTTCCTATTTCTTCAACAAAAACTGAATAAATTCTTCTGGTTTCCTGCCCCTCTTTATGATCAAATAAAGAGAAAGAAATGTAGTTATAGCCCTTTGAGGGTATCTGACCAAATGGATACAAACTAATAATCAGAATTAATCATATTTTCAAAACAAAAATGGATAATCAGAATTAATCATCTACGGTATATGGCTACATTTATTAACCAAAAAAATATGGCTAAATATATAAGCTTTGAACATAATACGTAAATTCTAATAATCTTCTTGTATGAGGATGTTCCTCGTCTAATCAAATTTTTCTTCATAAAAATGACAACCTGTGATTTAATTAGAGTCAACATCCATCAAAGATAAATAATATGGTTAACATTTGTTACACAATTTTTGTTTCACCTTCTACAAAACTTCATTGCAGCCAACCACTTTAACATCGATAATAGAATAATATATGCCAAATTAAAAGGATTAGAACTTTTAAGTGTGTTTATGTATTGCATCATTTACGCAACATCAGCTGCAGTTGCAGCACTTGATTTCTTTGTTCTGGGGGCAGAAGATTTATCTGCTCTGGTGTGAGACTCATGACCTGCTGAAGCAGTGCCTTCTCCATATCTGGTGTCAACTGCATGTAAGCAAGCAGAGAATATCAATAGCCTGCAGGACAATTTCAAGAGACTAATGCTAATTCACAATAATTACCCCAGGAGGCCGAGGAGGCTGATTAGCAGCACCCATCTGACCAGGAACCATAGATGATGGTCCCGGAGGACCAGAATACTGTGCTAGATTCTCCGAGGGACCAGGCATCCAAGAAGACCCTCTATCAATTTGCATTGCATTTCCAGCTTGACTGCCAAAATCAGACCCGAATGGCATATTTCCAACCTGAGATACAAGCATGACTTAGCACCTGAATAATCAATTACTACTATTAAGCACAAAGTATTGCCGCACATCATCGTGACAGATGCTGCTTTTCAAGCAATGTAACTTACATTTACTTCTTTCAATTGAAATCACTAAAATCAACTTGGATTTAGGTCAAATTCCAGCATGCTAGTTAATTAAACAAAACTGACTAACTCAATTTTCAAAGTCAAATGCAGCAAAGATAATTTTTGTTGTAAAAGCTACAGTATAAGATACTCCTAACATCATCTGAAGTGTCATTAGTTTATCAAAAAAAAAATCTAAAGTGTCATTACTATTGCCTATTGGTATTAGATGATAGCTGAATTCCTAGGAATTCAGGAAGATGTGGGGGGGGGGGGGGGGGGGGGGGGGTTCCCACTTAAGAAACAAAAGGATTTTGCCTCAGAAAAGTTAAGATTAAACAAGTCAATGAATTCATGAACCACTCATGCATGATGGAAACAAGAAAGCAATATAAAGCCAATATACTTTGATGCCACAAATCCTGACTCACCCATGGTACCAATAGTTTTCAAGTCTAAACCATCAGATGTAGCTCAACATACCTGATAAGGTGACTGGGATGATTGTGGTGCCTGCCCCAGTGGGAATGTAGATCCAACACTAGAAGGAGGTTTTGTACCTGGCTGAAAATTTCATCAATAAACAATACTGTTACAATTTTCAACATGTCATTAGATTATGAGTTTTAAACTGAAATATTTGGCTTACATGAAACATGGGATTGTGGGAAGCACCACCACCATGTTGAAAACCTATATTAGAACTCGTTTGTGGGGGATATTGGGGATGGAAGGTTTGCACTGAAGGTGGTCTGAGCTGTGGTGGAAGTGGCGGTTGCATAGGCATGTGTGGAAATCCATGTGCCTGCAATGGCTGTTGTGCTTGATTGGAGACAGTTGGCATTTGGGTGGGATGAAGTGGCTGTGAAGATGAATGAACAGAGGGTGGAGGTATCTTTGGAAGTTGTGATGATTGTGGAACAGCTGGTGGAGCCACTTGGGGAGTCAGATGTCCTTTAGGCTGTTGTGGCATCTGCAACGAATGTGCAGGCATGGGCTGCGATTGATGACTCATTGCAGGAACAGGAGGATATGAAACTGGCACAGAAGGCTGATTTTGGTGTTTCCTGGGAGGAATTTGAGATACACCTGCTTGATCTTGTACGCCACCTTGTGTAGGCAATATTGGAGCGGGCTGAACGCTTGGCTTTTGTGCTGGCGGTACTGACTGCTGATTGTTCTGAGGAGCTACTGGCTGAACCTTTGGAACCTAAGAACAAACATTTATTAACATGTCCAATGGATGGTTGTGAAAATGACATTGAAATAAAGTAAAAAAACATACCGCTTGAGGTGATTGTACCATTCCAAGCATAATTTGTGCCTGATTAGAGAACAAAAAATGGACAAAATATCAAAGTTAAAATATAACTTATGAGACTGAACCCTCTCAAATAATTGTTGAATGGAAACTTTAAAATCAAATCAAAATACACACACTACTCTGTTCATTTACAGCATTTTAGACTATAACATTTCATAGAACTTATTTCCAAACAAAGATTTAACTCTTCTAAAGTGAACAACCGACTTCAAAAATAAAGTAAATAGTACAGAATCTCAATAGCATGGACACATACCAATAATTGACAAATTAACACATTAACCATTGTTTTCTCATCAAAAGTGACAACTAACTCTAGAGAAGCCAAATACAACCCAAAGAACATATACAAAACAGGTACTTAAACAAGAAACATCACGGAACCCCTAAAAAAATCTCCATAGAAGTAATTAAATTCTTAGAGTAGCAATCATGACCTCTAAATCCTCTAAGCATAAAGAAAATCCCCATCACCTCAAAATAAGACTCAGTAACAAAATTGTTGAAACATCATTCAACTAGTGGATGCCCACTAAACTATAAAGAGTGACAGCAATTTGCACAAACCGCGTCTAAGAAAATTGAACGTAGTAATTAGATAAGTGCAGGCATCTGTCCCTATGAGCATAGCTCAGTTGGCAGGGACATCACATTATATATGCAGGGGCCAGGTTCAAATTTGAGATTCCCCGCATATTCACCTCAAGGGATGAATTTATAGCCACTAGCAACTTGACCAAAAAAATAAATAAATGTGGGCATCCATTCCATGATTTCAAATTTCAAATATTATTACAACATTTAGGGTTTTATCTTGTGACATGGAGGTAATAGCTTCTTAACATCTAATTACTAATCAGCATAAAATATCTAAAAATCTATTTATATGATTGCAACAACCAATTAGGGTATTGAATTGAATAAGTAAAATTGGAGGAATGAAATTGGAAAAACCTGGAAAAGTGCTTTGGTCAACATAGGGTTTTGAATGAGGATCTGTCTGGCTTGTTGTTGATTCTGTTCGATGAGATTCTGAGGTAGAAACAAAACGAAAACGAAAACGAAAGCGAAAGGGTTAGCAATAGCAATAGCAATAGAAGAAAGGAATGAGAAAGAGTATGTATGTATGAAAGTAAAAGGTTACACCTTCATCTGAGACATAATATCGTAAAGCTGATTCTTCGACATTCCGGCGAGGTTCGTCGATAAACCATCGCCGCTTACTTGCTTTCCGGCCATTGCTTTCCGTCCTCGATCGCTATTTTTCTCACTATTCTTTTTTTGCTAACAACCTTTTTTTATTTTATTTTTCTTAGCCGTTGGATTGTATCATCATATTCTTACCCGCAAGCTTAATTTCTTTTTTATGTTTTTTTTTTCTTCTTTTTGTTAGCATATTCACTAAAAAAATTAAATACATAAAAGATTTTAAATTAACAAATTGATTTTTGAATTAGAATAAGTTAAATTTAAATAATAATTATAATAATAGATGAGTTTAATTACTATGCACGGTTAGTATAAAGTTATTTTACACTTGCGTCAATAATATATTGTCATATCATTTAATGAATGTGACAAATCATATGTTTTTCAATACCATACGCAATGCAACGATGCATGTGTAAAACAAATTTACACTGACGGTGTATCTAAATTAAATTCACAATAAATTATAAATACTTAAATATAATTTCAATTGAAAAGAAAACACCACCAAAAGTATTTGATAGATTGGAATTAGAGTGCAGTTCGGTTTAAAACCACAATATTCTTCTTTTCCACATATTAGTATTGTTTAGCCGTATCAATGCAAAATAAGGGGGTTTATTCAATTGGGATTTTGATGGATTTTAAAAGACTTTTTTATCAAAAAAAGTCTTGTGTTATTCAATCCAGACTTTTATAAAAAGTAAGCAAATCTTGTGTTATTCAATCAAGACTTTTATAAAAAGTAAGCAATTTTTTTTTAAATAAGTCTCTCAAAATCTCACAAAATCAATATAATCCCACGAAGTCTTTTAAAATCTTCAAGACTTTTTTATCATAAAAAAGTCTTTTAAAATCCATCGAAATCTCAATTGAATAACCCCCTAAATTTTTTGGTCCATAGACAAAAAAGCAAATATTACAAAAACTCGCATATATTGTTTGGTTTTGAGTTCAAACTCGATGAAGATATCCAGTCTAACAATTTATAATGATCTAAACAACGAACCATTAATAACAATAAGGTGCATGACAATACTGAATATGGTGTCATTATAGGAAAGTGTCGTAGAATAAGCTCGTCTTTTGAAAACTGTAAGGTCAGTTATGTTAGGAGGCAAGCCAATCGAGTCGCCCATGAGTTAGCTCAGGCAGCTCGTTTTAACACTAGTCGCTAAATTTTTAATTCTTATCTAAACAACGAACCATTAGTCTAAATAGAAGGAAATCATGGTCTAAATTTTAATTCCTAGACAAGTCCAATGATCCATCATTAAAATGTAATTTATGCCAACCTCATGAGTGAAATTGGTTGAATTTAATCCTTTAAATACATTTCAATTACTTTGAGGAATGAGTTGCAAAGATACTTTGATTAAAATCAAATGGCTGAACTTGAAAATTTGAACATAATTGTGAATTTGTGATGCTTGAGAGTAGAGAGATTTGTTCAATGTAAACATTAGAAGCCGTGCAAACCAACGTACAAATAAGTTATAATATCACTAATTCCTTGTAGACAACACTTGTTTGTAATCTGCAATCTTAGTTACCACGTTAAAGACAAGGATCAATAAAAGATGTTTGCTACAAGAATTAGATAATATTGTCACACACAAAACTATCTTTTTCAGGTGACTCTTTATTCCATCATCAGGAAAGGAATACATTCAAGTTTAGACAAAGGAGGATTAATTTTGAGTCACATTTAAGATTCATATTTCAAAAATAAAACCTTGGCTTATTATACTTTCATGTTTCAATTTATTCTAGAAGAATGTCTTGCAATTCCTTTATACAAAGTGAAGTTTGTGTTTGTCTACCTATGCGTGTGGCTTGGTTTTGGACTCTCCTTTTTTGCTTTTAGCTCAATTATGAACAAAATGACCCTGTTAGACTAGGATTTTCCCCTCTCACATTAACATATCATTCAAAAATGGTGTTATTTAATTCCTATAGATGAGATGAGACACTATGTGAATCAAATATTTTATTTAGTATATTTTTTTTTATATATTTTAACAATGACTAATCAAATGGAAACTTCGGTTGGGAGGAAATAACTTATCTAATCATCTTATGTGTCTGACAGGTTCTCCAACATAAATTAGTCACCAATTGCTAATCAATCTGAAATCTAAAATCAAACGGTTTAAACAACACACAGTAAGAATTTTAAACCATATCAGCTGCTAATTTGAGATTGGTCAATTTGAAATTGAAAATTGTATGACGCAATTACCTCAACAAATATGTTTCTTTATAGATAAAAGCAAGACAATCATTTAGTAAAAAAGAAGCTAAGATTGTCCGATCTTACTTAACTTGGTGGACTCCATTAATTAATTAATTAATTAATTAGATTAAAGGGTTTGTCATTGGTGCTTAATTAAAGTACTTAAACAATGGTGCAAACCATTGAGGGATATTAGAGATTATGACATTTTAAACAATGATAAGAAAATTATAAATATCACAAAAACTGCTTAAGCTAACTTTTTTTTCTTTCTTTGGTGTTTGCTTTGTTTAGTGGTGGAGTCCTATAATGTTCACTTTGGAACAATCACAAAGAAAATGACATGTCCCAAAGAACAAGCTCTTCTTAAACTCTTCAACAATGTCTCAACCTCTTTCCAGCTTCTCTTCCTGCTCCTCTTTTCCATTTCCATTTTTCTTGTCACATTCTTAACCTTCACTGGTAGATTCCCCTTAATCCAAAGGTCTTGCTAATGCTCTTTTTTTTCTTTCTATCTACACCTTCCATTCAACTAGTACATTGATATTTTTCCTATAACAGTAACTTAACTTACAAGTTACAACTTTATATTTGTTTATATTGCAGAGATCAACAATATGAATATGTGTTTTCTGATGAAGACGAAGAAGAGGAAGACGACGAAGAAACTAGAGAAGAGTATTCTTGTGTTCATTCTTCTGAAAAGGAAGATCGTCAAAGGACTCATTCTTCTTATTCTGAGGAATTCATTAGTCCGCGAGAGAGCTTCGTTGAAGAGACGGAAGAAAATGAATGTTCTGAAACATTGTCTATTCATAACTCGCCGCAAGTTTCTGATTTTGAAAATGAAAATGTAGAAGCGTTTCGAGAAGACTTTAAATCAAGAGATGCTGTTGATTCTGTTCAAAACTATGCTGAATTTGAAAACAGCCCCACCTCTTCCATGATCAACTTGAACCTATACAAAAGTAACAAAAACTATAACGGTATTTAACACATTATAGCTAATATCTCATTTTATAATCTATGTTATAGGCCTGTTTTGATTGATTTATTTGAACTTTTTTATCGGCATACAGATTTGTCAGACCGAAAGGGATAGCAACAACTTATGACATGTACATAAGCTCTCTTAGATAGTTTATGAAAACAAATTTGTAGGTTACCCGAAAACAATTTGACTAATTAAGCCGTTTATCCAAACGGACCTTGTATGGTATAGGCAAACACTAATTTAGTCTTGAAATTACAAAATTCTAAAATGAGCCTCAATCACATCAATACTTTAGGAAAATTTTCAAAATTAAATTGTTTGGTCCTAAAAGACAAATTGAAATTTTTTAATGTGACTCTTGTATGGTTATTTAGATGCAGATATAGAGTTGTAGTTCAACTATGTGATACTACTTTGTGCAGATGATCAAGTTGGTCTTGGAATAATTAAAAACAAAAAGGTACAAGAAACAAGCCTCACAAGGGATGAGAGATTCTTTGTTTATGGTTCTAAACAATTGAACAGTAAGAAGTTGATTGTTGATGAAGAGAAAGATGATAATGATGATGAATCTACATGCTCCTCTTCTGAATGCAGAAGCTCCATTCATTGCAGGGATTCAGTAACAGACGATGAATTTTCTACTTCATCGAGAAGAAGTTGTCCCAAGTGGGAATCATATGCTTTGTTCCAAAGATATGATGAAGAAAATGCATTCTTAGACAGAATTAATTCTCTAAACAAACTTCATGAAACTGGTAAGTGGTAACTAACCCTTTTATTAATACATTATGAATTATATAGCCTATTTGGATTGGTCTATTTGAATTTATCTACTGGCGTAATCACTTGTGAGACTGTATGATAGACTGTTTGATAGACTGCTTGTAACATGTTAATAACTTGTTCTAGGATAGCTTATTAAAACAGATTATAACTTTTACGAAAACAGTTTGACTTTATTTTTATCTTTTGCTATAGAAATACTAGCAAATACATAAGCATTTATATGATAAAACACTTATTTTGTAACCTCTTTTTCAGAGTCATTAAGATCAATCCAAATGTCTCCGAGATCAATATCAGAGCGAATTGCGAACAAGTTTTCAAGTATAAATAAAAAACCAACTGATGTAGGTTACAATCCATTTAGTCAACTAGAGGCTGCATATGTTGCACAAATTTGCTTAACATGGGAAGCACTTAGTTGGAACTACATAAGTTTTCGTTCAAAACATGCGTCTCAATCGCGCTACAATCTTGATATCGGTTGTCCTGCCGCCATTGCACAACAATTCCAGCAGTTTCAGGTTTTGTTGCAGAGATACATAGAAAATGAGCCTTATGAGCATGGCAGGAGACCAGAAATCTATGCTAGAATGAGACTTTTAGCACCAAAATTGCTCCTAGTGCCGGAATATCACGGTAAGATAACGATAACTATTGTATTTTTCAATTAGTACTATTGTATTTTCTACCATTGATAAAAAGGGATGCACAACATTGTTTTTATTAATTAATTTTCTTGTTTTTCTAACAGATTCAGAAGAAGATGAGATGGATAGTGATTTTCACAGTAAGATATCCTCAGCTTCATTCCTTAAGATAATGGAAGGTGGGATAAGAACATTCATGAAATTTTTGAAGACTGATCATAAAGAAAAATCATGTCACATCCTAAAATATTATTTTAGGAGAAACAAAAGAGGCATGGTTGATTCAACACTACTCAAGCTAATGAAGAAAGTAAATCAAAAGGCATGTTGCAAATTTTATATTAACTTTCCTTCAATACTTTTCATCACATCATTTAAACTTAGAGTCAATTTATGTGCATGGTCGATATAATATTTTTTACACATGCATCAGATCAAATTACGCCATATTATAGGAACTAATTTAACAATGATATCATGGTCTGATTTGATTGGATTCAAGCGTAAAAAATATTGCATTGTCAGTGTATATAAATTAAATTCTTTAATATAATTCATTGACCAAACACAAGTACATATATATTATGCAGAAGAGGGTGAAGATTAAGGATCTTAGTCATTCAGGAAAAGGCTTGAGAAAGAGAAAGTTAAAGGTGGAAGAAGAGATTGAAATATTAATGGCACTAATAGACCTAAAAGTGGTGTCAAGGGTTTTAAGAATGAAAGAGTTAAGTGAACAACAATTGCATTGGTGTGAAAAAAAGATGAGCAAAGTGAGAGTTGTTGAAGGGAAACTTTGTAGAGATTATTCAACTCCACTTTTCTTCCCTTCACATTGATTGAACAATAATCACATGGTGACTGGATTATGAATGTGCATGTCTGCATGCACATAAAAAAAGAAGGGAATGTGAATATATAACACTCATCAAATCAAATAACAAACATTTGGAGCCTTAATTACAATGAAAAGATGGATAAATTATGATGAATGTTTATGTTATATTTTGGAAGTGAAGTGAAAGAGCAGAGTCCAGAGCCAAAAAATGTGACATTGAAGATACAAGACTAGTGAACTAGCTTGCTTAGTTAGGAGATTATGTCAAATTTGAGGTGAATAAAGACAAGGATGAACAAGATGAAGCTGAATAAAATTGGGGAATAAAATACACTCCATCAATGGCAAACTTGCAACTTTTTTTATTTTTGTAATTTCACTTGTAAAATTAAAGTTATAGAAATATACTTTATGTTATAAAAAATAGATATTTTTAGAATAATATAGTAAAAATTGTATATTAATGATTTATATGTGCATTTTTAAACCGAATTTATAGAACTCGGTTACTTGAATAGTTTAATTTTATGAAATTGATAAACAAGATATTTTTATCGTTAAAAATAGATTATATAAATAATTTTTGACATCACCTCTTCACGCAAAATTTGAACACATTCAATTTATAATATAAACTCAATATGTTAAGATTTAGGTCATATGTTTGACCAAGTTCAATATTGAGACAATTTTCTTTAACAAATACTAAAAAAGTGGATTGATTTTTTAATAAATATCTTAAAAAAATCAAATAAAGAATTCGATTTATGTATTTTAACAAATATCTTAAGCAAGCAAGCACTGCACACGCATGTTAGCTAGATGTTGAAGAAATTGAAAAACATTGCATTGAATTGCATCAATTTGAGACACAAACAATAAATAAATAAATACATGCACGTTATCTCCTTCAAACTCTCCACTTTAATTAGAAGATTTAGAATGAATGAATGAATCAACACAAACACAAACACAACACAACACAACATAATGGTTTTTAACAGAGTGTCATGTCCCTCTCATTCATCTCACTCACTCTCTAAAGGGCAAAAACGAGAAATGACATAAACAGACAACAATGACCAATCACACTATTCATTTCAACGTGTTCGTTCATCAGATCAGACGTTGACTCATCACACACAAACACAACTAAGTAAGTAAGTGCGGTCTTACATCACTTACTATGCACTTACTGTACTCTACCATTTTCACTTCTTTCTATGAATACCCACCAAGCAACCAACAATTTCCTTTCTCCTATCTATCTATCTATCTATCTCTCTTTTGCTTTTCTTTGCTTTCTTCTTAGGTTGGTATTCCCATTCTCTCTATCCATCTCTTTGTGTTTCTTTTCTTTCTCTGTCTTTTCATTTTTTCACACACTTTACAAACATAAATTCAATTACTTGTCTTCTGTGTATGTGTAATTGAATAAAGTTTTCAACTTTTCAACTCTTGAAAACACTTTGACTAGGTGGGTCTAAAATCTAAATTGTTTTTTTTTTTAAATTATGAATTCAATGACTAAACAAAAGAAATTTGTGATTTTAATAATAATTTTAATGATGTTGTTGTTGTTGTGATTTGTGGTTGCAGGTGTTCTTTGTTAAAGATCTGTGATTTTTTCAAAGGAAGATGAATTACTACTATGGATACCCACAAATGAACACAATGTCAAGCTATGAACAAATGGAATCTGTTGTGTGTCCCAAACCTCGTCGGTTAGGTGTATCAAACCATCATTCTTCTATCAACAACCATATTAGACCTTTGAGGTGCCCCATTAGGTACTTTTCTATTTTTTCAAGCTTTCTTTTTTGTTCATTTTCAATTTTATTTTTTAATTAAAATCATGTCTTTATTTTTATTTTTTCTTGAAAACCAGCTACAATTCTGAGATTGAAGATTCAGGAGTTGGAGCAGAACTTCTTGACATCATCAATCCTAAGGTAATTTCCTATATACATACATGTAACATGTGTGTGTTTTATTTTGCTATGCAATTTTCATATTTACCCTAGTACTAGTATTTTCCTTAGTAACAAATTAGTATGTTTTAAACTAGTTCATTTCTTATGATACCTAAATTTTTTGTGATGATTTATTATTTTGTCTATGTATTGTATTCCTTTTGCTTTCAGATTAATAGGTTTTATGGTACGTCAATTTGAACTTGTTCGATCTGTTTATAATGCAATCGGATACTCGTGTCCAATTGGATTGAGATAATATAACCTAATAGTTCATGTTTGATTTGATTTGTTTACAGGCAAGCTGCTATCCGGAGAGATCAGCTGCAGATAAATTGTTGGCATCGTCACCGCCATATTTCATTGGATCTCCACCAAGCAGGGCCTCAAACCCAGTAATCCAAGATGAGCAATTTGGTAATGGGAATTTTAGTAGTCCATTTACCGTGGTGGCATCGTCTTCGCCATCATCAGCTCGAGGATGTGGAGTTCCAATGAAATTTGGCAACACACCAGCTGCTGTTAGGATTGAAGGTTTTGACTGTCTTAGAAGAGATAGGAGGAGCAACTGCAGTATCTCTGCTGTTGCCTAATCCATCCAATTTTGAAGAACAACAAACAATAATAGAAAATAGAGAGAGGGAGAACTCAATACCAAGAATCAGCAGAGGAGTTTTTTTGTTTCCTTTGGAAAGAGGATTTAAATCTTTTAATAATTCACTGTTGTTAGAGTATTGTATGATGTATATATTTGTGATGTTCAAGTTGTAATGCTCATGAATGAATGAGTATGGTGTCAATCAATAAAATAGGACAAGGCAGAGAGTAAGAACAAGGCAAACAAAGCCACTTTCTTCTGTCTTTGTTATTAGGTTTGTGGAGAGTTTAAAGTTGTTTTGTTTGTCACTCAGATCCTTCCTATGTAATTGTAATTTGGAGGAAATTGAGGATAAATGTTTGGATTTTTGTACATCATTAGTATCATCATCATTATTTTTTGTGGGTGTGCCCTTTTTAAAGGTCTTGCTTATTTGATTTGATAATCTCAAAGACAAGCTTCTGAATAGTACTAAAATGTATTCCACCACTCAAAAATATCTAAGATGTTTGATTGTTTGATAATTTTCCATGATTGTGTTCTGAAGAGAAAGACATAAGGAAAAAAAAATGGTTTAGGAGCATCTTAGGAAGCATCAAAGCGTAATTTGTGGTCAGATTTGAGGAGCTTTGTCTTGTCTTGTATTTTATTGCTATTTATATATTTATTGATTTATGTGGTTGATTGAATATTTGAATGGTTTGAAATTGAAGATTAGTATTTGGTGATGTGAAAGGGTATAAATAAAGTGAAATTGAAGATGAGATGATGAGTCAGCTATGTATGTCTGATAAGAGCATGTGAAGGAGAGAGTGTGGCAAACACAAAATGTATGTGTTCTATTATAGTGGTTGGTTGATATTGCAACATCATAATATCATATCATATCATATAGTAATAGTATAGTACATTAATTGGACCCATGTGAAGTTAAGATGCAAAGTTGCGTAAGGCTTTTACATTCACAGCATATAACACTGAGTAGCAGACAAGTTGGCCGGCAATGCCAAATTGTGAAATAAATAGCCACTTGTACTGTTGCACATGCCACTTGCAAGGTGATAAACTATAATTATTAGGTAAATTATCTTTACTTAGGAGGATTAAATTTTATTTTCATGGTTCTTTTTATACATTGTCTCATTTAGAAGCACATGAGTCAATTCATCAAATGTCATTGTCTCATACCTTCCTGATATTGTTCAACTTGAATGCTATAATATACTACTATATGGTTTAGGCAACCTTCATATCACATTTCTATATCATTGATTTTTCTGCTACATATATTCAAATCATGTCAACCTTATAAAATCAAATTGTAAGGTGAGAATCATCTCTAAATATGTTTTCAGTCCATCTCTCATACAATATGATGGTACAAAGGCAATATTCAAAATAAATCATCTTTGTAAATAAAAATTCTATTAAATAACTGTTGTCTTCTAACTTTTGCAGAGATAACAAATGTGGCATATCACATCAAAGTATCAAACTTGTACACATCTCTGGATCTCAAGGCTCTAACAAAATCTGATACAATATTATCCACAAAAATGTCACCAATGTGACTAAGAATTCAAGTGCTTGAACAAACTAATGATTAATTATATTTACATGAATCCGAACTCTGCTGGAAAAAAAAACACAGTTACACACGCATTAATTGATTTTCTCGATCAATTTGAGTTCCACCAGCTCATATTACACCTTCACGAAATCACCTTCGAATAATCTTCAGTTCTTCACCATTAGTTTGAGATTGGACAACCAAAGATCAATAACTCCGTCACACATTTATCGCGTGGAATCTGATTTCATCATATTTACATGGCATATGTCAATTTGTAAAGACTCTTCAATTTAATTGTACCTACTGCTTCATACGTTACAGCCACCGTTTTGAAGGTTTAATTTGGTCAATACTGGTGCTTTTCGCGATACCTGAAATTGAATTTGTGAAGAAAGCTCAAAATTGTAAAATGTTTTAAGAAGTTAATGATTAATTAACTTGACACCACTAAAGTGAAGATTACATGAACTTTGTTCAAGGATGACACACACAATTCAAGAAGATGTCATTTTAACTTGCATATACCTGATGGTTTCTTCAAGGTGTCCTTTGATTTTGATACAGCCGTGGTAGATGAGATTCGGCCGAATTTCCTTACCGCTTGAACAGTTTTGGATAATGCGCTCGACCTGCAAAAAAAATACATTAAATTTAAACATGACTTCTAAATGATGCAGATATAGTTCCTCTGCACATATGTTGTAATAGTATAAGCACTACTCACTTTGTCGTCTTATTTGAAGTTTTTCTAGCTTCGCTTGTCATAGAATTATCAGAAGAACCACCAGTTTCTGTGCCCGGAGCTAGACTATTATTGTCAGAATCACTTGATCTTTCTTGAAAATCTGCATCTGAAAATCCTTGAGTTTCTCGCCTAGAATTTCCAAATAGACGGAGAGATTCACTTTTCTGTATACGAACATCCGTTGCTTGTTGGATATCGCCTTCAGCAGGGTGCTTATTACTTTCACTTGGTATTTTTTGAATTTGCTTAGAAATACCACCTACTGACGCGTTTAGTGACTTAAGCCGCTCAATTTCCTCGTCTTTTTTCAACATAGTGTGCTTCATAGAAGTCACCTTCAAGGTAAAACAAGGTAGAAGATAATTATCTTTTTGATAATCTATTAACATGAACAAAAACGATGAAACAAAACGAAAACATTTCTATGCATTCACAAAAGATTAAAAGCACGCCAAGAACCATATCGAACTGACATATTCAATATACAAAAATAAAGTACCTGTTCCATTAATTCTCTTGTTTCCTTGTTATTTCGAGCAGCTCCTAGTTCAACTGAAGAAACTCTCTCAGCAAACTTTAAAGTGCTAAGAGTTTCGGAATATGAATTCACGTCCGAGTTAATTTGGACAAACATGAGAGTCTTTGCTTGACCGCCTGTGCAGTAAAATCAAAGACAATGTTCAAATCAAAATCTAATAGAAGCTTGAAAGAAAATATAAACCAAAAAGGAAATGCAATGCAGGAGTTAACACAAAAAAAAAGATGAACAATATTGATTTACCAAGAGAAGTTTGCAGGAGTTGAGTTAGCTTGCTGTTTCTATATGGTATATGTATGCTCTTTTGTGCAAGGGCAAAAATGACATCTCCGAGGGCAGCAAGCGATTTGTTAATATGTTGTGCTTCCTTAAGCCGATCTCCGGTTACTTCAGACCGATCTACTCTTTCACTTCCTGCCAAATCTACCAAATGAAGATTACCATGCAGAGTAGAGCCTGACTTGAAATCCTTCCCGCGAACATGAATCGAGACCACACTGTGTACATAAAGTTTATATGATGTAAAATGTAAAAACAAATTAAATTAAGATTAATATTACACAACAAAACACATTAATCATAATAATAAAAAGTTTTCATTTCAATGTTGGATGTCAAGGGAAGAAATAAAGGATCAAACCTGTGAGAACGGCTGCTTCTTTCATTCATAGCAGTTGCACCGATAGCTCTATTTTTAAGTCCAACGTCCATCAACTTAATGACATCTGAAGGTGACTTTACGGGGAACATGCTAGCTTCTGGTACTGCTATACCGTTGGATTGAGATTGAGTCAATATCCCAAGTGTGTGCAAATCAAGGAAACCAGAGAAGAAAAAACTAGAAAAAAGTTAATGCAAAATATAAACTGTCTAACAATATTTTTTTTAAAAAAGGATATCTTTTTGAAGAACTCTCGGTTGACAACAAGTCACGAACTTGCTCGTTATATATCTCAACCATTTGGACCCAAATCTCATAGTCAGTATCGTTTTCTCTACTTGCAGAAATCCTGAAGAGATCATTTAGAGCTCGATAGTTAACACCAAGATTCTCGCTTGTTGCTCCATTTGGACCAGTCTAAGAAAAGAAGGTATTTTGTACAATGAGGGATTTCTTTAATAGCATGAAGCATAAGATAAAAAACCAAATATATCAAGAGGGTTTATACCATTGTGTAAGTTTTTCCTGAACCAGTTTGGCCGTAAGCGAATATACATACATTATATCCATCGAGTACTGATCTTACAAAAGGATTAATGTCAGAGTATACGTCTCCTATGCACCATTCCGAGTAGAATCATAGTATAACGTCAGAACATCAACATTATGACTAAAAATAAGAAAAAACTGTAGTATGGATACACAGGAATAATGATGCAAAATTTTCATCTTTGGATATAAGGAATACTTTTCCATAGTCTAATCTCAAAAAAAGGAGAGTGTAAAGAAATAAACCTTGAGTTGCGGTAGGACCGAAAATCTTGTTGAACTTAAATGATCGAAGTGCATCTTTCCCTTCTTTGGAGGGATTCGCCACAACCAAATCATTTTCACCGATGTCTTCTACAATAGACTGTTTTTCTTTTTTGCCTACAAGGAATGGTCTAATTCGACAAAATACTCTGATATTTCCTGTATTAAAAAAACGTGTGAATTCATAGTGCACTTATATAAAAATAACCAACTAGAGTACAGACATGGATAATGCTACCTTTTAGTTCTTGAACTTCATTAAACAGTTTTTTATTTTCAGCAAGGACAGCTTGATAGTTCTGAGATGCATGTATGAGTGGTTTGAGATTTAAGCCTGAACAAAAATCACGTTCAAATGATTAGAGGTTACATCCCAAGAGAAGAAAATGAAAGGGTGCACTAAAAGGAAATTCTAACGACAAAGGCTTACCTAATCGATTACACTCTTCTGCATAAACTGCTCCCCCTTTCTTAACATCTTGCTTAATGGATTCCCAAGACGATTTCAATTTCTGGATGTTGGAAAATTAAGCACAAAATTGTAATGTTTGGCACCACAATTATAACATTGACATTGACACATTTGTAAGTTTACCTGTAGGGAACTAAACTGAAAATTTATAACGGTCTGCAATTGGTTCTTTTTCATGTTCCACTCCTGATATTTTGAATCCGATGAAGCCTCGAGTTTCTTAACCTCGTTCCTCAATTCTTCTAATCGATGCTCATATTGATGAGACTTCTTTCTCAATTCTGTTTTATCATCCCTAGCTTCATCTTCCAACTGCGAGCATTGTGCTTGATATTGTTCTTCGGTTGCTTTCAATTTTTGCTTCAATTCTGAAATTTCCTCATTTTTGTCGTCTAACATTTTCGTCAACTTAATAACTTCTTTTTCATTTTCCTTATTTTCTTCATCTTTGACCTTCTCACCCAATATTGAAGAGTTAAAACATGAAAAAAAATCTACATAAAGCCTCTTGTATTATTCTGTCTCTATAGTATATCGATATGTTGCTTATGATGCAAAGTAAGAAACTATTACCTTAAAATGTTGAAGCTGGGTAGTAAACATCTGTTGCAAAACTTCGTTCTGATACACAAAAAACTTGTACCGGTTTGCAAAATTTGAAGAAATATATAAGAATCCACTTTTAATAAAATGACTATACAATGATATTTTGAGATACCTCATTCTCTTCTCTAGTTTCGGATGCAAGTGCCTCGAGTACTCTTATTCTCGATTGATATTTTTCTTCCCGAGCCTTAAAAAGATTACTTTGCTGAATGAAGTGTAGAAAAGTGACATGAGTAAACTGGCTAAGGAAACCAGAAGGAAATAGCTATTTATTAGAATAATGGACATACAGTTCGTATATGTTCTGCTTGAGTCGATATGCGCCGTTCGATCTCCTGTGAAACCTTTCTCAACAAGCATGCCACTCGCTGAACAATCAAAATTAAACAATATTTATGAAAATGTAAGGATTATATGAGTTTAAGATGCAAGTCAATCACATGGATATATACTTGTATTTTCATTTTGCAAGCCATACATGAGGTATTTCTCCATTTCTTCTTTCGACGCTTTCTTCAAGAATACCACTGACAACACTTAGTAGCGACTGTGTGGGAGCATTCTGCAACAATAGACATTAAAATAAATCAGTCATGAATCAAACAAAAAATACATGCATATCTATGCACATACACAAAATTTTAAACTGTTTGATTTCAAGAACTTACATCTAAACTGTTTGATTTCATCATTTCTAATATTTTTGCATCTGGAAGATCTGCATAGCTACCAGGTTTAATTTGAAAAACCTCATGGAATTTATGACCAACTTGGTATATTAATGAAGCTGATGTTTCTGCACAAAATGAATAGATCCAGTCATTTATAAAGATAAGAACACAATATAATCGATCTAAATGAAAAACACCGTAGATATTAACTTTCAAGAAGTATAAATGTTCTTGACAAAGGGAAAATATCAAAATCTGATTCTCTAATGAAAAAATAGTCATGCACATTCAAAACATTGATTCTTCTGATGTGACTAACAAAATTCAACGTTTAGCCTTTATAGTACACACAAGCTAGGAATTTTCACATAACATTGATTAGAGAAGTTAAATTACATATATACCATGGAAAAGTTTTCTCATTAGCATGTCGCGATGTTTAGTAAATTGGATTTCATTATATCTATATGTACAAAAAACACATACAGAAGGGATAGGATGAGTTTAATAAAATTCACCGGACCCGCCATAAGAGGGCTACTCAAAACACGTTGAAACCTTGAATCAGTTGAAACCTTCCTCTGATCCTCACTAGATGGTGGCGAATAATGAAAACTTGAAGCTGCAAACCCACGAGGGCTTGATGCACACGAATTAGTTGTAGAACAACTATCTCCCAAAGAATTTGTCAAAGTTTTCGCTCTGAGTATTAAAAGACAATCCACAACAGGCTTCATTGATCCCTACACAATAAAAGAGATATTAGTATGAAAGTCTCATTAGATCGACAAATATAATAATTCTATGTATAAAATCATGATACAAAAAAAGATAGGTATAAACAAAGTAGTGTATCTTATACCTTCTCTAGGTCTGATATTTCGAATCGGGGTAACCCCAATACATCCAAAGTTTTGAGAAAAGTTTTAACGTTTTCTGATTGTGATGGCAGAGAATGATCAGATTCACTGACCTACAAAAGAAATCCATGAGATTGAAAGGTGTACCTGAATTCTGAGATCAAAATTGACAAATATATTGTTGAAGTTAACTGGAAGTTAAGAAAAGTATTACCATAGTCACAGAACCGGGTCGTAGTTTGTTTAGTATCTGGCACAAAACTGTTCCGTTACTCAAGCTTGCTCTTAATTCACCATCGGTGACATTTGTTGAGAATTCCAACGAAGGAAGAAGATTATTTAACCATTGAACCAAAGCCAATCGATGTTTAGCTGAAAATATTCAAATAGACGAAGAAGATCAATTCAACGCATGCATAAATATCAAAGATAACATGCAAACTACAAAGAGGGTTTAAGTCCAATGATATCCATACCTTCCACCTCAGCATGAGTACTATGTATTAAATGTGCTTTTCTTCTATCAATTCCATTGAAAATGTCATCTGAACTACCCGATTCGCTGGGTAGAATAATGACTCTATCAGGTGGGGAATTCATTACTAGGTCATATCAAAGATAAATATATTTCAAAGTAATTCCCTTGGTTGTGTTATATCACCCAAACAACACCTCAAAACCTGAAACTCGTAGAATCACAGTACTCAAAATCAGTGTTATTGATTGCTGATAGCAGAAAATAGTGGTTTATTCAAACACGGCTATGCTATAGTGCTATAGCGCGACTATTTGACAAAACTTTCGGTTTCTACTAAATAACATAAATATTGCAGAACAATAGCGAGTTGTTCAAATTCGGTTACGCTATATCCAATTAGACAAACACTACTAAGAATCATGAATATACAGTTAGCATCAAATAATATTTTATGATCTTAATTCCATTAATTGGTCAAAGAAGCCATGCAGTTGAAATAGGCAAGTAAGAACTAGATAGCTAAACAGAATTAAAAAACCCTTACAAACAGAAAATGCACAAATTTTGATCATTATATTGTTTTGTGACCAAAACATATATAAGAAACGTCCAAAAGAATAAAACTTGAAAAAGGGGTCATAGAAATTTCCGGGGTAAAGACTAAATAGGACAATTTTGTTTGCATGCAATAATATTTAAAAAACAAAAAAACATCATTATTGAAATTGTGTGAAAATTACCAGGAAGAAGAAACCAAAGAATTTGAATGTTATTAAGATGATTACGTGGAGAAGGACGTACAATAATAAAAAAAAATTGAAAAAGCAAAAAATAAATATATAAAACCTGGGAATGTAGAGGTTGAAGGAAGAAGGAATGTTGTTGTTGTTGTTGCAGTTGAGATTGAGGAGAATCAATGAAACGTGCACCCATTTGGATTATTATTTTTTTTAAATAAATATTGTTTAAAAAAAATAATATTAGTTATGTTAGTGTGTTAGGTTAGGTAAATTTGTTGTTAATTAGTTGGAATGATGATATTTATTTTGAGGTAAGTTGGAATGATGATGATATGATAGTGGAAGAAACATAAACATAAAATTAAGAAATAAAAAAGATACAACTCACTAATTAAGGTTAATTAAGGTAGTTGGAAGGAAAGAGAAAGAGTGGTCCGATAAAGACTCCGTGCGTCACAATTAACTGTTTCGCGCCAGCAAAATTAAGAACATAACGCGCCAAAACAATAATAATACAATTGTTATAACAACTTACTTATAAGTGAAATGTTGGAGATTTAACTAAGTAAGTAAGTATCACAGTTTCTGTCTTGGTTATCAGTTATCAGTTACTAACTCACTCACTCACTCATAAAATATATTTCATCAAATACTCTCGTAAATATATGATAGATTTAATATTCAGAGATCAATTTCAAAAAAATAAAAATATAGAGACTAAAATAAAAAATACGTCAACTTACAAGTTATAAGGACCAAAACATAATTAAATTTATTTGATATACTTATTTTCTATGAAGCCCCGATACTCTAAAATTGATCAAGTATCTTGTCAGATACCGTATCCGATACCGATACGCGTCAGATACTTCCCGATACTTCCTTATACGTATCGGGGAAGTATCCAATTATTAAATTAAATAAAAAAAAGTCGACACTTCTTTGATATTTGCTAGATGCTTCCCGATGCGTATCAGAGAAGTATCTAGTATTTATATTTTATCCATTCTTTGAAAGAAAAAAAAATAGATCCAAAAGAGCTACTGATTTGGCTAATGTGCATACAAATTTTCAACTTTTGTCAAAGAAAGATGAAGAATATATGAAAGGAGCGACAAAATTATAGGTCATTATTGAAGATGTGCATGACTCGCTTTTTGGATAGTATTTAAGATATATAATTTACTTGTTTTGTAATTTTAATAATGTAAATAATTCTTTATTATCAATTTTAGTTATGTTTTATATATTTTGTATTTATATATTTAATTTTTTATTGAAGTATCCTAGCCGTATCGTATCTCAAATTTTACAATTTTCTCGTATCGCAGTATCCGTATCGTATCGTGTCCGTATCGTATCAAGTATCTGGGCTTCATAGCTTATTTTTCAATGGTGGGTTAAATACCCTTTTATACTCATTCTAATTATTAATATATGATATACAGAGAATTATATATATATATATATATATATATATATATATATAATTTAATTACATATAATGTACTTAAAAGAAAATTTTCTCGTAAATACAACTCAATCAAACTGGGATGTTGTTGATATGTAGTGGTCCGAATTTAAATTTAGAACTTCATATATATTACTCTACATTTAAAATAGTGTTAAACAAATGTTTCTTTACCAAAAATATAACGAATTTTAATTTAAGTTTATAAAAATATAAAAAAATGTTTTCCCCCTCTTAAAATTGTTTGCTTTGTTTGTACCCAAAAAAAAATTGTTTGCTTTGTTTTTTTGTCTTTAATTCATATAACCTTGACATGTTTTTGACATTTTTAAGGATGATATGGATATAACATATATATACATCTTAAATGTAAAAAATCATAATTTTAACACTAAAATGACATAAATTAATCACAGAAAAGAAATAAAACGTGCAATTTCAAGAACTAACTTGCATATTCAGTTATAGTACTACTAGTATTTGGCTATTTGCCTCCCACGTACACAAACTTGGATTTCGTATGGACAACATGTTTAGTTCACAGGCCGGCCCACTAACTTTGTAATTTTTTTTTCTTCATCTTTTCTATGGTGTTCTTTTGGAATTTAAAGAAGCTGTCTTGAACTCATTATGGTGTATAACAAATTGTGATATAATCATTTTCCTTATTTACTTTTTTTGGGTAGAATCAATTTTCTTATTTTAAAAAATGTATATAATCTTCTTCTGTCAATATAAATATATATTAGTACATTTTTAATATGTTTTGTTTCTATTTATGGGTCATGGACTGCCAATTTATAAGTGGATTGATTTTTTTTCTTTCAACAAATTAAATATCTAATCAGTTTTTAGGTCAACTAGTTAATTATCTTTTTTTTTTTTTGAGAAAACTAGTTAGATATCTTTGCACCCTTTGAAATTAGTGTTCAAACAACGGACTTGTTATATTATACTTTTATTTGTATTAATTTATTAGATAATGGGAATATGGGACTGCATGGTTTCCCAACAATCCTAGAGAATCATCTCAAGTTTGTAAATGAACATGATCATAGCTGCAAATTGAAATTGTAAAATCTAATCAATATCTAAAAAGAATTAGAATTATATATCTGATTATAAAAGTTAGTTTAAGAGTTGTGGTTCACACTACTTTATAAAGGATATTTATGTTATATTTTTAGTTAATGTGAAACTTCTAACACCCCCCCTCACGTTCAAGAATGAACAAGTTGAAACGTAAAATTAATAATTGCAGGCAGTCTAAATATTTGAGGTCTCCACAACAAATACTAAATGGATCTATGATATGCGCTCTATTAAAATTTTGGAGGCATATACTTAATCACAAAAGCATAGATAGCCTTTATAAGGTAGTGCAAATCTCAACTCTCAAGTTGGGTTTGTAAGATTGAGTTAGACACAATTCAATTTCTAACATGGTATCAGTCTATCATAGTCTCTCCAAGATTCGTTAAGCCGTCTGCTATCAGATTTGTGCTATTGGGTCATCCACCATTTATATTCAAGCATCAAGCCTAATAGTGTTGGACGTAAGGGGTCTGTTAAGAAGTCTCGCATTGGATGTAAGATAATTTGGACATGAATTTATAAGTAAGAGGCAATTCTCACCTTACAATCAAATTTTATAAATTGCTTCAAAAAAAATTAATTTTATAAGTTGAGTTAGGCCAAATTCAATTTCTAACAAAGAGAATCAAAATTAGGACAAGCGAGTCATGTTTGTCCCTTTGGTGGTACTATTTGCAAGGAGTGTAATTGTATTAAGTTGACAATTTTAAAAAGGCATTTTAAACAATTTGTATGAGACAAAAAATTGTGGTATAGATTTTGTTCAGTTTCTTACCTCCTACAGTTTATAAATTTTAAGAGAGAAACTGATCAAAAAATTGTAAGAGACAATAAATTGAACGATACAATTTATCTCTTAAAAACTTATTAAGAGAGAAACGCATAAAAAAATTGTAGGAGGCAAAAAAACTGAACAAAATCTAGGAGGCAAGAAATTTGTACAAAATTTATAAATTAAAATTTCTTTCTTAATAGTCTCTATGATACATCATGTACAAATGATGCAACAAAATGAACTTGTGCATATTAGCCAAAACCATCAAACACACCCTTAATATAAGAGAGACTATTAAGATAGGTATAGAAGGCAAGTAGTGTATGCTGATCTGGACGTTAAAAATGGTGACACGACGATGATGATTACATGTTGTATGATGGTCCATTTGCCATGTTGAGTTTGAGCTCCATGCCATCACTTTTTTGAAGTTTCTGTTATTTCATTTTCAAAAACTATGGCCCATTGACCCCAAATTTATAGGACCACATTGCTTTTATAGAAAAGAGAACAAAACTTTCATTTCAGGATCTGTCTCTTCAGTAGCTCATGAGATACCATCATAAAGACATTTCATGTACTCATCACCACCAACACAAACATACACACATCATGTTGAGCTTTTTTTCTCCTAGTTAATACAAAATTAATATGACCTTATTAGAGGCCATCAATATTAATTATGATCTTGTGGTTGTAGATTAAATCTTCTATTTTTGACTCTCGTGTCATCATAAGCTCCTGTTAGTTCTATAATAATAATTATAATAAAAATCTTACAAATTATTAAAATCATGCGATTCAACTATCATGCACTCATTGGAAGATATTCAAACTACATACTTTGACAATAGTAGTAACTAGCATAGTTTGATAAAAACTACGCTAGCATATTTGACTATAGTAGTTTTTATATAGTTTGATAAAAATTACTAGTACATATTTGACAGTAGCTAGCATAGTAATAGATGAATGATGAATGTTCATCGAGTAATCTGACTAACGACACATTTACTAATTGTTCCCTCTCAATTATGTTTTGATTCACTAAATTCGAACTCGTTTAAGAAAATCGGAGTTCAATTTCACTCATACTAACATAATGTTTGATTAATTTTATTTTTCTTAATTAACTTCAAGTGTGACAGTTTAATTAAGAAAATGAAACGTTAGCACTATCCCATTATTAGAGTTATGTGAGTGTGACAGTTTAATTGAATTGTTTTCAATTGTAAGTAGGGCCAAAACACAAAAGATTCTGCCCAATAGGAAATCTGACACTAGATATTCTTGACATACTCTTTAACAATATCCCCCTTCTTCATTCTCTGAAAAGTTTATTCAATTTTAGAAGAAAAAAAATGATTATCTTACAAGGCCAGTAAATTGATTTTTAGAAAACAAACTAATCATAAACAATATGTTCAAAGCATGTCAAAAACAGAATTGTGGGGGGAAGGGCTTCCTCTATCCATTGTAATTAGAATTAGTTTAATACTGTATTGTTTAATGCAGTTTCTGTTAACAACTGGTATCAAAATAGAAATAGAGAACAAAAATCGCAAACAATCGTTTGGTTACGTAGTTCAGGAAAATATGTCTATGTCTGCGACAACAAAACAACTGTAATTATGTATTATTACAACGTTCGCTCAGCTCTTCTGTCACTCATTCCCCGTCTTCTGTGTTTATGAGTCATACTCAACTTTTACAAGTTAGTTAAAATTAGTTGGAAATTTATGATTAACATTCATTAATTTCAACCTAACACTAAACATTGTTAATCAGTATCAGTGGTATCAATAATCAACTAGGTAACAAATTAACCATAGCATAAACATTTGAATGTGAGTTTCTACTAATAAGGAACAATAATAATGAAAGGCTTACAAAAATCATAGCCAAATCTTGATCAACTAGCTCATAATTGAAGGGTTACCATTAGTACTACTAATTTAACCTGAAGCTAGAGATAGATTGAAACATCCCAAGCAACATTAATTCTAGTAAAAAAAACCTGACAAAGTAACAACATTATTATTATAATACATAGTAATATACAGAACCACATGCACCAAATATTAATCAATCCAAGTTTGCAAAAAAGCAAACATGGAAGTTAATTAATAACCAAATGATGACAATATTGATTGATGTCAGTGGTAATTACTAGTTGGAAAAGAAGTGTTTCCTCCTCCAACAAAAAGTGATGTTCTCTTAACAAAACGACCTTTCATTCTTGGTCTCTTCTCTGCATTCAATTTCCTTACTTCATATCTTATTTTCTTTGAAAACAAACGTGTTCTTCTTTTCTCTCTGTACCTTGATACTCTTGCTTCTCTTCCTCCATCTCCATTTCTTCCCATTAATTGTCCTCTTAAGCTTCTTATTTCTCCTTCTACACCACTTGAACCCTGAAATTAAATATTCACAAAACACTCACATGTCAAATATCATATACATGCTCTTCAAAAATATAATTAAATAATGCCATATACATGTATGTAGCGATAAAACAACTAAGTAGCAGAGTAGTCTTACTGCTAAGATCCACTGAGATTCAACTTTTGTCATTTCAATTATGTGTGATCAGCCCTCGGTATGAATTTCATATTAGATTCGGTTCCAATAAACAATTTAATTAAGTACGTATAAGATAATTTTTTATCATATAAATGTTTATGTATAACAAAAAAGAAAATTATATGTTATAAGCTGTTTTTATAAGCTATCATAGATGGTTTGTGAAAATAAACTGAAAACCGCCTATAAATATGGCATATACTATTTTTATAAGTTCTCGCAAAGTGTCAAACAGATGCTTGTACCAATAGATAAGGTTAAATAAGTCGATATTAGAACCGTAGTAGTGTAAAAGAGATAATTGAGAAAAGAAAAGTTGAAGTACCAAGAAGTTTTGCCAGGAATCATCATCAGAGTTGAACTTAGGAGGGTTTCCAGTAGTCCATGGAGAAGGAGAACCCTGCCTAGTCCAAGCACTAATAACATCTTCATAGTTTAGTCTCAAGAATCTTTCTCTCTTTGTTTCCTCTTTAGTAATAACACTTTCACTAACATCAACACTACTATTACTCACCATCACATACTCTTTCTCTTGGTGTGTTAATGATTCAATACTATTATTGCTATTATCAAAATTCCAATGAAAGACTTCATCACTTGTCATATCAAAAACTGATTCCAAATCATCAAGTTCTTCATCCTTAACCTTTAACACTTCATTTTTTGATGCATCCATTTCATTCTCTTGTTTATAATCAAAAACTTGTCCTGATGAATTCTCATGATGAATATTCTCACTACTCCCAACACCAAGTAAGCTTTCAACATTAGCTGCAAATTCAGCAAGATCAACATCAAACTCACAAAAACTATCCAAGTCACACATTTCCTCAAAATCAGCACCATCATTTTTCACATTACAATTCTCTAAATCAAAAGGGTCCACATCGAAAACGGGGACTCGACAAAGCAAATTCTCCTCCTCAGTCTCATCAATATCCACAAGTAGTTCTTGTCCTTGTTCCTCTTCGCCTCCGAGCTCAGGAACAAGTGGAAGAAAACTAGTATTGAAAAGAACTTTCTCCTTGAGACGCTGTTGTTGTTGTTGAATCGACGAATTTTTGTTATGGCGTGGCGTTCTTGCTTTTCTTGTGAAACCACTGTGCCATGCTTGTGCTGTTGTTGTTACTTTAGCAGACGCGGTTTGAAGGCGAACCCTTTCGTGTCTACTTGCTAATTGATTTGCAGAATGAACCAAATTGTCACAACCATGACAAAGAAAAGCATCATCTGCAGCACAAAACCAACGTGCCCTTCTTCTTAAACAGCTATCACATGCTCTAGCTGTCTTGGCTCCCAAGGCACCTGAATCTGCATCACCTTTCATTTCTGTGATCATATATAAAACTATCTTGTTTAATTTATGTTTTTTTTTTCTTCTTCAAGTGAAATGTTAATAATAATGAAATTTTGAAACAAATGATTCAATTCATTATTTTTTGTATGTTGAGACTAGACAGTGTAATGAAGGAGATAGTACTCTCTTTTTTTCTGTCTATTGCACTTTTGGTAATTTGCTACAGGAATATTAATGGAGGTTAATAGGACCTACCAATTGGTCTGATCTTAGTGTTGATTGGTTAGAGAGTTGAAGTTAATCTTATTCTCTGAATTCTAATTGGTTATCTTTATAATTATAAGATTTCACATGGACCCATCATTGTTTGTGCATTAAATTTATGAGGAAGACATTTTTGTTGTGTTACATAACATGTATTGTATAATAATTCAATAATGTCTGCAAAATGAGGTCCCCTCTCTTTAGGTTGCTTTCACCTTACTGGGTGTGGCATTCTACATACTATGTTGTCTTCTCTTCCTTTTTGTCATTGTGAGTAATCAACCACTAGATGCGGGGGATAGTGCCTTAAGATGAACAACTTTTGTACGACCAAGTTTTGAAACTTTAATGACAAATTTTAATTTGTTAACACGGTTTTAATATATAGTTAATTAATTACGTTCAATACTTGAATATTATGGTTAATTGTTGAGTATGATTCATAAGTACTGACAAATGGATTTGGTCAAAGTATTTAAATACAAATTGTAACACTGTAAATCTTAATCTTTTCATTTCATTATTAAGAAAATGGAACTATAATGGTTTTAAAGTTAGAGACGTATAGACATAATTGACTGAACTTTGTTAACAAACACCGTGTGTTCATTGTTTATATTTATCGGTATGTTATGTAACATAGTATATTCATTAACTATTATTGAACGTAATTAATCACTTAGATTGTTGTCACAAAAGTTATCTGATTTTTGTTGTTCAAATTAAATAACATGATCGGTGCCTGAATATAATGTATGATTCTGTCATTTACTATGTTAACTAATTTTTGTACAGTGCTTCAGCTTTAGAGTTAGTTACTACTTGATATGGAGATTTTGCCTTGTTTTTCTGCCTTTTTGTCTTACATTGGTTTTTTTACCATCAAATTCAAACCAACTAATTTTCTCACTGGTTAATTTATTAAATATTATCCTATGCTATGCTATCTAAAGTAACATTAGATTTATTGAAAAAACAAAATGTGAAAATTGAGATTTCTGTATATAGATAAATTTTATCCTTGCCAAGAGGGAAATGGATGTATTGCTTAGCTTCTCATTGGGTTAGAGAAAGTAGATAGCTATTGCCTATACAAAACAAACCCCTGGTGTTGACATTCATGGAAACAATCCAAAGAATAGTTCACCATAGAATTTTATATAATTTTTGGGCCATTTAAAATAATATATATTTCAATCCAGTAATATAGTGACTATTGACTAGACTCATACACATCAGTCATTATGAGATGGTTCAAATGATATGAGTTCGATAGAGAGGTTCAGAAATCAATTCTTAACGAGAATAATTTATCTTTTCGATATATTAAAAAAAGACTCGCAGTTTAAATATATATGAAATTTGGAGTTTGAACTCTGACTCCTCTAATAATGTATTAATTGCTACCAACTAAATTACACTTACTTGACTAGTAGTATTTTATTTTTTTGCTTTTATCCTCTAATTTTTAAGAGAAAGGGACCTTAGTAGTCCAGAGTTCGGGGCTAATTCTTGCATCTAAATGGTTCCATTCCCCTCCAAACACAGTTGCAGGGGATCGGACTGTAGTCTTCCCTACTAAATTCAGCGTCAATTATCATTGAATTAAAATTACATATATACACCAAAACAATAAATTGCACTAGTTTTTGCATATATATATATAGTTGATAGATACTGCTGGATAGGGATACTTTTGTTTTTATTGGTATCGTAAAGTCATGCTACAAATATCTAAGTCTCTCACATTTAAAAAGGTAAGCCTTAAAAGAGCTTATAACTACAAAATCTGCTTTTTAGTGAACAATTTAGCAACTAATTTATGAAAAGTCTGTCATTAGTATAAGTGGATAGCCTTTTCACAAATCAATTTCTAAATCTGCAAAAAAAATATTTCATGACCGATTCGGCAACCACTTTAATAAATCTTTTGTTAAAGATCAAAATATTTCAATCACTCACTCGATAGTTGAATAGTAAATTTTAGTAGTACGATAACTTTCGTCTTACAAAATAGATTGTAGAACAAAATTAGACTTGATCGTAAATCTAAAATGTTATCACAATTATGAATCGGACCAAGTCCAAAAAAACCGAGCTTCAAAGGATATACCTTGCTCTCACAGGTCTCATCGGACAAGTTGATTTAATAGAGTTGAGTTGAATCGAACTCAAATTTTAAGAGGGTGTAGTTTCTTGCCATTACCACTTACCAGCCATCTTCAGCACCATTCTGCTGCAGCTTTCATATCACTACATTCTCTATCACTGATGCCACTGCCACCCACACTCTATCCATAACAGGGGACAAATGCATATAGAAAGAACAAATTTTATTAATTCGTGACATGTGGCTAAAAGCCTAAAATTTAAGGAATCTTGTCTTATATAATAATATAAATTGTTAATATCAACCTGATTATGGTATTTTAAAACTAGACTTAATTATTTTAGCCAAAAAAATTAGACTTAATTACAATTTTAATCTTCTAATTTCACTATTTTGCGAAATTAATTTTTATTTTATTTTATAATTTAACAGTTTGGGTCCTCATTAAATATTGGGTCAAAAATAAGATGATATGATAATTTTAAATGAAGTCTTAAGAGAATTTTAATACAATTTCATTGATGTTTATATACAATGCCATTTAAAACATATCATATTATCATTTTTCAAATTCAAAAATATGATGGAATGACCAAAACCAAAACCATTCAAATCTGCAAAATTGTTTAAATAGGGGACCAAAATATCAATTAAGCTTTAAAATTATGATATAGTTGATGGAACAATTGCAGCAGATTATTTTTTGACACCTGTTTGATGAGTTCTATATATGACAGCATGAAAATAACTGATCATTTAGATATTGTTGTCAAGGAAAGTACTTATCATGCCAAAATCAGTTCCTAGTTAATCCTATGATCCATACATACCTATCACTTGGATTAAACGTACGCTTGCTTATTGTTTCTGCCTCTGCTAACTGTCACATATTTTTTTAGTTTAGTTTGTTTTAGAAATAGTTGTAAGAAATAATAGATACAATATAGACATCAATTTTAATAGCAGCACAAATTAAAGTTGTAAAACTTGCTTCAATTTTAGAATTTTCGCAAACCATGTACCTTCAATTTCCACAATAAATTTTGAGTAACAATCCAATAGTTTTGTTCTTAAAGTTTTTTGTTAAAATAATGTGTCTTTGGTAGTTGCTACTATCCTTAATTTGAAATTGAATTTTTGCTTGTAAGCATGGAGTAACTTTGCACAAACATGAGATTAAAAGTTCAATTTCACATGAAAAACATTTGAAAGATAATAGTCCGAATTTATCTAAAAAATTAAAACCATACGCCAATTAAAAGTGTGGATTGCAAGAAACCAGCAACTACAATGAATATGTTTGGAGGAATAACAAATACAATTGTTAGGATAGTGAAGTGTCTTTTGAGATATATAGAAGACTGATAGTTGAAAAAAATTAAAAACATTGAAGACGACAAACATCGTCAACTTTAAATAAAAGGAAACAAGAATTTGTAAAGTCAACGCATTGAAAATTGCGGTGTTTAATATTTTAAATAAAAAATTTCTTAAAATAAAATGTTTAAAGACTATCTCGAGAGCACTCATTAGCAAGACCCTATAAATAAAAGTTGTAGAGCGAGTTTTTTCAACGGCAGAGTATCCGATCATCGACATTTTTCTCTCATTTTCTCTATGTGCTCCTCTTCCTATGATTATCTTTATTTATTGTTGGGCAAATTATATGGTACATTCAAGAATTTGAATTTCTTGATACATTAAGTTTTAAAACTAACAGATAAATAAGTATTTTTTTGAGAAAAAAATAAAATTCTATCATTTAAAATATAGTAATAACTAAATATTATTCATCAAAATTGTCAAAAAAATGAAATTTTATTTTTTTATATTATTTTTGAATTTTTATTATTCAAAATAGTGAATATTGATTTTTTTTATCGAAAAATATAAAAAAAAAAATACGATGTTTATAAAAAAAATGATATTGTGATTTTCTAAAGAAAATTTCTTCTCTAAAATATAATAGTCAATAAAAAATATTTAACGAGAGGAGCAATGAGTGTTATAAGTGATTGACATGGATCACCATATACAAACTTCTCCTAAAATTTAACATATCACAAAAACAAAATATAACCAATAAATAGTTTCTCACATATTAATAGAACTTCATGCAGCATTAAAATTGAAAGAAAAAAAAAGCATACATGTCTCTCTTCAACGGAAAAAGTAAAAGCTAATCTTAAACTCCATATAAGCTCATAGACAACTTTAACATATGCGCTAGCTAACAACATTCTTGTATCATAGGCTGATTAATCATTCATTCTCCTGCATGCCTTGAACAGAGCTGGCCAGCTTCATCATCCATCAAACTAAAAAACAATCAACATTATTCAAAGCTTCATCAATATCATCTAAAGGATCGCTTTCAAGTACAAGGATATATCAAAATATTGTTAATTTCTAGCTACCTGCCACATCAATAATATTTTGGTGTGCACCAGCAGCACTACCACCACCAATGTTGTTGCCGTCATCATCGTCGTCATCAGAGGAAAGATCACACCATTTCCCTTGTTCTTTGCAAGGTTGATCAAGATCCAAATCGCGCAATGGCGATGCAAGTGCCTCTTCTAGTTAACAAATCAACAATAATACACTAATCATCATCATCATTTTCATAAATCTTAATATATATGTTAGCGAAAATCCATATTAAGCAAGCAAAGTAAAATATGATTCATGAGATGAATATGAGCCGAACCTTGTTTCTCTTGCTTTGCCTGTGATGATGCAAGTTCATCTAACTTTCTTTTCCCAAACTCCTTCCTCCTTCTAAGAAAAGCCAAAGCAGCTTCATATTCATTATCGTAAGTACCAATATGCTCCGTTTTATTTTCAAACGGATTGCGAATCTCCGCTGTAAATTTACCGTTATTCCTAAGTCGAACGCCTTTGTATTTGCTTGTGGAAAACATTTTCCGCTTTCCCTTTTTGAGATGAAGTTGCTTAATTTTTTCGGCATTTCGCACCGTAATGTCGTACACAATTCTCTTAAGTGATGGCTTTGAGACGCCCCCGGTAGTCGGGTAAACTTGTTCATCACTTGAACTTTGAATTGAATTGGGATCAATGGCCATAATTCGAAGTGTTATATAATCGTCTGGCTCGCCTGTTGCTTCAACTTTTTTCTTTCCGTTGGTGGATTTCATCTTTTCTGGAGCCATCTCAAAATCTGATAGAAAAAAACAAGAAAAAACATTTAAGATCAATTTTGTTGATGAGTATAAATCAAATAACAAACTCAATTTTATAGTAAATTTTATACTAAATACATTTGATTTGTTAGATCATTTTTGCTTATATTTCATTATGAATGAATTGCATAAACTAAATTTGTTAGAGTGAAATCGTCATCTCTATATGTCGAGAAATTAATAACAATTTATAAGAGATGGACAAAAATTGTTAAAACAATTAAACAGTAGAGAAAATTTGATACAATTGTCTCTTTTAAATATCAATCTCACAATTAAATGAAGTCTTGAATTGATTTTAACTGTCAAACAATACTAGTAATTAAAAGTGTGAAACATAAAATAAAAAAAAATAAAAAAAACTATAGTCACAAGATTCAATTCTAAGGTGAGATATTCACACTTATAAACATATTTTAGATCATCTCTAGTTAGTGTGGAATTTTTAACATTGTTATCTTTCAACCAATCGAGACCATCAACACACTCATCACATCCAACACTATTAGATTTGATGTGTGGATGTAAATATAGTGAATGGTTTAATGGCAGAAATATGATTGTAAATAACTAAATAGATCTTGAAGTGACTAAATATATTATGCAGACATACAAATCAAATCACCTTGCAAAACAATAGATTATACAAATCAATCATCGCAATAAAATGAAACACATAGATATATGTGAATAATATTTCATTTAGAACTAGTTTAATTTTTTCAAGAGAAAAAAAATCAACATAATTAATCTAAAAGAAATTGTTAGAGAGACTCTTACTGGGAATTGTTAGAGAGACTCTTACTGGGAATTGAAGCCTGGTTGCAGTACTCACTTTAGATACCCTAGAAATTGTTTTTGATATATCTATGTGTTCTTGCAAAAAATTGTCTTATATAAACATCAATATATTAAATGCTTGATTTGGTTTTTGTAATTTTGTGTCAAAATTCAAACTATACACCCGTTGTTTTGGTTTGACTCAATTAGGTTTAAGTTACTCTTTTCAAAACTTAAAAATAGTAAAATACTTTATAAAGATATTATTTTATTTTTTTTGGTCAACAACTAATTAAAAATTAAGAAAATAAATACACAAATTATAAAAAAATTAATAATACATAATGATTATAAATATATAAATACAATATAACTTATAAATTAAAACTACTAATATATATAGTCAAATAAAATAAATAATAATTAAAATATAATGTTTTGATTTATTATTAGGTTTGAATGGAATTTGACGAAAAATATATGTAAAAGAGTAATCAAACGTCAAATGTATCTAGTCTAAAATTTTGACCAAAGTAATAATTTTAAATTTTTGTATATGTGACAATTATAGTGAGTAAAGAAAATATTGTAAAATATAATATATTTAATTTATTTTTCTTTTTATTTAATTTACTTTCTTTTTCTCGTATGCTTACAAAAATTGTTACATATAATATTATCTTTTTTTAATGAATATAATAATTAAAAAATATATATTAGTAGAATTTCGTCACATCATTCACATTAAAAACTCATACTCCAGTAGGAAAAAGTTTAAGCAAATTTTAAGGTGTGTTTGTTTCAGATTATTTTTCAAAAAAATCACTTTTTTTATTTTATTTGTGTTTGTTTCAGATTTTTTTAAAATCCTTTTTTCTTTAAAATGAAATGCTATTTTCAAAATTTATTTTTATGAACATCACTAACCATGTGCAAAGTGAAGTCAATGGAATCAAAATAGATTTTTATAATTGTAAACAAACATAACGTAATTTTAGATTTTCTTTAAAATCTCTACAAAAAAATCTCTAAATTTTTTATCAAAAAAATCGATTTTTTTTTAAAGTTTAAACAAATGCACCCTTTTTTTTCTTCTTTTGAAGCAAACAAAGTTAACACATTTCATTCAAAACAACGAGTTCAATACAACGAGATATATGACTAAAAAACATGCATCTAGTCCAATAACTGGTCACCCTTGCTAAAGTATCAGCAGCCATATTCGCTTGACGGCTAACAAACTTCACCTCAAAGTTTGAATTACAATGCAACAACGACTTAATAACTAAAATAATAGAGCTCAATTCCACTGAAATAAACGCACCCTTAAATTCCATATAATCTAATCACAGACAACTTTAATTAAAAGCATTCTTATATACAAAAATTTACTAATGAATATTAAAAGCTGATTAATTTCCTGCATCTGCATGCCATGAACAGAGCTAGCTAGCTTCATCAAACTGCAAAACAATCAACATTTCAAAGATTCATCAGAATGTTAATTGCTATTCAATATTCATCAAACTATAAAAGGATCAAATTGTTGTTAATTGTTACCTGCAACATCAATGAAATTTTGGTGTGCACTAACAGCAAATGTTATTGCCATAAAAATCTGATATATATAATATTACAAACAGATATTCAAGATCAAGAATCATGAATAATATTGATGATGATCCAAGAATGAAACAGAGTTTTTCAAAAAATACTAGTAGTAGTAATTAGAGAAAGAGAAGAAGACATTAAGACAAGGAATATTTGACAAAATCTTATAAACTTGCAAGGAATAAATACTCATAGTCAAAATCAATACATGCATGTTCACTCTGAAAAGGTTAGAAATTAATCATGCCAATTGCATGCATGTAAATGATTTTTTATTTGAAATTTGTTTAATTCTTTACACAATGAAGAAAACAACTAAGAGAAATTGTTAGAGAATCTTACTGGAAAATAAGTGTTGGATGTATTATCTAATTGATCTTTTTGCAGTAATCTCACAGTGTAGCAATTTTTTTTTGTCACAGCTAGTGTAGCAATTCAATTCGCTTAGTTTGAACTTTAAAGTTTTTTTTTTACATGAAATTTTAGTTTGATCTTTGAAGTTTTTTATATATATTTGCGTGAAAATGTGGAAATTAAGAGTCATTATATTGTTGTTATATATATTATAAACAACAGAAATTTGTTTTTAATTCTTTTTAAAATTGAAGGAAAATTAAGAATGATTAAAATTACACTAACTATAGTTAAAGTTCAAATCATATTCGAAGAACAATGCTCATATATAAATTTCTACCTAAGAGTATATAGAAGGAAAATTTCTTATATTAATATTATTTTCTATCACATTACACAAAAATTGAAAAAATAATACTAATACTAATAATATTAAAATGAAAATACAGACACAATTTCTTAACCAGAAGGTTATTAAACAAACATGAAGTTGCATATGTATTTTCATCACAGACACCTATAGCATAAGCTTAATGAATTAAAGATTGAATCCTCTGCTTGCCATAAAGACCTAAATTCATCTTATTTGAATTATTACCACCAATGTTGTCGTCATCATCATCATCGGAAGAAGGATCTTTATAGTTACTGTATTGTTCCTTACATGGTCGATTAACATCAACATTATCACATTCTGCTAATCGTCTTCTTTCAAAATCCTCTAATCTTTGACTATACGCCAAAGCAGCTTGTTCTTCTTTTTCAAAAGAACCAAGCCACTCTCTTTTGTTTTCAAAAGGATTGTGTATTTCGGCCGCAAATGTTCCCCAAGGCCGGCGTCGAACACCCTTGTATTTACTTGTGGGAACCTTTTTTCTTTTAATGTCGTCTTTCAAATAAAGCTTGGTACCTACTCCATTGATATTCATAGTGATCGTCTTCGGAGATTTGTTTTTGTGTGATGTTTTGATGTTTTCTTTTTCATTGCCACTGTTTCTCTTCACCATTTTGATATCTGATAAAAAGAAAAGCATTAGATAATCAAAGAACAATTTTTTAGTATCAAATCAACATATAAACAAAAAAAATTTGTAACTCAAATAATAATAATAATAATAATAATAATATGAGATCAAAAAACTACCATCACAATATTCAATGTATAGCCTCATACCTTTTTGATCTTGAACTCGGCTTGAACAAACGTGAAAGGGTTTAAGCAAGTAAACAAGAAGAGAAGAAATTAAGCTATATTTTTTTGATCAGTAGAAATTAAGCTATATAGATCTACAGAGCTAACCACCACTATATATAAAAAGTTCAGTGTACGTACTCAAGAAGAATAATAAATAACATATATAATATATTTCTTTGTCTTGTTGTGGGAAAATTTCACCAAATAAGGAAATTGTTAAATAATTATATTAAAATCATTTTGATTATTTTGACCAAGAATTTTTTTTTAGTTTTTTGACCAATTTAAGTATTACCAACTTCTTTTTCAATTAATGCAGTCAAAAAAAAAACTTCTTTGTCAAAAAAAATGTATGACCAACTTTTTAATAGGAATATACAATATTACTTTTTTGACCAGGGAAAATCTCAATAAAGAAAAATATAATTAAATGATAGTTTATTTTATAACAATTTAATATTTTGACTAAATATTATTAATATTTCAAATTTTAACATTTAAATTTACTTCAAGATAAACATATAAAAATTTTAATCTATTTTTTGTTAAAATATAACAAAAAACAATTTCTTTAAACTGGTTGGGCTCAATGGTTCAGTAATCAGTACTAGTTTGAAATAATATAAACCCGGCCCATTATTAAATTTTAAACAAATTGGTTTAGGTTGCACTAGAAAAATTCAACATCCGGATCCGTGAACGCCTTATATATATATATATATATATATATATATATATATATATATATATGCGACTCTAAAAATGAATAATTGTGAAAGAGAAAATAAAACATGATGATTGGAGATCATTTGATGCAGGAGAATAAAATGTACACAATTATTTCTGAAAAAGTTCATTCATGTTAAAATGAGAACAATTTTGTAATAAGAAAAGTTCATTCATGTTAAAAAATAATGAGAACAATTTTTTGGCATTTTTATTATTTCTGAAAAATGTACACAATTATTCACTTTAACATACTCCCTCCGTCCCAAAACTATTGTCCTTTTAGAGTTATGCACGTGGATTAAGAAACAATAAAGATTGATAAGTTAAGTCTATTTTACCCTTACTTTATTAAGAAAGAGAAAATATATTTAATTAATACTTTAACTTTTGTAAGGGTACAATTGATAAACTAACATTAGCTTTACATTGGTTTGCGAAAAAGACAATAGTTTTGGGACAAAACTAAAATGCTAAAAGGACAATAGTTTTGGGACGGAGGGAGTACTAGTTAGTATCTCTTTGTTAAGAAGTAAAATTAACAAAGTTTATGAGCTCAGTAGAGAGGAACTTCGCATTTTATATGTAGGGTTCAGATTTTAAATCTCGGACATCTCACTTATTCATTTTAAGGGTGAATTTTCTAGTCATATTAGATTATTTGACCAAAAAAAGAAAATTAACACAAATTTAAAAAAAAATGAGAATAAAAAACATTTTCACAAAGCCATCAGTAATCATTAACAGTTTAAATTCAACATTGTTTCCACTGATATTTTAGGGCTTAACTTTAAAGCATCGAGAATATAAAATTATTTTACATATATATCCAATTAAATTATTCTAAATAGACATTTGTATGTATATATTTAAGAAATCCTCATAAAAAGTGATATTATGAGGAATTTTATTGAATACATGGGTAAAATTATTGTACATTATCAATATATACAAATTCATTCCAATACATTATAACACTCGCTTTCCTTTCTTTTTTTAGGGCTGCTTAAAATTTTGGCATATTTTTCCATGAGATATACGCGTGAAAAAATTGAGAGTTTTTACTTTATAAGATGAATAATTTGGTGTATTGAGATTCGAACTTTAGTCTTAGTATATAATATACGATATCCTTACTAAATGAGGTATGTTCACAAGAAATTGAAAGTTATTTTTATGTAAGGGGGAAGTTGATATGTATCATATATATATAGATATAGATAAATTGTGGGAATATGAAAATCAAGTAGACGGGATAATATATGAAAATTTTTCATCCCCTAACAGTTGTTTTTGGCCTTAGATATGAATTGAGGCGTATTTAAGAAAACTTTGGCACGTAGATCCCGAACTAAGGTTCGAGATATAGATCACGAACTATGATTCGAGATGTAAAACCGATGTTTGTGTGGGGTTTTGGGGAGGTATAGACACAAGTTCGGGATTTAGAACCCGAAGTAAGGGCATAAATTGAGCCCCATAAAATTGCACAAACTTCGAATTTTACATCTCAAACCTTAGTTCAGAATCTATGTCTCGAATTTTTCTTAAATATGTGGGGGGGGGGGGGAGAATAAAAGTTTGCATAATATATAAATCATGGTCCTAAGTGATAAATCCATAGGCCCAAAGGTTAGCCCACTATCTTGTGATGACAAAGAAAAAGAATCATGACTCTCTTCATTCACCAAATCAATGTACAGTGGGAGGGAGTGTTGACCTATGCTTTTCACTCTTCTTTATTTTTTGGAGTGAAATACCAAATTCCCTCTTGAATTTTCAAAATTTGACAAATACCCCCTTGAAATTTGAAAATAGGCAAATACACCCCTGATATTTTAAAATATCAATCAAATTGTCCCTATTCCGTTTACTCTGTCTATTTCGATGACATGAGTGTTAACTTCATACGTGGCACCACGTCACATGAGGGACGAGTAATTGATTAGGATACGCGTTACAGGAGGGTAATTAACTAAATTTTGCAAAATCAGGGGCTAATTGATCAGAATACCATTAAATCTAGCCCCCTGATTTTGCAAATTTTAGTCAATTACCCTCCTCTCATGTGATGTGGTGCCACGTTGGCAGGTGCCACGTATGTAGTTAATGCTCATGCCATCAAAATAGATAGAGTAAATGGAGCATAGTCAATTTAATTGACATTTTACAATTTCAAGGGGGTATTTGCCATTTTTCAAATTTCAAGGGGGTATTTACCAAACTTTGGAATTTCAAGAGGGAATTTGGTATTTCACTCTTATGTTTTGATTTCTTTGTACACAGAGGTTTTGAGATTTTTCCATTCTCTACCTTTAAAATGCAATTAATATTTTTCTTTTAAACGGTTAAAATCAATGTTTTTTTTTGTTACAAAGCTAAAGGGAAAAAACAGAAAAAAGGAAAGGAACAAAACTACCATCTAGCCAAGATAATTCTAGCTGCATCAATTCTTAGAAAGCACGAAGACTGTCCGGAGGAGAGGCATAAAGGCAAAAGTTGGTATCTAATTGTATGCTAGTAGTATTTTTTTATATTACTTTATAAATTTTTAGGAAAAATAATAATCTAGAGTTGGTTCAAGAGGTCTTAATACTTTTTTACTATATTAGGACATGAACATTGATTTGTTACACCTCAGTTCAAATTATAAGAGAAAAATTATTAAGTGCTAACACTTTTACACCTCTTTTTTCACATTTGTCCAAAAACAATATTAAGCACTAACGCCAATATGTTCCCTTCATCCTAAATTAATAGAGCATCTCTAATAGGAGTATTTAAAAGAGTTTCATATACTATTAATGAGTACCTTATTTTATTTAACTATTGGAACAATGATGAAGTGACATTGATGGTATCAAAAAAATGATTCAAGTACCTTATTTAAGATACCGTACCATCAATTTAATGTTAGTTTTTTGTTTGGTATATCTAATTAAACTCTCTTCATATATATAAAAGATATGAGTATCTTAGAAGTTGTAAAAAAAAAATATTTGTCAGATAGCCTAGCGGCTAGAAATTCACCCTTTAAAGGTGAATAAGTGGGCATACTACCAATTGAGCTAAGCTCATGAAGAAAGAAGTTGTATAATTTTATACCATTGGAGCAAAACATATATATGATGCATAAATATTACATGATATCGTATGGACCATTTATTAGTAATATATGATACCCATAGTGGTATCACTATTTGAGATGCTCTAAGGAGGGAAATCAACATTTATTTAAAAAAATTAAAACATAATAATTTAAAAGAGACTTAAATGCATTTTTGATCCCCCTATTTTAAAAAATCTGAACTTTTAATCCCCCTTCTTTAACGTGAACTTTTTAGTCCCCCTTCTTTATTTTTTTGAGAATTATAGTCCCACACCTCATTTTAGTAAACTTTTTACTTACACGTCATTTTATTAATGACGTGGCAGTATCCACATAGACAAAACATAATCTATGTCATTAATCAATATTTTTTATACAAATAATATATTATTAAAATATTAAACTAGTTAAATTAAATAAGAAAGAATAAATTAAATTGAATAAAATTAAGAACCCTAAATCCCAATCAGACTTCATTCTATCTTCTTCCAATCAATTGCATGACAACTGACTTTCTTAGTTCTTTCTCTCGATCCGCTTCTTGTTCATTGGGAGGTTAATGTCAAATAATTGGCATATGCGGCCAAGTGATTTTATGAGTTGGAATTCAATTGGTTAGTTTGGTGAATTAAAAAAACTAGTGAAGTGGAAATTTGGAATTAACAAGAACTTCGATTAGTTCTATGTGAATTGTTTCATGATTTGAGAATTTAGGGTTCTATTGCTTTCTAATTCTAATTCAATTAATTTTGTTATCATACTTTTGATTTTCTTTTACTGTTACTAATTACTAAGTATTTGATTTAATTATTTTAATATTTTTATAATATATTATTTGTATAAAATTATAGATTAATGAGATAGATTATTTTTGTCCATGTGGATAATGCCACATTAATTAGTATGACACGTGAGCAAAAAATTTACTAAAACAAGGTGGGGGACTATAATTCCCAAAAACAATAAATAAGGGGGACTAAAAAGTTGGTTTTTAAAGAAGGGGGATTAAAAGTTTATGTTTTTTAAAATAGGGGATCAAAAGTGAATTTAAACCTTTAAAATATATTTTTGTGAATTTTCCTTGAAATGAGTTGCATGAGAAAAAGAGATAGATAGAGAGAGTGTGGAAAAATTTAAATTTAATTTTATGAGAATAGATAAAAAAAAATTGAAAATAATTTTTTTCTATAAATTTGGGACAAATAAAATGATAGTATTTCCCTTATAATTTATGATCGAGTGAGTACAAAGACACCACGATGCTTTTAATGTTCAAAATATAAATGTGGATTCTCTCTTTTCACTATCTCATTTCACTTTCAAAATAAGAATGAATGAGATAATAGTGAAATAGATGATCCAAAGTATCAAAATATAGAACTTTGAGACAAAGCATATAAGTGTTCTTTAAGAGAGAAAAAATGTCTCTAAATATAAGTTTCATGTCAAACCATTTGATAGGTGTCAATTAAGGACTAATTCTAAAATGCACAAGCTCTTCAAATCGTCCATGGTGCACAACACTTACAATTATATAGCTATATTACGAATTTTACAAAATTGATTGTTGGATTAAAAATTTATATCATATACATCATTCATGCAAAATTTGATAAAAAATAATGAAAATCATTTCATATGTATTTAATTTTGATGAGTCTGAATAACAGATCAAACAATTTTAATTTTTTTAAAAAATTTGTATGAATAATCTATATAACTTGAACTTTTAATTTAAATATAGATTTTACAAAATTAATTGTGTGACTATATGATTAAAAAATAAAAGTAGATCTTGTGCACCATGCGCAACTTGATTGTGTTGTGCATAGAAGAAGCCACCGTCAATTAAGTCATAAAAGTATGACTTTAAAATTTCAAATGATATGATTCAAATTTCACGTAAAATATTTGTAAAGTGATCATTCAAATTTAATAGATTGGTTGTGAAACTCGCATACTAAACCTGTTATATGATCCAAATTATGCTGACATTCTTTTATCACATTTTGGGGAACCTTCTGTTACAAGGTAATGTCGTTTGGTTTGAAAAAGTTAGAGGATTACAAGCTGATGTGGCGCATAGTCAAAAGTTAGAGGATTTAGAAAGAGTTAGAGAATTCCAACAAAGTAATTTTAAGAGTGTTCGACGCAGGTCTGGGGAAAATTTGCGGCCGAAATTCAAAACCCTTTTAAAAACAAAAGAGAGTGGCTTGGTTCTTTTGAAAAAGAAGAACTAGCTGTTGTGGCATATAGTCAAAAGATAGAGGATTTTGAAAGAAGGAGATTAGTTGAATCTGATAATGTTGTTATTAATCAACCGTGTAAGAAACATGACATTAACTATAAAGATCCTTCCTCTGATGATGATGATGATGACAACAACAACAACAACATTGGTGGCAATTCAAATAAGATGGCTATACATTGAACATTCAACATTGTGATGGTAGTTTTTTGATCGCATATTATTATTATTATTATTATTATTATTATTATTATTTGAGTTATGAAAAATAATGAATTTTTTTTTTGTTTATATTTTGATTTGATACTCAAAAAATTGATCTTTGATTATCTAATGCTTTTCCTTTTATCAGATATTAAATGGTTAAGAGAAATAGTTACAATGGAAAAGAAAACATCAAAACATCACACAAAAACAAACCTCCAAAGACGATCACTATGGATATCAATGGAATAGATACCAAGCTTTATTTGAAAGACGACATTAAAAAAAAGAAGATTCCAACAAGTAACTTTAAGGGTGTTCGACGCAAGTTTTGGGAAAATTTGCGGCCGAAATTCAAAACCCTTTTAAAAACAAAAGAGAGTGGCTTGGTTCTTTTGAAAAAGAAGAACAAGCTGTTGTGGCGTATAGTCAAAAGTTAGAGGATTTTGAAAGAATGAGATTAGCTGAATCTGATAATGTTGCTATTAATCAACCGTGTAAGAAACATAACATTAACTATAAAGATCCTTCCACTGATGATGATGATGACAACAACATTGGTGGTAATTCAAATAAGATGAATTTAGCTCTTTATGGTTCAGTTTGTGTGGATGCATTTGTTTCTGTTTGTTTGGATAAGCACTTTTAAGAAAATTTCTCCCCTTTCAATTGTAAGATTGCTTCGTATAATATGTAAATAGTAGTCATTCTTAGATCCAACACATGAGTTGTATCAAATATCAAAAGAGTTCGAGTAAATTCCGTTTTCAGTTGATCTTCTTTGTCATTGTTGTCATATGCAAACATGGTATACCACAACTCTTAATGAATAAAACGTTGACATTCAAATATCGATAAGGATACCATCAAATTTGAGTTGCTTACAAGTTGTGTGTAACAACGACATATCATCCCAAATGGCTAATCCACATAAACCGAACCATAAAGAGCTAAATTCATCTTGTTTGAATTACCACCAATGTTGTTGTTATCATCATCTTCAGAGGATGGATTTTTATAGTTAATGTTATGTTTCTTACACGGTTGATTAATAGCAACATTATAAGATTTAGCTTATCTCCTTCTTTCAAAATTCTCTAACTTTTGACTATACGCCACAACAGCTTGTTCTTCTTTTTCAAAAGAACCAAGCCACTCTCTTTTGTTTTTAAAAGGGTTTTGAATTTCGGCCGCAAATTTTTCCAAGACCTGCGTCGAACACCCTTAAAGTTACTTGGTGGAATATTCTTTCTTTTAATGTCGTCTTTTAAATAAAGCTTGGTATCTATTCCATTGATATCCATAGTGATCGTCTTTGGAGGTTTGTTTTTGTGTGATGTTTTGATGTTTTCTTTTCCATTGTCACTATTTCTCTTAACCATTTTAATATTTGATAAAAGGAAAAGCATTAGATAATCAAAGATCAATTTTTTGAGTATCAAATCAACATATAAACAAAAAAATCTCATTATTTTTCATATACTCAAACAATAATGATAATAATAATAATAATAATAATAATAATAATAATAATAATAATAATAATAATATGCGATAAAAAAATTACAATCACAATGTTCAATGTATAGCCTCATACCTTTTTGATCTTGAGCTCGGCTTGAACAAAAATATTAGAGAAAAAAAATTCTCTAACAATCAAAGTCTGAAATTAAATTCAAATGACGATTGAAAGGGTTTAAGCAAGTACACAAGAAGAGAAGAAATTAAACTATATAGATCTACCTGAGCTAGCCACCACTATATATAAAAATTTCAGTGTGCTAAAGAAAAATAATAAATAACATATATAATATATTTCTTTATCTTGTCATAGGAAAATATCAGCAAATAAGGAAATTGTTAAATAATAATATTAAAATCATATTTATTATTTTGACCAAGAAACATTTTTAGTTTTTTGACCAATTTAAGTATTACCAACTTCTTTGTCAATTAATGCAGTCAAAAGAAAATTTTCTTTATCAAAAAAAATGTATGACTAACTTCTTAATAGGAATATACTATATTACTTTTTTGACCAGGGAAAATCTCAATAAAAAAAATACGATTAAATGATACTAGTTTATTTTATAAAATTTAATATTTTGTCTAAATATTATTAATATTCCAAATTTTAACATTTAAATTTACTTAAAGATAAACATATTAAAATCTTAATCTATTTTTATTAAAATAAAACAAAAAAATTTTCTTTAAACTGATTGGGTTCAATGGTTTAGTACTAGTTTGAAATAATATATACCCGGCCCGTTATTAAGTTTTAAACAAATTGGTTTGGATTGCACTAGAAAAATTCAATATCTAGATCCATGAACGCCTTATATATATGCGACTCTAAAAATGAATAATTGTGAAAGAGAAAATAAAACATGATGATTGGAGATCATTCATATTTTGTAATAAATAAAAGACCATTCATGTTAAAAAATAATGAAAATAATATTTTGGCATTTTCAATATTTTTGAAAAATGTACATAATTATTAACTTTAAGAGACTAGTATCTCTTTGTTGAGAAGTAAAATTAACAAAGTCTATGAGCTCAGTAGGTAGGAACATCGTATTTTATATGTAGGAATTAGAGTTTGAATTTTGAACATCTCACTTACTCCTTTTAAGGGTGAATTTTCTAGTGATTAGACTAGTTGACCAAAAAAAGAAGTAAAATTAACACAAATTTAAAAAAACGAGAATAGAAAACATTTTCACAAAATCATCAATAATAATTAACATTTCAGATTCAACATTGTTTTCATCGATATTTTAGGGCTTAACTTTTAAGCATCGAAAATATAAAATTATTTTACATATATATTCAATTAAATTATTCTAAATAGACATTTGTATATATATTTAAGAAATCCACATAAAAAGTGATATTGTTTTTTTTGTCTTGTACTACAATAACTATAATTTAAGTCATAAAAGTTTGACTTTAAAATTTCAAACGATATATATGATTCAAATTTCACGTAAAATATTTGTAAAGTGATCATTCAAATTTAATAGATTGGTTGTGAAACTCGCATACTAAACTTGTTACATGATCCAAATTATGCTGAGGTGAATAAACATTGGATTTTTGTACATTTCTTGGTTCCTTCCTATAAAATGACTAAACCTGTAGATAAAGATATGGTTAACAAAGTAAAAATAATATTTGGTGGTGGTTAAAAGCTAAAAAGAAAAATACTAATTTTGATGAATTTTCGTTATTAATTAGTCCACATTTTTTACTTGATCAACTCACATACCGTCTTTAATTTTACCCTCTTGCTTCATTTTTACTTTTCATAATCACCATCAATTTCATCTAAAAAATGAAAGTAATACATTAATTAAACATTGAAATTATAAAATATCAAGAATTTTAGTTTTGGAATAGACATAGTATCTTGATGAAAATTTTCAATGGAAGAAATCCAGATTCAGATTATTATGCTGTGGTGCAGTGCAGTTAGGGGTGTAAGTAGATTAAAAAAATTGATTGAACCGATGATTCAAATTAATCTAAACCGAAAAAAAAAATAGGTTTTTTTTGTTCGGACCCAAAACCAAATCAAACTGATGTTGTTTAATTCGAATCTCGGATTTCATTTTCATGAACCGCCAAACTGAGAAACCGAACCGATATGTTTAGTCAACCACTTGAGAGCCCATTGGACTCATTGTTTGAACCATCCCAACCTAAATTCAATAAAACGCACAACACATAAACTTTCAAAACCTTAGTTTTCCAACATAAAATTGAAATTTATTATTTCAGAATGGAGCATTGGCAATTCAGTTGGGAAAGAATTGAAATTTTATTTCGGTTGAACTTTGTTATTTGATGTTTAAACTAATGAACTTAATTTCATATGAGTTGTATTTTGTATTTCGTGGTGAACTCTTCTCGACTTATGACTTGTATTTTGTTTTAGTTGTATTTGGTGATGAACACCACTTAAGATTTGTATTTTGAATTAGATAGTAAACTTCATTCACCTATGTGTTGTATTTTGTATTTCAAAACTATGTTATTGTTTATCTGGTTTATGTTATTATTGTATGTCGTTTGAAAAATAGAGTTTGAATTATATCGTTTGAAAAAATAATAGCATAGATTACTCAGAAAAAACAAATGTTACAATCGAGTATAGTTTGTTTGGATCAAATTCATTTTTGAAAATCAAATCAATCCGAATTAAAGCAAACCAATTAAGAATATATTGATTCGAACATTAAATTCACTCAAACCGATCCAAAGCAATCCGTTTAGCTGAAGTAGCTGAGACACACCAAAAGCAATAAAAACATACGCACTAGTAGTCAGTTTGGACATGATATCTTGAAGCAAGACAAAAGGTTGTACCTAAGAGAAATCGTGAAGGCAGGAGGCTAAGAATTGTGTGGGACGTACTACTTGACTACGGGTAGTTGGGCCGCATGTGCCAATTAATAATAGAAGCCTGCTTTTCGCCCCATCTACATTGTTCATTTTTAATAAATAAAATGTTACTATTAAGAAATATTTTTCAGTATAATTTACACCATTAAATAATATTTTTCTGTAAAAGAGATGAAGATCAACTCTCTTAATAACAGCTTATAAAAAAAAAAAAAACTGTCTTAATAACAACTGCAATTTCAAACGGCACAATTTCGTTTTTCACCGAGTTCTCAAGCAAAGTGAAAAGTTGATTCTAGGTCCACCACCATATTATTTAGCAAGATTTGCATTTTAAATAAAATTAACAATCAGCATCAATTTGTCAAAAAAAAAATCAGCATCAATTTGATCACAAATTATGCTCGTACTGTATTAGTTATTGAATATTGAACTATAAAGTATAATAAGTTTTTTTTTATATGTAGTATAATAAGTTAGTATTATATAATTCCCGTAAAAAAAAATTATAAAAATTATTCTTATAATTTATAAGTAATTGTTACTTTTTCCGTCTAAACATGAGTGTCCATTTAGCCAAAAAATTTATTTTAAAATAAGTGTTGTTTTCAAAAAAATTTCAATTTTACCCCCTAATCATTACTATTTTACACTAATTTCAAGAAAACAAATCAATAAAGTAGAGTTTATTTAGTTGAAATATTGTTGTTTTTAACTTAATAATTGTATTCTTTAATATGTGTATAAATAATTAAAACGACATTCATCTTAAAACGTATGAAATATTAATTAGTAGAATTTCGCTCATCTTATATAGGAAGGAAGGAGTTTACGATCATAACTAATTGTGGTTGAGCACACTCTTCAAAAAAATAATGCGTGTGCGAATGTATCGACTTTGGTGAAAATCTCTACACTTCTATCTTTGCCTCATCTAAACTTGTGATTTATTTTTTATCTGTGTAAATTTTTAACAGTGGGAGGACATCAAAATTTTATTTAATTCAAAGATAAAAAAATGTTTACGTTTTGTAGCGGAACTCGTGGCCAACGAGGTCAGAAACTGAGAAAGACAAAACAATAAAACAAGGAACGGGTTCGTCGGTAATAAACAAGTGGCAGCCTCTAAACTGCCATTATAATGTATTGTTTCATGTGTGGTCACTTGTTTATGATTTCCTTCAATAATATAAAAGCTGTCATGTTTGGTGAGTGTAACAGCATGCATACCTTGTTATTGTTAAGTTAGCGACAGATATTTTTTTAGATATTTTTTGATTGAGATAGGGTATCTAGCACCGGATTCAGTGATTATTTCTTGTTAGATTAGTGGTACTTTAAAAGATACGATAATTGTTTAGAGATTTAAAATTATTTTGTATTAAATGTGATGATCGAACTCTTTTCACTTGGTTGTTAAAATATGTTATATGTTAAAAGAATTTAAAATATAAAATTTTTATATAAAATTTTGATTTTTAAAAATTTAATGCACAATTTTTAAACTAAAATTTCTATATTAATTATGTAAACATGTTCCTTAAAAGCTAAAAATACTATGTTAACTTTCTCTTATATCATTTAAGGATGGCTTCTAAGGTGAACCATCTATTAAATCCCTCACAAAATTAGAAGAGAGGAATTATAGGTGGCTTCTAAGGTGAACCACCTATTAAGTCCCTCACCGGTGAGGGAGTAACATATTACCATTAAATATATTTGTTGGTTCAGATCTATTCTAATAAAAAATGAGAACATATTATCTATCCACACACAATCACAACTACAACAAGAAATATATTCCCTTCATCTCTTCATCTCTGTGTACGAAATTTTTTTCTTTCTTCACATCATCAACAACATAATCACCGGCAATCATTTTCATCACTAACAAAATCAATTAAAAAGACCGTTTTTCTTCATCATCAACAACACTAAACTGAACACCATCATTTCATTGTCATCGTCAAATTTAAAAACAAATCTCAAATTGAAAAACATAAACCCCAAATCTCAAAACCCAAATCAAAAAATACCATTAAAACCTAAATCTTAAAACAAACAATAATTAAAATGTGATGAAGAATTGTCTTCAAATACTCATGATTGATCCTCTTATCAAAACAAACATCTAATCTAGTACAGAAGCTTTAAAACAAACACATGACCTTCATAAAAAATTGTATGATTAATATAGTATTTTGCAACAACATATGGTTTTGGTATGTAGCATCAGGAAGTGGTTGAAAGAAGAACACACAAGGAAATGCTTATGTTTTGCGTTTTGATTAAGTCTGGAGGATCTGGTTAATTATTTAGGATTGAGGGTTTGTGTTTTCATATTTTTAAATTTAGATCTAGTTGATGATAATGATTTAAGATTTGAGGTTGAAAGAAGAAAACTAAAAAAGAGAAGAAAGTGCTTCTATCTTGCATTTTAGATGAGATTTGAAGTTTATGTTTTAAAATTTGAGATTTTGTTTTTATCTTGCTCTTGCCATGGTGACCTTGTTGATGTTGTTGTTCTTGTGTGAAAAAAAAAATTCCGTACAGAATACAGATATAAAGAGATGAAGAACATAATGTTTGTTGTTGTTGTGATTGTGTGTGGATAAATAATATGTTCTCATTTTTTATTAGAATAGATCTGAACCAACAAATATATTTAATGGTAATATGTTACTCCCTCACCGGTGAGGGACTTAATAGGTGGTTCACCTTAAAAGCCACCATCATTTAAGTATGTAAGTGAAATGAAAATTGTAGAGCGAATATTTTATTTTAATCTTTTATATTTAGGATAAATTAATCTTTTTATTATGATAAATTTACGTGTTACTCAATATCGGACAAAGAAAGTTCGGTTGTCTTTCGGACAAGGGATGCCACAAATCGAATGAGGATTTATTCCTTTTTCTTTTTAAAATAAAGTTTAAAAAGTCATGCATAACAATATTGTTTTTTATAGGTCCATGGATGTAACTTGAAAAAATTGAGTTTTACAATTCAAAAAGAGATAGCGGCGCAGCTTGTTTTTCGATTATTCTATATTCAAATGTAATTATATTATATATAAATTATTTACCTAAAATAGAGTTGTTTTTTATAGGCTCAAATAAAATTGTTTTGATTTAAACCAAATATTTTCTACGGACTACGAGCAACTGTAGAGACTAATCTCTCAAGCTAAATAAAACTATAAAAGGATAATTAAAACTCCCTCCAAAAAATTTAACATTGATGTATTCGCATGAATAATTTGGATCTCATGATTTTTGATTAAACTTTAAAATAAAATTGTTAATTTTAACATAGCTGACAGTGACACCATCTTATTTTAATTTATTTTTTCGTACAATAAACACCATCCTTACCTATTTATTTATATTTTTATTTTTATTTTATAACTGTTGCGGAGAAGAAGCGAATGCTTTTAGTTTGGATATGGTTCACCCAAAAAACAAATGTGGAATACAACAATACAACTTGCAAGTATTAGTCAAAAGAGACAAAATTAAAATTAGAATAAGTACGTAATTTACGGCCACAAATAGGTGGATCTGAGATTACGACAACCCACAGTAACGTTCGTTTGAAAAAGATTAAAAATGAATTTGTCAACAAAAGAAAAAATCCAACTAAAAATAAAAAATATTACCAGTAATAGGTTTGAAAAAGAATAATATAAGAAAAAAAGGACAGCAAAGCAAAACAAAGAATCCAACAAGTACAACATCGCTCCTCCACCGGTAGGACTAGAGACCTGACCTCTCCAAAATTCCAAACCAAAAAAAAGTTTACTTCATACGTCCTATTTTAAGTGTTATAGTTGATCAAATTACACATTTTAAAAAAAATGTATAAACAAAAAGAGAGAATATAACTTTTACTAAAATATTTATACTTTTTATTGATAGTAGACATTAAAATATTTAAAAGTAGATATTTGAGTGTATTTTTTCTGTCATTTGCTTTGAGAGATAAATAGTATATGACATTTATTTTGGGACAAACAATTTTAGCAAATAAAATATTTATTTTGGGACGAAGAAGTAATATTTTAGTAATATTATTTTTTTGTCAAAATCTTATATTTAGATACAAAAGTAATAGTAATATTTTTTCTTGTCAAAATAATAATATTTTTTTATCAGATAACTTTATAACTAAAATTTCACTTCTAAAAATAAAAAATTGGCGAACTAACATTCAAATTCAAATCCATGGACATTATGTATAACACAATATAGAAAAATCTCTATAAATTAATAGAGTCAGGACTGGAGAAATTTATTAATTTAGAGAGTTATTAATTTTAAGAGTTTTTAATGACTTGTAAATCAATAATGACTTTAGTAATATGCATTGAAAATCAATAAGGACTTTTGATGTAAACAAGAGGAACAAATGTGTTCAATATATTCTTAAGCAAGTTTGTTATATATAAATTACATGAATGTGATAGAGTATTAACACCATATCTCACAAGATGACTTCTCATCTAAAATGTGTTGAAAAAAGTTAGAGATGAACTCCAAATTAACTTGAACTTTAAAAGAAAACAGACAACTATTGAATCATATTTTAATAGAGTGTAATATTTTTTTTTCAGTTTCTATGAATTATTAATTTATGATTTTCTTGAGACCGAAAATTACAAAGGAATCTCCCGAAAAATTATTATCTTATTATTTTATCGAATTTTTTAATTTTTTTACACTGACCCAAGTCGGGACTGGACAACTTTATTATTTTAAAGAGTTTATTAATTTACCGAGTATTAATTTAAAGAGATTTTATTATACATATAAATATTCTATCAATTAAACTAAATTCATAAAAAAAAAATATTTTTATTATTACAAAAACCAACCACATGATTTCTGCAACTTAGGTGGGGACCACGCCCACGGACTTCAAACCACATTCAAATTTAGTTAAATTGCTATTATCGACATCAAAAAATCTTCACTTATTGCCCCGCAATAATGACAGCGGATCCCACAGACAAAGTTAAAGATATTTTTCTTTTAAATGTTTGTATTAAACTCAAGTGTTGGTTTAAAGATTTAATAATGGCAATTACACTTAGAAAAGAGATCGAATTAATCTGCCTGCCCGTATTTTTTGATGTACCAAAAAAAAAATAATCCGTCTGATATATTAGATATTGATGGTAAAATAAAAATATATATGTGCATAAATCTTAGTTTAACCAATAAAAAATATTAAAATTATTAAATTAAATATTTATAATTAAAGTTCAAACTAAATATCTCTATTTTGTATGTATAAATTTTTAATAACTTACAATTTTACATATGTTGGATCTGATCAAGCGGCATTCGTTCTGGTGGTTGCAGTTACAGTATCCAGGGTTAGGGGTTAATCTTCCTAGTTGGTGGGTTAACTCATTACTATGTTTGGGTATTTGATTTTGATTGTATTGTAATGGTTTTGGTGATGTAAACTTTTTGATATGTTCTAGCACATCTTGTGCTGGGGTGTGATCTCTTTCGTGTGTGTGTATATATATATATATATATATATATATATATATATATATCATTTTGCCTTGTTCAAAAAAAATAACTTACAATTTTATTTAATATCAAAAAAATTAAAATTTAATATAAACAAGTTCAAATGTTAACTAGTATACGCGGTACACAATTTTTTAAAAAACATCTTAAAAGATGTAGTCAAACACTTTTTTTTGACAGAATTAGTCAAACACTTAAAAAATATACTTTGATATTTTTAATTAGCACTATTTTTTTAGATTTTTTAACTAATAAGATATCTTATGTACTAGTTAGCAAGGCCCAAAAATATATTATTGTTTATCATATGACAATCCACCTTTTTTATACATAGACAACATAAATTATTCAACTCTTTATATCACTATAATGTGACACAAGTTATAAATATTTAAGTTTTTTAACTATTTAGTCATCAATTAGATCCCTGACTGGTACATACATAAAAATATTTGTTGATAAATGTCAAACTCTTAAATAAATTTTAATACATCGAGAAATTAGATTCCGAAATTGCACAAAAAGCATACATTTAATTTATAAAAATTTATGTGTAAAAAAAAAAGTTTATAAAAATTCCAGCTCTCTATTTTTTTAAGTAGTGTATTTATTGTTTAATGCTTAATATTTGAACTTGCCTTTTGCCAAACCGCCAAACACAATAAAGTGTTGCTTAGTGGTGGCTTAACGCGAAATGTAAAAATGTGTTTTTTGTGTTTAGTTTGTGGTTTATTAATCTCTTGGATTGTCTGGGGTGGAGGGGTGCTTAACTTAGTTGCCCCAATGGTGCTTGTTTTGCCTTATATTATTTTGATTTTACGGATTTAAACTCTCACTCAAACAACGCCATTTTCATTTATACAAAAAAGAATTATTAAACAACTCTAAATTTTTAATATCCAAACCACATCTATCTTTCGCTTTACATATACTCTCCCAATTAAAACCCAACACAATTAATAAAAACTTCATATTATATATGCAGAATCAAAATTCCGATCATCCCACTTATATTAGGATCAACATGTTATGCACACATCCTTTCTTTTATTTCTACTACGTGTTATGCAGAACACTTGATCTTTTCAGCACTTTAAATATAAGATAAATAGAAAATTTAATGTTTGAATTATAACTCCTACAAATAAATGTCTGTAACAAAAAACAAGCTACTTGATTACTTTAATTAAATAATGTTTCCAGCACAACACCTTTAAAAATTATTACAAAATAGGACCACAAAGATTTCTATATCATCTTATTTCTATAAAATTAATTTATTTTAATATAATTAATTAAAAGGGACCCAGAAAAAGTAGAGACAGTGGGTCTATTTACCAAATTAATAGATTTAAAATTAAATGTAATTTTTTGTTCTATTATTTTCAATCCTCTTATTTTAAATACAATTTTTTGATTTTTTTAATTTAACATTTATCTAAATTTTGGTCCCTACACTTTTATTATTTCCGTAACGTGCCCTATCTATAATTCTTTGCACTTCTTCCAGAAATAATATTGGTCAAAAAGAAAAAAAAAACCATAAAATACCGTAAAAAGCCATAAAATACCCTATCTAAATATTGGTCTCTACACAAATGATTTGACAAATTTATCATAAACTCACACAAATAATTCCGGAGTTATGAATGATCGTTGGTCTAATAATTTCATTGAAATAAAAAATTTAGATATAATTTAAGACATAAATGTATAGTAACGTGTCCTATCTATAAGTGTTTGCATCCAGAAATAATAATGGTCAAAAAGAAAAACCATAAAATATCATTATTGGATATGTTATTATGTGTAGACGTAGAAATGCGAATTTTTCTGCTACACACGCGCCTGTCTTTTTCTGCCGTTTAATGAATTAACTAATTAACGTAACCCTATTTTATATCTAACCTACCTTTTCCAACCATTATATATACCTTCCATTCTTTCTTTCTCCCTCCACAACAACACTTTCATTTTCTCTCTCTACATACACTCTAACATCATTTCATCACTGTTTCTGTCCCCCCCCCCAACAAAGATTACAAAAAACACAACATCATCGTCCTTTGTTCTCTTCTTTTTTTATTTTTAATAATAATAATCTATGGAGGAATTCAAAAATGATACTAGGAAACGAGTTCGTGATGACTCGGAGATCGACTCGCCCGTTTCTAAACGAGTTATCCGAGTTGACTCCGATTCTGATGGTAACTCGTCCGTGTCTCATCTTTCACGTGTTAACTCGTGCGGGTCTTGTGTTGACTCGGGCGAGTTGGGATTCCCTGACTCGTATGATGAGGTTAATGACATGAAAGATGAGATTTTGAACATACTCGACGAGACGGAAAATGTGATGGAGCCTGAAACTGTCACCGCTACCGTACAAGGTCTCGAATCGGTTATGAAAAGCTTTGAAGATGAAATATTTGCCCCGGGTCAAGTTTTGGACCCGACCCATGTACCCGAGTCTGGTGATTTCAACCCGAATCTAGGATATCTTTTGGAGGCATCTGATGATGAACTTGGTTTGCCACCGACGAAGATGGTGCAAAACGAGGAAAAAGAGATCCCTGAAATTAACGAGCCGGGTCGGGTTGGCCCGGACGGAGTTGATTTGAGCGGGTTTTATTGGTTTGAAGAAGATATTCGTAACAATGAACCATTTGGGTTTGGTGGGTATGACGCCGTCGCCGACGAGAATGGCGGTGGTTATGTAACGATTGATGGACTGTTTGATTATTCTGAACCTGCTGATATTTTGTGGCGGTCGGAGACGTTACAGGCTATGTAGGACTTTCCGGCGCGGCGAGATTTTGTGATAGTCTCGCCGGAATGTTTTGGCCGATGGTTTTAGGAAAAGCACATAGTATGATATGATGACGTAGAAGGGTAGATGTGAAAATTTAGAATTATGAAATTTGTTGAATAGGCCCCTGACTTGTTCGATAATTATTTTTTGTTCTAAAAAATGTCTTAAGATGTGAATTTTTTTTTGGTGGTATGCGAATCTGGACATGGTTTTTCCTCCTTTTTTTAATTAAGAAAAAGAAAAGAAAGAAAGATAGGTTCCAGATTCAAAATTTATTGTTGGAAATTTATGTATATTTTTATTAATTAAAACGTATTTACTTTGTTTATTACTAAGTTTTTATGTAAATTTTAATTAAAATTTATACTTTGCCTATGACATATTTACTTCGTACTAAAATATAAGACAAGAAAAAATTGTACCAAAACGTAAATCAATTTATAATACTAATGAAATATTATAAATTGATTTACGTTTTGGTACAATTTTTGACATATTTGTACCAAAACGTAAATCAATTTAACTATTTATTATCCGCTTTTATTTGTCTTTTTTTCAATTTTTTTTTTCATACTATATATTTTTTTTACAATCTTTTCCATACTATTTACAAAGATTTTTTTTGTAAATTACTTCATAATTTTTTCATAAAAACATAAATTACATTTTTTTAATTAGTGTAATATAGTCAAAATGACTTACGGAGTATATTTTAATGCAAAAGAAAAAAAACGTTTAGGAAAAAATAAAGAATCTAATAACACCGTACTGAAGTTTCACACTACGATTCTACTAAAAACAATTGGTTCTTAATTTATAAACAAATTAAAATTATTTCGTCGAGAAACTAAAATTGTAAAAAATTTAATTTATATATTGTGTTGTTTTACACATATATCAAAGAATTTATTGACACATTTTATATTGTATTTAAAAATACATGATATATCATTTTTATTAAACAATGTAACAACGCATTATAATGCGTGTGTAAAATTACACGGTGTATAATAATTAAACTGAATTGTAAATTTTTCATAATTGATGGATTTTTTTTTGGTACATCATACTTAATGGATTTAAATTTCACTAATAAAAGAAAAATTCATTTAATTTTTTTTTCCACGTAATAATGTTCAATAAGTTATCCCAAAATAATGGGCCGTCCCGGTCCATAGTGGGCTGTTAGGTTCTATTTGTGATGGGCTATGTTCTCATTTGTTCTAAGCAAAATAAAAAATGAATGTGTTGAGATATTCTTAGTGGAAATCAAAGTTTTCACTTTTCAATATAAAATAAAAGGTTTCTATGCTGATCTGATTCTTATGTATGAAAAAAATTTAATTGAATAAAAAGAATACACTTATACGTTAACAAATTTTTTAATTGATCATTGTTAAACGACATTGTTAAACGACAATAGTACTAATTTGATATGGTGAAGAAAAAAAATCATACCGTGAAGAGAATAATCTATGTATTAAAATAAAAAGATGAGTTAGAGCACCAAAATGTCGTAGTCATAACAAAGATAACAAAGATGTTAGTATTAGATACCAATTGAATGGAGAAAATAAAAGTGCATATTCTAACATCAGATGAGAATGCGTCAAAAAAAAAAAACATCAGATGAGAAACTTTGTAAATTAAGCATGAGGAGATGGGATTGCAACTTACTCTAAAAGATAAAAGAGTTGATTTAACAATCTCAATTTTATTGTGTTTGATTTTAAAATTATATTTAGGATCGTACAACTTAGGGATAATTAAGCGATAGGCAAAAATTAAAAAATTTTATTCACTACTAAAACATATGACTACTTTTTATTTGAAACACAAATTGTTTAAATGATCTTGTTAATGTGTGCCTTAAAAGTAAATGGTAAGGATGTTGTTTAATTTGTCAAGAAATCGTAGCTCAATTTACAGAAAATATCGAAATTATTAGGTTGAACGTCCTGATCGGTGTTCGATCTTTCATAAAAAAAAAGAAAGAGAATGTTTTGAATGTTTAGTCAAACAATTTTTTTTGGTTACATTTTAATAATTTTTTCTATAAAGTTATTTGAATTATTTTTCAATCCAATCACACTAATATTTTATTGCATTAAGGAAAGTATCCATGAGATACAACAAAACAAACATCAGAATTCAAGTTGTTGACCACTCCAGTACAGTACGGGTCTTGTACGCACGCTAGAATGACTTACTAGATCACATGCATGTTGATTTTAAACTGCACAAAATCCAGAACCCCTCTACGTCTCTACCCATGGACATGGAGGATGACCATTCGTCCCCATTTCAGGACAAGAATCCAAACAGTTTACACCTATATATTTCATCATATAAAGTGTGCAATGCATAACAATAATAAAATAACCAAAAAAAACAATGAAAAAAAACTTATATGTGGACATTTTTCATTAAAATGTGTAATGCATATGATCACTTATATTTTTTTTATAACAGTTACTTTTTTAGTTATTTTATTATTACTAGTGAAAAAATTGTGCGTTTGAATATAAGTGATATTTATCTCTTTATCTAAAAAAATACTAATAAAAAGCAATAATAATATACTAATAATAGTATGTACCAAAAAAAATAAAAATACTAATAATAGTATAATATCTCGGTGTATATATATAAAATACCAACAATGAATTGATTAGGAATAAATGTCTTGATCCGCTTAAATATGTGGAGTTAAAATTTAATTTCTGACTTATGTATGTCAAAAATTCGGTTGTAAAAGAGAATCTATCTTATATGTCTACAAGTTTTCGATGAAAATTAGTCATCTTACCGATAGAAATTTCGTACCAATATGATATAATAAAAAAAAAAATGATGTCGACCTGACTATGGTTGTTTCTTTATTGATGGTGATGTCACGTGTTTAACTTTAACCTTTAGTTCCGTAAACAAGAAAACATATTGTTCAATTTATGCGGATACAATGCCATATCGTTTCATCACCATTCTCACCTCACACAATATTAATGCTATATCTACTCAATAATTTTACCATTATTATCTCATCTCATTCTCTCTACACACTTCTTCTCATACTAATATACTACTACTACTGTTCAGTTCACAATATATAATAATAAGATAACTACCATTCAAACTTCGAACTAAGAGTCAAAAATCATGGCTCCAAAGTTGGCAAAATCAGGATCATTTCGTTACAGTTTAGCTGAGAAGAAGGAGAAACTTCTATCAAACAAAGCTACTACTACTACCACTGATCATGGTTATTCTCAGATAGGAATTGGTTTGCATCAACAACAACAACAAGAATCAAAGATGGTTAAATTTAAGAAGACGGTGAAACTGGTTGCTAATAAGGCATGGGAAATGGGTCGTTCTGATCCAAGGAAAATTATATTCGCTGCTAAAATGGGTCTTGCTTTGACTCTTATCTCCTTTTTGATTTTTCTCAAAGAACCTTTCAAAGATATTAGTCGTAACTCTGTTTGGGCTATTCTAACTGTTGTCGTCGTCTTTGAATTCAGCATAGGTAATAATAATATTTTCATTTATTTATTATAATATGTTATGTTGATCATGATCCGTACTTGTTTGATTTTAAAAATTAGTACTATATATATTGACTTGATTTGAAATTCTTCTTATCAAAGAATGAATATTATATAGTTTGATGGATGCAGCCTGAAGGGAATATAGAGATAGAGATAGTGCAAAGAAAATTAATTCATTATTTGACTAAGTCAAGTGGGTCATATTTGATTCCACCTGAAAATAATGTTTAATAGAACTTTACTAGTATTTTTTAGCAGATAATTTTTCCTCATTATGTATCCATTGCTTTAGCTGCTCAGCATATAAGTCTTTTCTGAGGTGAATTGAGCTTTAATTATAGCATCAACATTCGACACATCTAGTCGAATGCATGTTTGACACTGATACTGATACATGTGATTACATTTAATTAATTAATTTTCACAAATTATCAACCTTGTCAATGTCTAGTGTTAGCGACCTGTTTGGTATCTGGTATACGTGTCTGTGTCTATGTCACGACTTTGATGTTATCAATTAATTTTATGATAAAAACGCAATGGAATTTTGTAGGGGCGACACTGAGCAAGGGGTTTAACAGAGGATTAGGGACATTATCAGCTGGAGGACTTGCTGTAGGAATGGGAGAATTATCAGCATTAGCTGGAGAATGGGAAGAAGTTATAGTTATTATTAGTACTTTCATTGTTGGATTTTGTGCTACCTATGCAAAACTCTACCCAACTTTGAAGCCTTATGAATATGGTTTCCGTGTGTTCTTGATCACTTATTGCTACATTACTGTATCTGGTTATCATACTGGTGAATTTCTTGATACATCTATAAGTAGATTTTTGCTCATTGCACTTGGTGCTGCTGTATCTTTGGGAATAAATATCTGCATATATCCTATCTGGGCTGGAGAAGATCTGCATAATCTTGTGATAAAAAATTTCATGGGTGTTGCAACATCTTTGGAAGGTATACATTTTTCAAAATAATCAAAATCTATTTTATCTTTTGTTATATATATAACTTATACATAAACATTTATACAATAAGCGCTTCATTAAACTACTTATTCATATAGTATATGTAGCTACCCTCCCAAGCTCTCTAGTGCGAGCTTATGGCAGTTTTGATAAAATCACAGTGACTCGCTGTTATTCTGCGTACTCACCGCTAATCCGAAATGGATTGAATTGAATAACTTTGTTGAACTTATTTTCAGGGGTTGTGAATCACTATCTTAATTGCGTTGAATACAAGAAGGTACCATCCAAAATCCTCACTTACCAAGCAGCTGCTGATGACCCAGTTTACAGTGGCTACAGATCAGCTGTTGAATCTACAAGTAACGAGGATGCATTGGTATTGTCAATTTTACTTCAATTTCTGTCTCTTTCATGAATATTTATTTATCAACTTAATGACTCATTGCCACATGTTAGTGATTGAAGTTGGGATTTGCTGTGTGGGAACCACCTCATGGTCACTACAAAAAGCTTAAATATCCATGGAAGAATTATGTCAAAGTTAGTGGGGCTCTTAGACATTGTGCATTTACGGTCATGGCCATGCATGGATGCATACTTTCTGAAATTCAGGTAACACTACTTTTGTTCTCAGTGACTGACTGTAACACTATTATGGTTATGGACTTGTGGTATTATATACCATATCCATATAAGATAAGATCTCCTAGGGCACAAAGCCCATCTTGCTCTCCAATTCTACAAGGACTAACCCAATCTCACTGAATGAAGTTTCACATCTTTCGTCTCAACTTGTCGGACCGCTCTCGAACCCGGGTGGGGAAGGAAAAGGAAGATGAGCGGCGGCATAGGAACCACAGGACCCCCTACTAGTAAAGGGAAAACGGAAGTGCGCTAACGCGCACCAGCTGAAAAAGCCCATTCCCCTGACTCTAACTTCACCCCTCTCCAACCAGTCGAGCGTCAACCTTAGCGCATCTGTTTTCTTGCTCCTTAGCACAAGCACTAAGTAAGCCCGTGAAGGAAAGGCCTTTTCATACATAATAATAAGGTAAGCTTCATAGCTCCAACCTAGACAAGGCCTTTTTTTTACCTTTTTTTAGATTGAGTTGCTGGATACGGGATCCTCGTAGTAGGCTGGACCTTGCCTTACCAGTTACCACATAGTAGTACATGGACCAAAAATATAATGCTTGTGACTTATAGCTTATAAGTTTGTTTCTGTGTTACCTTTAACCCACATCCTTATTTTGACATTAAAACATTGACACTTATTTGACCACCTTATCATATCTTAACTTATTCCTAAACCATCTTGAAAACACTAAAAACTTTATTCTTGATATATAGGCCCCAGCTGAGAAGAGACTGGTTTTCGCAAATGAGCTTAAGAGGGTAGGTTCCGAAGGAGCAAAAGTGTTGCGCGAACTTGGAAACAAAGTCAAGAAGATGGAGAAACTGGACAGGGGAGATCTGTTATATGAAGTACACGAGGCAGCCGAAGAATTACAACAAAAGATCGATAAGAAATCATACCTCCTTGTAAACTCGGAGCTCTGGGAGATAGGAAATCGTTCTAGAAACGAAAGTGATGATGATCATCATCCTAAAGGCCTATTTAACATGGATGAAGATAGAAAATTTCTAGAGTACAAGTCTCTAAGTGAAGCTGTACTTGATCTCAGATCAATTGAAGTTCAAAATAATTGGGACGAAAAAACTACAGATAATAATAATAATAACAACCATGCTGTGCCTACTTCTATTGCCTCTGAAAAAATGTACATGAAACAAATGTCATGGCCTGCTCATGTTTATTACAAAGCTGAAGCCAAAACAAAAGAGGAAGAATCAAAAACTTACGAAAGTGCTAGTTCATTGTCGCTAACAACATTTACGTCGCTTCTGATTGAATTTGTGGCAAGGCTTCAAAATTTGGTGGATTCATTTGAAGAATTGGGTGAGAAAGCTAACTTTAAGGACCCCCTTGAACAAGTTGTGGTAACATCTGGTGGGTTTTGGACCAGATTGTGCAACTGCTTTAAATTCTAGGAGCATTGACAAATGGAAAATAACAAGAGCCAGAGCTCTAAAATGAGAATCTGCATTGCTAATGATTTTGAATTACCATGAAAGCCTTCAAGTTCTTGATATATAATAGGTTATAATGTGACCTCTTCTGTATATGGGGATACTTGAACTAATGCGATTCATATCTTTTGTACTAAGTTGAAGACTAGATGAAATCTGAGACTTGGATCCTCTACAACAGCTGGATAGTAACTCAACCGGTGCAGTTGCGACATAGGATCTATCTTTTGAAAACTGCAGGAGGAAAAACAACAAATAATCCACCTTTTTACATTTTATTTTTAAAATGTATACAAATCTCTCTATTTATACCATAATGTCAGAAAAATCACAGTTTTAACTCAAATGTATGGAATATATGACAAACAGTATTAGCATAAAGAAAAACATACATTCTAAAAGTTTTTTCATGTCTAAACTTTTCCATGTTTGCAGAGTGATCTTTACTCAATGTCAATGCAGTGCTGGTAACGGTAAGTATTCTATTTTCTTGACCAAAAAAATCTATCTACCAATTCAATATAATGGCATTCTTTGATAGAGAAAAAAATAAGGAGGTTACATTAACCATATCATATGATGTTCTTATCGTATTATGTTCATTTTGTACAACATTTTTGTATTTTAATCCATTATTGTTATTCTATGATTTAATACATACATAAGACAACCACCTAAGTAGTACAACTTTACATCAGTTCAATCCTTGAAGTTGAACTAACATAAACTTGAATGGTCATGTTGCTTCCCCCGAAAGACGGTATGTTGGCACAGCAAGCAAGTGCTTGGCTCTTGGGATTGAGAGACCAAATTTTTCGTTCATGTCCAAATCATTTGGACACATATTCGAGGGAAGTTCCCAAGAAAAACAATGTACCAATTGAGCGACAACAAGTTTAACCGTAATTAGTCCCAAGTGTATTCCAGGACATCCCCTTCGACCATAACCAAATGGTATAAATTGGAAATCACGTCCACGATAGTCCAAATTTTTATCTATGAATCTCTCTGGATAAAATTCTTTAGCATTAGACCATATCTCAGAATCTCTTCCTATTGCCCATAAATTCACAATTATTCTTGACTTTTTCGGCACAAAATAACCATTAACCGTAGCGTCCTCTGTTGACTCGCGGGGTACAAGCGGTCCTGCAGGATATAATCTTAAGGTCTCCATGATCACAATATCCAAGTAACTTAACTTTGCCAAATCATTCTCCTCTACTAATTTATTGACCCCAACCACATTATCCAGCTCTTGTTGGAGATTTTTTATCACTCTTGGATGTCTCATGAGCTCAGATAAAGCCCACTCTGCAATGGTTGCGGAAGTTTCAAATGCACCGGCAATCATGTCTAAGAGTATAGCCTTGATGTTTGTTCGATCGATGACATTGTTTTGTTCATCAGAGGGATTGATCGGCTGGTGCAATAGTGATAGTAGAATGTCTACAAAGTCCTTATGTTTCTTCCCTTCATTTTGTACACGTGAACTCTGTTCATGCTCCTTAATTATCTTCTCCAACACTTGGTCCATTGCTTTACTAGTTCTCTTGTACTTTCTTTTTAAACCCTGACAATAAAAGCTAAATAATTTAATTAAGTGTGACCCCAAAATGATTCATGCATGTCGTGCATCTAAGTCCTATGAAGAGTGTAATGAAAGTTACTCCGTGTATAACAGAAACTAACGGAACAAAAGCAAGATTAAACACTATTTTGCTAGAGCTAGAAGGTGAAAACATTGTTTTCAACCTTAAATTCATGTATGTGAGAAATTACACAACTTGTACTTAAATGGGGTGGACCTACAAGGCTACATCTAAATAGTTATCAGTCATACAGAAAACACTAGCTATTAGGAAAGGTCACATCGATGATTTTATATTATTTCTAACAGCAACAAATGCCGGAAAACGCAACTGACTTGAATCAATCTGCATCCATTGTAAAGCCATTTAATCTAGAAGAGAAACACTCTTAACTCAAATCCAACGGCTATGCAACAGTTGGACTATGTGTACCCCTTGACAGGATTGAAATCCAAAACACCACAAGAAAGGAAACATACATCATAACACCAAGAAGATCAGTTTGAAAAAACTTCTCACGGTTCTTAATATAGAAAAGTGCTCCCTATGTATAATATAGACCAGATAATATAAGATTAGATGGATCAGTTATTCAATTAAAAGTATGAGAATCATATAATTAATTTAAAGAATATAAAATTATCACAGATACCTGAAGATCAAAGATTCCAAGAAAAGGAACATAATCAGCAAGATTAAAAGCACCAGAAAGTTCCATCCCTTGGTGAATTTCCCCCTTCAAATCAAACTCCTCATCAACACTACACCCCAACACCATTTTATAAACAATATCCATAATAACATTATTTACAAACTCACTCACATCAACAACCTCACCCAAACTAGCAGCTTTCTTCACCAACTTCATAGCCGATTCCATTTCCCTCTTCCTCATAGGCGCAAAAGACTCAACTTTAGAAGCACTTAAAAGCTGCAAAGTACAAATCTTCCTCACGTTACGCCAATAAGCACCGTATTCAGTGAAAACCAAACCTTTAGAACCATAAGAAAGATAATGAGTAGCTTCAAGTTTTGGCCGGCTTGCGAAAACAATGTCGTTTGTTTTGAGGAATTGTTCTGCGGCTGAAGATGAAGAAACAATGATCGTTGGGACTTGTCCTAACCATATTGACATGATAGGGCCGTATTCTTTGGACAAGGCTTCGAGAGTGCGGTGTGGGAGGGTGCCCAACATGTGGAGGCTACCGATGAGTGGATAGCCCGGTGGACCTGGTGGTTTTTTCCGGTCATTTTTGGGTTGTTTACGACGGAGGAACAAGGTGGTGAAGGATATGATGAAGATGAGTGTGAAAAGGATGAATAAAAGATTAAGTGATGAAGGAAAAAACGAGGTTGTTGTTATCATGTTGCCTTGTTTGTCGTTGAAAATAGTTTCTTTTGATTCTTCTTTGTTAAGCAAAATGGTGAATGAATGAAATGAAATGGTTTTGAGATTTTTGATAAGCTTTGAACTCTGTGGTGGACAAGTTGACAAGTTCAAGCCTCCACAGCTGTTTTGCTGCCGGTAATTGATTCTTTACTACAACAAACAAGTGCTAGTATTTTAAAAATACCGTTCACATGCATGCATTCGCCTTGTCTCCATCTTTTCCTATTATAATAGTATTATTATTGAGTAGTTCACACATTTTGGATATGGACAATTCAATCAAGATCAAACAATTTTAAATTTGTAGTATTTTCTTTTTGTTGAATTTTTAAGATTGTTAGATTTTTGATTGAACTACTCAACCACACTACTTATGTGGGAGATATGGTAGTTGCATGCATTCAATGTTCTAAATACTCTTTTATTGAACAATTAATTTATCTAGTATGCATTTGATATAATTCTAGCATCAAATAATTCTAACTCATTCTCAAATACAATTACACGAAGATCGAACTATAATTTTTTTCTATTAAATATAGTACCAATCACTATAAATTGTTATCCTAAAATACAACCTTGGTCCTTAAATATTCCTTCATTTTAGAAATTATTCGATTTAAGGATAAAGTTGAAATCGTGAAACCATTTGATAAAAAAAATAAGGTATTTAGTAAAATATATTCCCATTACATTTAGTGGATATTAATTATTAGTAAAAAAAATGGTTTTGTATTTACAGTTCAATTTCCATAATTACATTCGAGAAAGATTGGAACCACTTGATATCTAACCTCGAACAAGATTTAACTGATGATAAAAATATTGATTTAAACATTAATTTTTCTTATACACGGCTGAATGAAAATTTAATAGTTTAATCATGCAAAATTAATAGTCTTGCAGCTGAATGATAGATACATACTTTTTTTGGCCATAAATATAAATGAATTTAACTTTTTTTTTTTTGACAAAACTTTTTTAAAACATTTGACTCTTAATATTTATATTATGAATCAAATAAAAAAAATCAAATTTCCTTGTATTTGAGGGAGTATACACCAAAAAAAAAAAAAAAAAAAGCTGAATGGCAGATACGCATATGGCTCAAATAGTCAAATGTGGACTCTGATAGAAAATTTGTCTAAACATAAATTTTTCTTACACACGGTAAAAAATTTATTTGTCGTTTTTACATTCTCCCTCATTCCTCTATTTCCAAATTAATCCCTCGTCGGAAAGAAAAGCTTCAGCACCTGAATTGCATCTTTGGTGCAAAACGCTGAACTACCTTCAATTCATTTCACAAATTCAAGATCTTCACCATTCACACATTCACCATTCACCATTCACAGAGACAAGATCCAGATCTTGTAGCACCATATTCTTTCCCGGCGGTTCTGAAAGGGGAGAAGAAATCGAAATTGTTCGGTTCACCACCGTCGAGAAATGTCTCAAATCTTCGAATACTTCGTGGTTTGCGGAATCGGACCGGAGATTCGAACCATTGATGGAGGAAACAAAGGTTACCAAGGCCCTGGTTGGATGTATCTTCCTTCTCTTCTCGATCAATATCCACCTTCTACTCACTCTCTTTACCCTCCTCCACCTCCTCAGCTTTCAACCGTAACTTCTTTTTCATCAACGATTATCTTCATTCGCAATTTTGAAGCATTTTATTATTATTATTATGTTCATGAATTCTGTTATATATTTTCAATAATAATGTAAGTGATTGTTGATTTCAGTGTGTTCTACCGGCTGGTGTTGAGTTTTATTCTTCAGGATATGATCCCAACGATCCTTCCACGTTTCCGCGTAGTTATCCAATTGTTTTGACCGGTATGCTTTTCTGCTAGTAGCATTTTCTATTCGATTTACCTTAAGTTGTTACTTGTTGTGCTTTGGTTTTGACGTAACTATCATAGGAAGTTAGACATTCTTTATCGAAGCTTCCTGCATAGATGATTTTAAGTAACTTAGGTTCTATAAGCGCTTATACGAAAAGATAAAAGAAAGTCAATATGTTTTCATATAAGCTACTATAAGTTAGTCATTGATTATTGAACCTTCAAGCATAGATGGTTTAGGCAACTTAATTAGGAATAAGGTCACGATCTTCGGTTATTATATGACTAGAGAGTAGAGATTGTAAGTATATTGTCCCATTCTTATACTGAGAACTGTGTATTAGTTGACATGTTCTTTGGAGGTTATAATAGTGAGGTTGTTTGTTTGATATATTTCACAATGAACGCGTACAGAAGTAAATAGCCATGAAATGGATTGTTAATGATGGGAATTTTACCGGAGGAAAAGTAGTAAAATAAAGATAATGAAACTCTGTTGTCGATCTCCCCCGCGCCAGCCGTTATCTCCCCGTTCCGCGCCAAAATCGAGAAGGCCGCGTCAGGGTGGTGTCGTTACCCGTGTTAGGGTGGCGCCCCCGCTACGGCCGCGATCTCCCCCGCGCCGCGCTGAATTCCGAGATTGACAACAGAGTATCTATAAGCTCATTTGATAGATATTTTGCTCAAGACTTATGCCTTTTATTGGTATTTGGAATTTGGAATGCTATTATGTATTTTGATTTGATAAAATTTGAGTTTTTGTTTTGGGTATTTGGTAGTACTACCTCCGTCCCTAAATATAAGACCCTGTTTAACCACTGTACATACGCCAATGCATAATTTTGATCACTAATATCTTTAGTTATGTAATAGTAAAAATTATAAAAACTTGATATTTTGAAATTACTCATCAAAACAAATCAAACAAGATGTTATATGCTAATATTTACATTTATGTATTATTAAAAAAATACAGTCAAAACATGATAAATTAATAGTGCAATTTTGTCAAACGGGGTCTTATAAAAAGGGACGGATGTAGTATTAAATGTTTATTTTTTAGTGTCCGCGCCACAAGAATATCCCCCGCGCTGAGCCCCGCGCCCGCGCCGCGCCAGTTTTTGGGTTGACCGCGCCGCGCTGAATTCCGAGATTGACAACAGAGAATGAAAGGATAAGTGAATTTCCAGTAGTGACAGTCTCTTGGTGTTATTGCTTCTTTGGGATAAAGTAATCTCGCTCTTCTTCCAATTTCTACATATTAGGAAACTATCTTAAAAGAAGCCATATGCATAGCACCAGAGAAAATCTGTGGAAATAGGCATGAACAAAGCTCATCCTGGGGAAAGGAGAGGTTCTTAAAATTGAGGCATCGTGCTTTAAAAAAGTAAACTGAGAAACTGTTCCAAAGTTAATGGAAACATACCTTATGAGGTTGTAATAACAAAAATATTTTGAGAAAGAGTAACGTTGAACCTCCAAATCTGCAAAATATTTTAACATTTCACACTTATAGTTACATTTTCCTTCTGTAATGTTGCCCTCACGTTCTTACCATGTTTTTCAAAACATTTTTGAGTCATGATTTGATATTTCAATAAGTTTGTTTTGGTTTCTTGTATCATTTATATTGTCTGGTGCGGGTGTTATTCTGAATAGCACATTGACTTAAAAATATGATACAGAGGGTGATGGTTCAAAAATCTATGTTAGCTGCATTTCTTTCCGGGATCCTGTCTGTGAAGATATTCTGGAGGCCTACAGAATACAGGGAAATTCCTATGCTGACAAATGCATCTGTCTAGTTTCACGCTCGCCAAGTTTCAGTGTGCTAAAGAGTGCCCTAGAAGAACTGTATGTTCTATGTTTCTCCCCAACTGGAAGTAGGTAAGTGTCTGTGTTCCATGACGGAAAAAACTTAACCAGCTTTCTTATGAATCCAGCAGCTATTGAGATTATGACAACCTTTGTGTATGTTCTACACAACATCAACCAAAGTCTTTTTGTATATTCTATACAGTAGCTAATAAAGTAATAATAGTCTTCAACTCATTAAAATATCAACACATAACTCAGTCATTTATTTTCCCTTTTGTAACCTACATACAGCCGAGTTTTGTTTCAATTATGTGCCGTGAATGTGACTATACACGCTTCCGTAGATTAATCATGAAAATCCATTCTATTGTGTTTCCGTTGCTTCTAATGTGTTCCCATCTCTATAAAATTCCAGCAAGCCACTGTGGGATATTATAGCACATATGGTGTCCAATGTACCTTTACCTAATCCTGGAAGGGAGCGAGTTCTGTTTGCTATTGAGAATCGTCTGCTTTCTGTAGAGGCTCCACCAAACTATGGACTTCCCCATGTTGATGTATGGTCTCCTACAACACTTGTTGATATTTTATTAGATTGCTTCTGCTTCATTAGTTAACAACCGTCCTAAATTCTATGCAGATATCATTTCAGCCTCTGGTACAGTGTTTAGATGTTGACAACTTAATAAGACTTTTTACAGCAGTGCTGCTTGAGCGGAGGATTTTACTTCGGGCTAACAAGTACCTTTCTTACTTATTTATGACTATTAGTATTGAAATAGTTTCAAGATACATTTGGGTCACATTGACATCCCCAGTGACAATGATCTGGTTTCTTGACTTCCATCTACGCCATGATAAATATCATTGTATGTTATATAAATTTCACCTGTATTTTCTCTATGCTTCATATTGATGATACATGAGAGTTTGTACTCCCATTAATATTTATGTAGTCTAGGTCCTCTTGTATTATACACTACTCACTTCTTTTTGTTATTTAACCACTTATCTGTTAGTTACTTTACATAAAAGTGTCTGATGATACAATGAGATTTGGAGTACTTGCTCTATCAATATTTCCTGCATGATTATTTTTGGGGTGAATTAGTGTTGATGACAAGGTTCCAGATGTAGTAAATAACATTGCAGCTAATCATAGTTCTCCCTCAATTTTATCTCAGTTGTTTGGTAATTTGTCATTTAGACTGTAAATTCAACTCAGTTGTAAAATGATTGTTTAGTCTGTATTTTCTTTTGCAGATATTCACTTCTAACTCTTGCATCAGAGGCCATTTGCCACCTAATCTACCCATTCCGATGGCAGGTATTCAATCCTTTACTTCTGTAGTCTGGAGTTCCATTTTCTTTCTGTTTTTAACCGTCCCCACACCCCAGCTAATCTGTATCTCTAATTGTTTTAAGCATGTATCTTCAAATAGATAAAATATGCCCCCCCTCCCCAGTAATGTTTTGATTGTATTTATGTGGATAGTTTCTTTTTTGCAGTCAGACTCGAAATTTTCTTGTTCCACCTCTGTATCTATATGACATTTGATAGTAATTGTCATGCTATTTTCCTAAAATGCTGACACCTTTTGTTGACTTGCTTCTGATGTTTTTTTTTCTTCTTTTTCTCAAGCATGTATACATTCCATTGCTGTTTTTCAGCGGAGTAGATTATATTGATGCTCCTACGCCATATATGATGGGACTCCATTCAGGTGTTGATATGACTGGTCTAACAATGGATGGTGTAAGTTGGTACTTCTCTTGTTCCTCATCGACATCGCCACACATATTCTAAAATGTCTAGTTTCTTACCAAGTGATTCACCTTTCATATAATTGTTCAGTACTAGCTGGCTGTTAAAAATTTTATTCTTCATTTAATCAAAGTTACACTATCATTGCTAATGATTTCCTATTTGTAATGGAAGACTGTGATACGTATGAATGGTTAAAAAATTATAGATTCTTATTTTCAAAAGATGACAATATACTTTTAGGTTGTTAAATGTTAATTTTTGATCTTTAGTGTGCTACAGCTTACAACTTTATAATACTATGTATTTTATCCTCGAAAGTTTCATCTGTCATTTTTTATTAACAGGGTAGAATCAGGGACTAGTGCATTTCTACATTCTGTAACCTGCATGTTCAAGAGGATACTTTTTTTTTTGACAAAGTTCATGATGATCCTTGTTTTACTACATATGTGGAAAAATCTCGATAAACCAATTTTTAATGATTGACAATAAGATATAATAATTTAAGTTGCTTAAATATCAATATATTTTTGTCATGTTTACAAAATTAGAAATGCAAAGTAGGGAGATGCTATTATTGTAGTACTGCTACTTTATTTGTGTTAAGTTCTCTGTAATTGATTTGGTGCTTAAGAATACGTTTTCTCTATGTCATCAATGGTTAGACAAATTCTGTTTGTTTCAAATGATGGTTTTGCTATGTTAAAAAATGTTGTCTTTTAACCTCTCATAGGTAGTTGTTGTGGACCTTGAGTATAATCGTATCACCACATCAGAAGAAATTCCACCTATTCCTGAGCCAGAATTCAGCTTTTTGCGTGTTGAGATCATGAAGTTATTACATCCCAATGTAATTGGAATTGATGAAATGAAGACTGGAATATATAGCGTATCCGAGCCTTTTCCTAAACTTAAGGCTAAGCAATGGGGAGAAGAACATGACCTTCAGCTAAGGTGATGATTTGGGTGCTAGCTTATTTACTACTTTCCACGTTTTATTCTTTTCATATAAGTAATTTTATTATGCTAGAAAATTGTGATGTAGGTATACCATTCATTTGAAATTTCTACTACTATTATTGTTTAAATTCTATAAGACAATAATGCTTATTATATGTTTGTAGATGAAAAAGATTCATCTTATTAATACATAGACAAGATTAAAATTGTAGATGTTGAGATTAAACACTCCTTCAATCTTAAGTTATCAGATAGAAAGACCAAGCAATGGTTTGTATTATAAATTTATAATATCTAGGAATTGTCTCGTAATATGATAGTTGTATCTTAGAATTTCTTCAATGCATCTTTTAGATGTTCTCTTAGGAATATTTTCATGTTTCTTTATTTATCATTGTTTCCTTATGCAATTAGGATTAAGAGTCTTCTTTTGTTAGGAGTATATATCTTATACTATTACTAGCTACACTGTATATTGTGTTCTAGAGTACTTATACTATACTGACGTGCTGCTTTAATAAGTTTGTTGATTATTTCAGTTCGAGTAGTTACTTATCTGTTAGTTAGGCTAGTGAAAACTCAAACTACAGTCTATGAACACAACTAACTATTGGTGTGAAATAAACAATTCAAATTTCTAGTTTTTCATCTCTCTCAAACTCTCTTAACTATGAAACTCATCTATGATATTTAGAGCCTTCGGCAAGCCCACCCATGGCCTTGAACAAAAGTTTCTTGACAGACAACGATGGCCTATGTTCCACTGCATTCACACCAACATTCAGATTCAGTTGTGCCATCCATTCCTTCTTCTGCGTCTTCGACCTTTTTGCAAGTCATGGCAGGAACGTTAGTTGTTAAACTTTTTATTTTACTCAGGCAGCAACAAATCCAGCTTGTCCTCAATGGTCGATGACTGCATCAGTTTCTTGTTAGTCATTCAATTCGCCAATTTTTTTGCAAGAGATAATTGTGACTATGGTAAAATCAATGCGGAATACCTTGTGTGTGTGTGTGTGTGTGTGCAGCAAGACCAACTGTTATTGAGTTGGTTCTAAATTCCAATGTACTCTTACAACAAGTTCATTCTGATGAGGATAATAGGCTGTGTTCATTGATAGGTCGTGTTCATTAAGGTAATGTGGGATTAAAACTAGGAAAATAGTTATTCAAAGGTGGCTGATTAAAGTTATCCGTTTTATACTATAAGCTAGACTAATGACTAATTAGACTACTGCCATGGAACTTAAGTGGTAAAACTTGTATTTATACCAAGTCATGGTTTGTTCGTTTATTGATTGATTTGTGCTTTCTGTTAGACTCTCTATATGTCTATTGTTCATCCTCAAAATAGGCATCAATAATTGAGAAGGACCAATAAATTTTCACGTGCATTGCATTTATATGTAACAAACTAGACATGTTGGTAGCTCAATACTTAGTGTCTAGTCTGATTTATTGTCACTGTTTCTTGCAGGATGATATTCCTAAAGTTCTTTGCAACATTTTTAAGTGGTTACCGCAATTTTCTAGTATGAATATCTTACTTCTTGTTTCAATGGTTTGGTTTCCCATCTTCTATAGTGTACCTTGTTATGAACTTAGCAATTTTTTTTTGGCGTCAGGAAAATAGTGCTACTCTGGTCTTCAACACCCAAGCTTTTTTGAAGAAGCGGTCTCGATCTACCAACCAACCGTCAGAGCCCATGGTAATTTTAAGTCATAACAACGACAATTCTTCAATAATGATGGAATATACCAATGTCTTTGAATGAACCTTATCATGAATATATTTATTTGTTGTTGTGGTGCTCTCATAGAAGTAATAATGAAAATTCGACGTCTTGGTCTGGTTCTCTTTGTTGAGATCTCACAACGACAAGAGACATGGGCAAAGTGGTCGTTATAACCCCCTCGGCCAAACAAAATTTTAGGGTTGAGTTTGGCCTACGCTCAAATTCTAAGATGACACTGGAGCTATTCTAGATCCGTTATTGTGTCGCCCATATTTGTCCACACTCTAGAGATATGACCAAAGTATTCCTTATAAGGCTTGTGAAGAAAGTAATGGAATAATACTTTCATGTCTTATTACTACAGTCTTAGACTTATATAGGACAAGAAATTACAATAGTAATATTAATGACTAATAATGTCAGAATTAAAAATAAAAATAAAGAGGATAAAATAAAATCACAACAGATCTGATTTCCCTGATTCTTCTACAGCTCGAACAATTCTCTCCGCTTGATCTAGCTTTTGGGGGACAAGTTAGGCCCAAACCCCGAATTCTAAGAGTATTCTTCATATCATTGTAAAAGCTTTCCACCTTTATACTAATTTCAAATTTGATTTTTGCAGATAGCTCAGTTCCTTGACTCCCAAGGTTTCATGGATTATTTGGAGAGAGGAGTAGGTTCTGATGAAAACAACAATACTGTTCTTGATAGGCTACAAGATGCAATTGGAAGGGGTCAAAACCCTATGTCAGTTTTTCCCTCATTCTCGGTAGAGCCTGAGATTTTAACGGTAGCAGATTCTGCTGTTGGGATATCAGGTGAAACAAATTATTTATCTCATTTGCTAGCTAAAAGAAATTGTGAATAACTGGATATAGTTATCACTTCTCATGTTTTCAGAGTCTGGTTCCAGATGTACTTATGATAGATTTCCGTCAAACATCAGAACTGAAGAGCAAGAAGAAAAGAGGAAACAGATTCTTGCAACCGTTAGTAATGCCTTTGAGTACTCTGGAAGGCATACTCCAAGGTAATGCAAGTAATTCCAGAAAGGGTTGATACATCTTTTTATTTATTTATTTATTTATTTTCCATTTTATAAAATTAAAGTCCTCTCTCCCCTAAGAGAAGCTCAAATTGCACTTACATTTCCTCTTATTTTAAACTTACCCTGCCATTCCCTGAAAAGTAAATATGTTATACACTTCAAGCTTTTATGTACTTTTTTCTTCCTTGTTAAGAAGTCCCACATCCGATGTGAGATGGTCTGAACATGGATTTATAAGCAGAGGCAATCCTCACCTGACAAGCCGGTTTTGTAAGGTTGAGTTAGGCCCAACTCAAATTCTCACATGGTATCAGAGCCTCCTACTAGATCCGTTGAGATGGTCTGAACACGGGCTCTTAATTATCATAACATAATTTTGAACCTCTACTATTAACCATCGAAGTGTAAATCAATTTATTCGGGGAAGTTTGAAAGCCAATGAAATGAGTATTTAAAACTTCATTTTATCTTCTAAAATCCTAAAATAAATAATTAAGCGTTCAAAGTTAGCTGTTAGAGTTATTGAAAGTTGTAAAGGAAAGAAAACAATTCACTGGAAGGCATGTTCATAGTTGCTATAAATCCATGTTAAAAGCTTTTTTGGTTCATTTGAGAGAATTCTTTTTTGATGGGACTCTTTCCTATCTTAAAAGCTTTTGAATGAAGTTCATAGTATTGAGCTTTGTATTCATTATCTAGTGTTCCATGACGAGAAGAAGACTTGGTTTGGGAATCAAGGGAAGAGAATGGGGAATTGGTAGAAATAACCATGGGAACTGAACAATTTTATTTTATTGACTGAGAATATAGAAAACTCTCTTCACCAACAGTTTCACCTTATGACTGAGCCACAACTCTGTTTACTCAATACTAGTAAATCTGAACGATCCCTCTCCCCTTGCATCTTTCTATTTATTATGTAACTACTTCCCTCTTACTAACTAGCTGAACAGTCTTATTGCCTCTAAATGATATCCCCATCATTTCTGTTCTATCACCTTGGAATTTATTTGTACTTTCCTGTGTTGAACAGCAAGGATCCTCAAGCAGACAATCTTACTCCACAAGAGAGAGCTGTAAGTTAACATCTCAAAGATAGTGCTACTTGTACGCCAAATTGATGCAAATGGCCCTAATTATTAACTTTATGGTTTCAGGCCGAAAGGGAGCTTATGGTGCTGGACATTAAGGTTAAACTGCAGGTAGCTTGTTTGATGTTTTACATTAAATATGTTCCCTCTCTGTGTGTGTGTGGGTGTGTTTGTGAGCACAATTGCAAATATATATATATATATATATATATATATTTTAGTTTAATTGATTCCTCAAGTTTAATATTATGTTTTTCTTGTCTCACAGGGTTTATGGCTGCGACTTCTTAAACTGGGATCTACAGATGATCCTCTCTCATCCTTTGAATATGGAACAATACTTGGTATCTTGCTAACACTTGAGGAGCAAATAATTCTTGTTTCTTACTAGAAAAATTACTCTTCATTAGCTGTCAGAAAAAATAGCCAAAATATGACTGTGTGGTTGGTTTTGCAGCTTTGATTGAATCTGATGCAGAGGGAATTGGTGGAAGTGGATTTGTTGAATGTATAAGGGAGCATATGCATTCAGTTAGTAGCTTTATTCAGATAACACTAATAATTTATTATGGGTTTGTCTAACATGTGCAATATTGCACATGTTAAAGCAACTAAAGATAGTAACTTTTTATTGAAAAACATCAATTATTTATTAAGAAGTTATACATTTAATATAAAATGTACAAGTTTCAATAGAAACTTACTATTTTGAACTTCTTAACATGTGCAAGTTTGCACATGATAGAAAAACCCATTTATTATTTCCTTTTCTGGGGTAAGAAAGCTTATTCTGGAACTTTGTATCAGGGTTGGCACTGTCAGCTCACGGAAGAACAGTTTATTGCAGTGAAAGAGTTGGTAAACAAATGCTTTTCCTATTTTTATGTTAAGCCTTTTAATGCTCCATATGTGTTGCAAAGAATAAATAATTAGGAATTATTAAATCTTTGAATGACATTTATTTATTGTGATAACAATCTTGATATGCAACCAAGCAAACTTGAGGCCAACTTATAAACTTAGGAGCCACATCTTCCTTGATTATTAGTATCCATATCCGACCCATTTCCTGACTTCCCCTACCTCAGAATGAAGTGTCCAAACCACTTGGGTGGGATGATTATTCAATATTGATATTAGACTATCTTTCTGATTCCTCCACAAATCACGAGATTTTTTTTTATTTATTTATTTTATATTTGGCCTTTGAAAACTGGTATGCCAAAGGTATCTCAATATTCTCATTGTGTTTCATTATTGAAATTTATAATGATCTATTTTCAAATACAAAATATTTGGCTTAAATGCATGTTGTAAAATCCCTTTACTATTGTAGAAGTTTCAATATAATTCCCCTGGTTCTGGTTACAGAAATGATGTCTTTCATATCACCAATTTGATGTAATTCAAGTCCAATCTGTAATACTTGTACTTAAAGAAATAATAAGACACAAGCATTTCTTTGACATGGTTTCAGAATGATGCGATGCAAAGAAAAGAGTGATTCTTCATAGGCCACTTGTTACCTTTGGTGAGACAGAGTTGGAAAACATTGTCAACTGTCAACTCCTACTACTCTGTTTTCGTTAGAATGACCCATTGGCGAATGGATTTAAATTCAGTTCTTACTCAGAAAATTTCTGCAACCGGAATTAAGGGAGCCAAATTGTAATATTTATAAACCTAAGCAAGTTGTTTCTATATGACAAGAGCAACAAATTGCAATTTTTATAAAATAGAGAGACTAAGATTATATGGCAAGAAAAAACCAACATATGAGAATCTCACATCGAACAGAGATATGGCTTAGATAATCCTTATTATGCTTGGGGAGTCCTCACCTTACAAGCTGATTTTGTGGGGTTAAATCAATGTGCATGTTTGGTATCACGGTAGGTGTGCCAGAATCACGGCTATTCTGGCACACCTACCGTGATACCAAATATGGCCTAAAGTTCAAATTTTAAGATGGTATTAGAGCTTATCCTAGATATGTTGTTGGTCTAAGATCTCTATTATTCCACCCGCATTTGTCCACACTTCAGATAGCCTGTTCTGGGTGTGAGGTGATGTGTTCGGATCCATGTTCAACTTGTATCAATCCATGCTTAAGATGTCTAGTCCTAAGTGTGGGCGTGTGCTGTGAGTCTCACATTGACTAAAGATTTGACTTAGATAGTTCATTTAAGGCCTGGAAAGTTTTCACCTTACAAGTCAGTTTTGTGGTGTTGGGTTTGGCCTAAAGCCCAAGTTCTAAGAGTAACCCCCTCTTCTGATTGAGTTAATATTTTTTTCATAATATTTTTCCAGCTCAAAACAGCTATCAATCGTGCAACATCACGAAAAGAATGGGACTGGTTGACCGTTAGAGATGCTCTTGAAGTTTCTTCTGATATGTATAAGAAAGACATCAATAATGTGCCAGACTATGTCCAACGTCATCTTATTTCTCTATCTATTTGGGAGGAGCTACGGTATGCCTTGTATCTATTATTTTTAGATGGTTTTATTATCAGAAATTCATAGTGTTCCGGTCATAAAGGAGTGTTTGATGTAGTTCCTGCACTTCCCTTGCAGGTTTTGGGAAGGATATTTTGACTATTTAATGGAGCAAGCTTCAAATGAGTAAGGATTACCTTTTTTGCATACATTTAATTAAATTTTTCCCTAATTGTATTCTGTTTTTTTCATAAAAAGTTTCATCATTGTTTATCTTCTGGTATATTTTCTATCCTCAATAATATTATCTTCTTTTACCTAAATAACCGAGTTGTATCCATATGTATGTAATGTTGAGGGTATGAATAGTTAGATGCTATTTAGATATAAAGAAAACGTTTGTTGTATATGTTCCCTATCCCTGCCACTAGTTTCACCATGCACTCCCCTTCCTCATCCTTCCAACCCCAGAACAGAGTTTTTTCATCCTGGTAATTATGCTTTTAATGATAATTTCAACACTGATTATTTATGGATTTATGTATCTGTCAGAAATGTGGTGTAAATAAGTAGTTATGGCTTGACAGTATTAGAGGATAGTTTTACTTAGTGTTTACTATCACTCTTGTGATTTAATTAGGTGATAATATTATTCTATTAAATATAAATTGCTTATACTTTAATAGATAGTATCATGTAAATATAGTATATAGTGTAATGTTCATATTTGTGTTTGTTATGATTCAATACACAGAGAGAGAGAGAGAGAGATTCCCCCCCTGCTTTCTCCTTTCTGATTTCTGAACAAGCATCCAAATATTTTAACTAAGCTGAACAAAATTAGATGCACCTATAATTTTATAATCTGTATTGTTCCATAGACTATTGTTTATGAATTTGTTTTCTTTTGTCAGGTCAGCCAACTACGCATCTTTGGTGACTGCACAGCTTGTTGTGTTGGCTTCACACATGGTATTGCTTTGGCTGTTCATGTGCTTGAATTACTATATTATTTCTATAATATAATTTAAGTCGAACTGTATCTTTGTGTTAAATACTGAGATTGTTTGCTTTGATTAAGGCTGGGCTAGGACTTCATGACAATGATGCTTGGTACATGATAGAAACAATTGCAGAGAGGAACAGTATCGGATCCAAACAATTTGTAAGTTAATTCTATTTTTCACTGTATATAACTTTTTGAAGTTTGAAATATATGGTAAATGAAAGCATTTTGGTCTTTTTAATCCCCAAATATAGAAATGGTGAGTTTTGTCTCTGGAATAATCATATTCATTAAAATTACAAGACATTGTAATTTTGGTTCTGGTGAAGAGCTTACAAGTATATAGAGACATATCACGCTTCGTGAAATTTTAATTCTTTTGTTTATAACAAATCCTTTATAGAGGGATACCAAATAATACTTTATCTAGAGTGTTGATGATTCCCAAGAAATAAAAATGCTAAGAAAAGAAACTCTATTTTAAGTTCCACCAAAAAAAAAATGATAAGGTCAACTTTATCAAAATCACAAACTGTTAATGTCAGTAAACCCAAAATACTATACCCAAAAGAATCACAGATTCTACATGAGTATGTTTCTATTTGCATCCTTGTTTCATTTTTCATTGTATAGTTGGTGTTAATGTTCACTACAGCAGTTGTTAATGGCCACTATTGTCTTGATTTTGTGCAACTTAAAGTTTGAGTTCATAGCATGAAATGTAACGGCTGTTTCTTGTGTGATTGATTCAGATAAAAATCAGAGGTTTCTTGTCTCATATCCAACAACTACGTAATGGGTACTGGGGATTCACCTCAATGAAGGCACAGTCTGCGCTATCACTTGCAATGCCATCCCCACATTCAAAAAATGCCAAAGATGAGGATCAGCAACCAACTGAGGGAACCGGTGTTGGTAGAAGCTGGGTTCATAGTATGTTCAGCCGAAATTCAACATCTAGATCCAGCTCATTTAGTCGTGTTCGTAGATGGACGTCTGATGGAGGCAATTCAGGTAATTGTTGTAACATAATATATAAGTGCAATTATTTCTCCTTGACTCTTGGATAACTGCCACTATCACTTTGTTCTACTTCCATATAATTTCAGCCCCCAATGAGAATGAGACTCCTCGCAAACAAGATTCATCAATTGGGGGGCAGAAGAAGCTTCAAACCAATGTTCGCATGCTTAGGGGTCATACTGGGGCCATTACTGCTCTCCACTGTGTTACAAAGAGAGAAGTGTGGGATTTGGTGGGTGACCGTGAAGATGCTGGTTTCTTTATTAGTGGAAGTACAGACTGCTGTGTAAGTGCCATCATCTTTGATATGGAACTACTTTATACCCAAAACAATGTGATGTAGAATTTGACATTTGTGCAAACATGCAGGTTAAGATATGGGACCCTAGTCTTCGTGGTTCTGAACTCAGGGCAACTTTAAAAGGGCATACGAGGTTGTTTGTCTCTCTAAATTTATTGTATGGTTGTTAACATCTTTGAATGTGTAGTTATGTGCAACCCTTCTTCACTTTTAATATAGGACGGTCCGTGCCATAAGTTCAGACAGGGGGAAAGTGGTGTCGGGTTCTGATGATCAGTCTGTTTTGGTTTGGGATAAGCAGACAACTCAACTTTTAGAAGAGCTTAAAGGCCATGACGGACCGGTATTCTTTATTATTTTAAAATTATTTCGTCTTGTTCTGCAGTAAACAGCTTAGACATGTTGTGAATCTTTTATAGATATAATTGGATGATTGAAACTTAATTTAGAAAATCAACTGTGTAGGTCAGCTGTGTACGCACGCTTTCAGGTGAGCGTGTGCTAACTGCATCCCATGATGGTACTGTGAAGATGTTTGATGTAAGAACTGATAGATGTGTTGCAACTGTTGGTCGTTGCTCTAGTGCTGTTTTATGCATGGAATATGATGATAATGTGGGAATCTTAGCTGCGGCTGGAAGAGACGTGTATGTTACCCCAAAAAATTACTGCTCTGGATAATTTTTTTTTTATTTAGATATTTGTCATAGATTAATTTTCTAGGGTTTAATCCGGTGCATGTACCATAGGGTTGCCAACATGTGGGACATTCGTTCCAGTAAGCAGATGCATCAACTTTCAGGGCATACACAATGGATAAGGTAAACGAGAATTATATTTCTACTTTTTTCTACTTTGTGTTTACAAAATGTGAACAAATATTTGATTCTAAATAAACACGCAGGTCACTAAGAATGGTCGGTGACACTGTTATTACTGGTAGCGATGATTGGACGGCAAGAATATGGTCTGTTGCACGAGGAACTTGTGATGCTGTCCTAGCATGCCATGCAGGGCCAATATTATGTGTTGAATATTCTTCATTAGATAGAGGAATAATAACGGGTATGTATCTCCAATTTTGGTTGTGCTGTGGTTTGATTATCCTTACTTTGTCAGTTCTTGAAGAGAGTTGTTTGAAGAGAATTTCATTGTTGTGTTTTATCTTACTGAAATGTTAAATTTCCATTGCAGGGTCAACCGATGGCCTTCTGCGGTTTTGGGAAAATGACGATGGTATGGCAGCCTCGTTAATGTTGCAAATTATTTTGATTCCCGACATTTAGCTCCTGTTATTTTTTGGTGTATGTGTGTGTGTGTCTATATATATATATATATATATATATATATATATATATATATATATAGAGAGAGAGAGAGAGAGAGAGAGAGAGAGACTATATAAAGTCGCGATTTGACCCTGAAGCACCAATATGTTAAAGAATAAAGAGTATCCCTTATTGTAGCTTACCTTGCAGTTATTCATATAACTACACCCATCATTGTAAATTACTATCACTGTACTGCTAGTCAACATATATGGCGTCTTAATCTTGCAAATTCAAAATAGCAATTTTATAATAAATATTTGAGAGGTCGTGTTATACTCCCACACAATTCTTCTGTGAAAGTCAGAAGGAATTTGGGGTCACCTAGTAACATTGTACTCATTGAATGTGCAGGAGGTATAAGGTGTGCAAAAAATGTAACAGTTCACAACGCTGCCATATTATCTATCAATGCTGGGGAGCACTGGTTAGGTATTGGAGCAGCTGATAATTCTCTCTCTCTTTTTCATCGGCCCCAAGAGAGACTTGGTAGTTTTTCTGGCACCACCGCTGGGTCCAAGATGGCTGGTTGGCAGCTTTACAGAACACCACAAAAAACAGTTGCTATGGTATGCGGTTTTTTGGCTGTCGTGTAATTTCAATTTCTTTTGACTATGTAATTTCAAAATAGTTATGGTTCAGATATAGTTTTTTCCCTGGTAAAAGTTTGAGATATAAGTCCCTTGTTCTTTGCCTCCAAGATCAACTCACCAAGTTCATACATAAATTTATACATGCCTGATGTTACTATTTTCACATAATCCCCTACAAAATTCCTGTTATTTTTCTCGATGCTATTTATCCCTTAGGAATGTTAAGTTACTTAAGAAAATGCAGCACTCCTTTACTTTAGATAATAACTATTGCATTGAAGTTAAAAAGTTAAATATTTTTCAACCTATATGAAATCATTCCTTGTAGTGACAATTAATATAGCTCATTAAAAGTTATCGCTGATTATTTTAATTGGTTATTTCCTGTGTTGACTTTGCCCCTTTTCTGACATGCAGGTAAGATGTATCGCTTCAGACCTGGAAAGGAAAAGAATATGCAGCGGTGGTCGTAATGGGCTTCTGAGACTATGGGATGCAACCATCAATATTTGAACCTAAATAATATACATATGTTCACGTCTGTAAGTGTAATAATGTTAGTGAAAATGTTATTAACGGAAAAGCAAGGCACATATTGAAGGGTGTTCTATGTTACCAAAAAAATATTGAAGGGTGTTCTCACTATTTCTGTTTATTTACTGGTGAAAGAATGTCCGATGAGTCTGAAGCAACCCAAGTTTTGCTGTAATAATCTCTTCCACAAACACGTATGGATATTGTGGTTAGAGGTTCCTGTATGTATCCTGAATGTACATACTGCGACAAAGAACAAATTTTGTTATTGTTGAGACTTGAGAAATTTAGTTAATTGTGATTTTGTGCAGAATTAAATTAATCCCAATTGATTATGCAATCAACCTCATTTACTTTCTCATTAATATTCTTGTTATGCTCGTTAAAATTGGAAATTGTTAAACCGCCGATTACACATGCCAAAGCTTTTTTGACAAACTGATGGCTATCCAGAGCTCTGGTTTTGCTTGTATTGCATGCTTGTTAGTTACCAGTGAAATTGCTTTGGACTATATCTGAGTATTACGGTTTTGTCTTTTGTAAAAGACATCTTGATGGGTTAAGGAGTGTGAATATGAAATACTGTATAAATTACTCTTAGACACGTGCAAATTTTGGACGCTGTTTATGTTGACAAGAATTGAGAGAATGTTACCTCAAGCCTGATCCAAGTGAAGGGGATGTGTTCGTGGGCGTGAAGTATGCTAAGGCCAAGGTTTGGACAATTTATGAGAGGAAGGAGAGAAGTGGTTGAAGAGTAGAGTGCCACCATCTCACCAGTTCAACATTCCCCTTGGGAGTTGGGGGAGCAGGGCAAATGAGAATTTTGTCCAATAGTTTTTACTTCTTACCTAACCTTTACGATTATGCGGTTAGAGAATAGTTTTCTCTGTTCTGGACTGTCTTGCATTCTGTTTCCATTTTTGTTTCTCATTTTAAAATTCAGTTTTTTGGTCCCTTAATTTTCATCTTTTGTTTCTTCTGAAATTTGCACCCCATGGCCCATGCTATCTATTTTGGGATCATTTTCTCTAATGCTGTCTATCTAAATAATACAGTCTATTTTTTATTTGTTATGGTTACATCTAATGCTGTCTATTTATTAATAACTTACTAATACTTTTTTTTGACACAACTTACTAATACTTAAACACACTAAATAGTAAATATCCATATCAATAAAATGCTGTCTAGTGGAAGTGAGAAGAAGAAGAAGAAAAAAAATGCCATTAAAAAATGTCGGTCAGGCCTTTTGGATTGGGATCTCACCATATCTTATAAGTTATAACAATGGAGAGGTTTTGTCAAAAAAAAAAAAAACAATGGAGAGGATCCTAAGGGCTTGTGTTTGTGTTTGGAATATTAGCGTAAGAGAAATACTACGATCGCACTTCTCTAACACACTCCTCTAACACATTTCAATTAAAATTAGTCACATCACTCTACTTTTTCATTTATTTTAATTTTTTTATTATTAATAGGTAAAAGAATAAGGAAAAAGGGTAATGCGACTAATTTTAATTAAAGTGTGTTAGAGGAGTATGTTAGATAATATGATCATAACATTTCTCTTAACGTAACGTGTAAATATCACAATTATGAAATTATAACACTAGTATTAAAAGTCATCCATATATTAGTTATCTTTTGAAAAATTAGCAAACTTTTGATATTAAATTTCTTTTCTTTTTTTTTTGAAATTCTGATATTAAATTTCTTAACATGTGTTTAAAAGCACATTTTAATATTCTCCTATTTATTATGCATCACCTATTCAACTCTAGAAATTAATTTTGAGAAAAAAGTATTTTTATATTTGTAAAAAAAAAATAAAAAAAATCGATAGGAAGGCTCGATCTATTTTTTCAGAAAGATAAACACAACACAGTTAACATTGCCTCCATAATCCACGGTTGCGATTCATACTTGAATCAATTTCTTCAACAAAACTTCACATTCACATTCATATTCATCGCTCACACAAATGGAGTCTCCGCCAACCGGATCGGAGAGAGATAAAACCAACTCTCCGATCTCCGTCGTCTCCGCTTTCTGGAAAGGTCCGATTCATTTCATTCCGAATCAACCAATTTTAACGCCATAATTATATTACTATTATTTTTTCTCTAATTTATTTTCTAGTGTTTTACTTTTGCTTCGGTTTAGCTCGAATTAAGAATAATCAAATTATTCAATACTCAATTGCAGTGTAATTCGAAACACGAGTTCTAAGTTTTTTAATTTCAGTTTATTTTACCTGAAATTGATGCATTATTTAAAAATTGGATCATCTAAGCATCGTGGTCGAGCTTAATTGCACTCAGTTGTGAGCCAAATGGAGTATAATTTGTTCATCTTATCTGGGAGAAATCTGCATTATGCAGATCTTGGTAATTTTGTGAAGAAATTAAGGGAAAATGGATGAATTGCATTTATGCTGTTTTTGGAACGATTTTAGTTTTGAATTTGATTGAAATGAATGGAATTAGTAAACCTGTAAAAAAAAATGGTGTGATTTGTTTTTTTTATGAAATATTAGTGTGCATGACTTGAATTTTGTTTGAATTAATTGAAATGTTTGAATACTAGATGCTGTTATTTTTTAGAATAGGGAACCGTAAATTTTGTTTTATCATGTGATTTTTGAACCTGATTTGGTAAATGATCTGAATATTTGAATAAGTGTTTCTGTACTACCAATGGAAGAAGGGAAAGCTTATAGGTGCATTGCTTTTAATTTTCTCCTTTTCAGATTTTGACTTAGAGAAGGAGAAATCGGTGCTAGATGAACAAGGGCTTCGAATTGCAGAAAACCAAGAAAACAGTCAGAAAAATCGGCGGAAGCTTGCTGAGAGCACTAGAAGTATGCTTACTTTCACTATTATTTCTAAATCACGGATAAAATAGACTCATGAGTGATACATTGTCAATCACTCAATTCCATTTTCAAACATCTAAGTATAAAAATTTGGAACCATATGGTTATCATAGCCGCCACTTCTGTTTTTGTTTGGGCTACTTAATATGGCTGAAAGATCACAAATTATGCTGTATACAGATTTCAAGAAAGCTTCGCCTGAGGATAAGTCAAGTTTGTTTAATGCCTTGCTTAAGGGGTATCAGGAAGAGGTTGATAATCTTACAAAAAGAGCTAAGTTTGGAGAAAATGCCTTCCTTAACATCTACCAAAAGTTGTATGAAGCCCCAGATCCTTATCCAGCTCTTGCCTCAGTTGCTGTGAGTTCCCACGCTACATAAAACTCTCCATTACACCAACTTGCACTAAAAATATACCTGTCAATTTTAAAGCATTTTTTGTTTTCAACTTTGTGTATGTTCATGATCAATATAGCACATATAAACACTTAATGTTTGAATTGGTGTATTGAATATACATGCATGAGACGAGATGGTTATGACTGTATGAATGTATATTTCTCATATCTAAATTAGTGACACAATTTTTTAAGATTGAGGGAGATTTATTGATGGTCAATTGGTCATATTAATGAATGCTATATTAATGAATGCCAGCATTCATTAATATGATTTACGCACCATTTAGATGTATAATTGATGTGACCATCAAATTGCATAAATCGGTCACAAGAATCACTGATTAATAGGTGTGTACAGTGCCATAGCATATGTCTTATCTCAGCTTCTTGCCACTCCTATTTTTGTGCAATTTCTATTTTTCTATTCTTGCACGAACACCTTGTTAGAAACATCTATACAGTTCCAATATAACTACCAGATATACCTTGTGTAAAACTTGATATCACCCTAAAAGTGATCTAGGAAATTTATGTTTCTCAAATTTTATGAAGTCTTTCTCCTAAACATAAATTGTCCTCTTTTTGTTTAGGGTTATTTACATATCTGAGTTAATGGCTGGCTTTACAGGGTTATAGACATCTTTTTTCTGAGTGTTTACGACTTGGCATGCTTGCACATTATATGTATGAAACTTCTGTGCATCTGCTTACATCTACTTACTTGCTTATGAAAATCTAGTTGCTTGTTCATTTTTTATATATTTCTTTGTATAGGAGCAAGATCTCAAGATGTCTGAGCTAGAATCTGAGAACCGAAAAATGAAAGTTGAGCTTGAGGAATTTAGAACAGAGGCAACTCACTTGAAGAATCAGCAGGCCACAATACGAAGACTTGAAGAGCGAAGTAGGCAATTAGAGCAACAGGTTGTAAATACTTAAGTTATTAAGTTATGGTGACTATTGCATAATATCATGGTCTCTGTTTCATTTCTGGAAATTAAGCTACTGATTTCTCTGACATTTAAACTCATATCAGATGGAAGAGAAAGTAAAAGAAATTGTGGAGATTAAGCATCGCAACCTAGCAGAGGAGAACCAGAAGACATTAGAAATTTTAAAAGAAAGGTATCTTCTTGGTTACTGCAGAAGAACATTGAATTTAGATATTATTTGTTTGTCGGTCAAGTTTTATACATTGACTACAGTATTGGAATTGTACTTCTCTACCTTGTCATTGCTTACCAAGACTATTGATTTCCTTATTGTTTGCAGGGAACAGTTACTACAAGACCAGCTGCAGAGTGCCAAAGAAAGTGTTTCAAATATGAAAAAATTACATGAACTTGCACAAAACCAGTTGTTTGAACTCCGTGCTCAGTCTGGTAATCGAATAATTTTCAAATCCGGACCTACACTTATTGCTTGAATCTGTAACGTCAATTATTTATATTACAAATGCAGTCTGACTTCAGCACTATGCCTTCTGATGTTAATATGATAATTTCAGAGGAAGAGAGGGCAGCTAAGCAAGCAGAGGCCAATCTGCTGATGGATGAAGTTGACCGAGCACAAACAATGCTTCTTGGTTTGGAGAGAGAGAAGGTGTGATTCAAAAACTTCTATTTGATTTCAAAACCTATTGTTATCTTCATGTGTAAGAGGTTTTATTGTTTAATGCTTTATCTCTTCATGTTTTTTGCTTGCTCTCCATATTTTTCTGTATTGGTGAAATATTATTGTCCTATTGTTTTTGCTCCAAATCATCTACTATTTGAGTTATATTAGAAATAATATAATACCATTGATGTGGCATTTCCTAACAGCTTAAGCTTTTGGGATAATCGCTCATCTGACAAGTTACAACAATTTGTTCCTTTTTATCCTGAAAAGTGGGAAATTAATCCCAACACATAAGAAAAACACTGATGAATATCCATTCCTACACGCCAAAGAGAAATAAGTAAAATGGGGACAATTTTGTGAAAATAAATCATCTGAAATCTGAAAGAAAAATATTGCTTGAGAAGGTGCTAAACAGATGTAGAGGAAATCCTCCTTAATAATTCCTTTTGGGATGACTCTGTTTCTGTACTCTGTAGTCAACTAATGAATTGGATTTTGGATTATTTTCCACAAGTTTCAAAATGTATTGCCTTTCTTATATATATAAAAGTTATCATTGATTGCTGTAGAATCCTATTATGTGTTTGTCCTGCTGATTTAGTGACATAAATATTCCTGTCTCATGTTGTTCATGACTTTCATATTCTGCCATGCTGTTTGTTCTACTTCTATTCATGCTTTGTTATACATGCAGGGGGTGCTTCGATCTCAGTTACAAACAGCAAATGAAGATTCTGAAACTAAGAAGAGGTAAGTTGTCTTTTTTGCTTTTTGGATAAATTATAATGTCACCCAAAGTAAACACAACACAAATGTCTTGCAGCTATAGGCTATAGTCATATAGTACATTGTGCTTTCTAAGATGAAAATGATTCGTTTTATCATCCAAAGAAACATTATGTTTTGCGTTTAAGAATTAATTATAACCATATAATCCATCTCTAGCTTCCTTTCGAAACATATTCCGATCTGTATTGATTTCCTCGAAAGTTTCTTTCTCATTTTCCTACCAAAGATAATTGTTGTAAAGAATCTGAGCTCAATTTATGGGAGTGGCTTGCTGAATTACTTTTATATTGAATTGAGCAATATAACTAGTATAATATGCCATCAATTACATACTTTTATTCAAACCAAGTGAAGTTCCTATTGCTGGTTGGTGGATATTCAAATTGCTGGAAGAGATAAGTAATTATTTAGTGCCCCAATTTACCGATCTTTCTTTGTTGAAGTATTGTCAGCTAAGTAATGGATGGGTTCTAAGCTCCAAATGAAATCAAGCTAATCTTATGTTATGACCACATATGAGTCCCTTGTGTATTACTGAAAACCAAATTTTTATAAAGGTCCTTTGGATAAGCTCTTTCTCAATGTCTTCTCTTAGTTTCAATTGGTCTTTTGCTACATTGTTTGTTTATTGGACAAGACTCTATATGATCAACTCTTCTTATTGTGACATCTATTGGTCTTCTCCTCACATGATTTCATTCCCCTAGTTTGAATCCTATATCTCCCTCAACCTCTCCATTTTTTATGATGACACACCACACATAAATTTTTCAGTGGTACAAGGCTAGTCAACTTGTTACTTTCCATCAGCCTCCTACCTATATATGCGCATTTCTCATGAATACCGCCCAAATCTTTTTCTTTTTTTATTTATTCTATAATTGGGTAATAGTCTTATAATACTGTTTGTGTATTTGCAGTGATAATTTAGACTCAAATAATGCACTTGAGAACTCTTTAATTGCCAAAGAGAAGTTAATCTCTGAATTAAACATGGAGCTACACAATATTGAAACAACCTTATCAAATGAACGTGAAGAACATATTGTTGACGTGAAGAAATTTACTGCAATGCTCAATGAAAAGGTGAGGTTTCTATTATCAGATATTTCAATACATTATATTAAGTCCCACCTCTTTATTGGAAGTAATGTCTTTTCTAACTAAAAAAATAAAGTGAAAAGTTGGTGTGTGTGCTGTGTTTAAGATGTGTTGTGCTCTAATTTTTTCCATTATACTTTCTCTTGATGTAGGAGGCTACTATTGTGGCAATGAAGAAAGAGCTTCAGACAAGGCCAACAGAAAAAGTAGTTGATGATTTGCGTAAGAAAGTGAAAATTTTGCAGGTGATTATACTGTTTGTTTCAAATGGCCTTTTATGTAACCTCTCGTTATGGATATCAAGCAATGCAACATCCATCTAACTCATTTTCATACATTCAGGCAGTGGGTTATAATTCAATTGAGGCTGAAGACTGGGAAGTGGCCACAAGTGGGGAGGAGATGAGCCAGATGGAATCTCTTCTTCTTGATAAGAACAGAAAAATGGAGCACCAACTAACGCAACTGAAGGTATGAGCATGGATTTATAGCAATGAGGCATTTGATGCTGGCCTGTCCACAATATTTTAAAGAAACTAATGTTTAGCAGACTCAATCAACTCACATAATTCTGACTATATTTGGTGTAGCTTCCCAAGAAGCCATGGACTATTAAGCGCGTCTGTACTTTGTGTATTTGACCATGTTATGGGATCAAAACTGTGTTACTGTTCCTGGATATGATCTGTAGGTATCATGTCTATTGTTTTTCAGATGAGTTCTACTGTTTTCAGGTCAAACTTTCTGAAAAAACATCTTCACTCGAAACAGCCGAACAGAAGGTAGCAGAACTTTCAGCTAAGGTTAATGAACAACAAAAACTGATTCAAAAGTTGGAAGATGATATATCCAAGGTTTGGAACAAGTACTGTTGAAACCTCATTACCTTATCAATCACAAATAGCAAATGAACCTCTTTATTTTTCTCCTTTTTAAGCATTTTATTTATTTATACCTAGCTGCTCTTTTTACACAGGGATATAGTTCAAGTTCCAAAGATCATAAAGGAACTTTCCTTGATGACTGGGATCTATCAGAGACTAATCGAAGTGAGGTGTCTGAGGTGAATTTCTTTTTCCAATATGCTTTTCATAACATCCTTTACTTATTTGTGAAGCATATTCTCCAGCAGAAACGAAATACCATATTTTCAACAACTGAAGAGATGTGGTATCCGATTGGTGATTTATTACTATTTTGCCACATAAAACTTAGTTAGCTGTCATTTTTTATCTTGGGAAGCATTGATAATTTTACTCTTGCACCAGGTAGTTTTTTAGCAAGTGCAAGTGTTTACACATTGAAAATTTTATTCTGCATTATGTTGCATTTTCTGTTAAGTGTTAACTGATGCAATGATAACCTTGTGGTGAAACATCTACCTACATCATTTGATTTTTAAGATTGTATTGCTTCTGCAGCATCAGAATATGGATCAAAGGCATGCCTTAGATCAAGATCAGAGCTCAATGCTTAAAGTAATATGTAGTCAGAGAGATCGATTTAGGACCCGCTTGAGAGAGACAGAAGAGGTATATTTTAGTTAATATTGGTTTAGTACACTCTTTTGTTATTCCTTTTTATTTTTCATTATTTCCATCAAATTTTATATTTTAGTATGATGGTGAACATGGGTGAACTTTTCACATTTAATAGGAATTAAGGCAGTTGAAGGAGAAGATTGGAGTATTAACAGCGGAACTGGAAAAGAGCAAAGCAGATAATGTTAAACTATACGGGAAGATTCGTTATGTCCAAGACTATAATGTTGAGAAAGTGGTTTCCAGGGGTTCGAAAAAGGTGTTGTAAATTATCTTTATTGTAACATCATGCTATTTCTTCAAAATAAAAAATTGTCTCTATAATCTAGTTTTTATCTTGAAGTGGAGATATTGTTTATGATTTTATGCTCAGTATGCAGAAGATCTTGAAAGTGGTTTCGCATCAGATGTTGAATCTAAATACAAGAAGATATACGAAGAAGATATAAATCCTTTTGCTGCATTCTCAAAAAAGGTGTGCCAATTTCTTCACATAATTACTTGCACCAAGTGAAGTTTTTATTTTTACAAGCACACATCGTTTTAAGTTTGTATTTTGTGCCACATTAATTTTATTTTATAAAATATTTAGTGCCACAGTTGAAGTCTATATATTGTATCAGAAAATATATTTCCAAGATAACCAAAGTCATTGATTATGATTTTCATGTGAACCTTCTATCTATTTTAAGGACGAGGATGTCGTAGTAGTAAAAACATTAGTGCAATAATAAATATACACAATAAGGAAACTATTTCTGTAGAGAAAGATTGGGCTTTCCATTCGTCAATATACATGGCAGTCTTGACGAGGAATTTTTCTGTTTAAATACCTTACCTTACCTCCCCTTCACTTCCTCCACTTTACCTTACATGGAGATAGTGGCTATCTATCAAATATCATTCAACTCTTGATATTCGCTGATTTATCTGTCATATGTATAACTAGGAAAGAGATCAAAGGTACAAGGAGTTAGGAATCAGGGACAGAATCACACTCAGCAGTGGACGATTTCTTCTTGGTAACAAGTATGCTTCTGCCTTATTTTAGATACACTCTTTTGTTTCTGCTTTCTCCTGTTTAAATGATGTGTTAATCAGTTTGGTATTGTATTAAATTATGCGGGATTTTTTTTTAATTCTTGCAATTCATTGATACATTTTTCCAAATGGTAGTTTTGTTGTCGTTTCTGGGTCTCCATAGGAAATCAAACAGCGTGTTTATGAGTCTCCTGATATTGTTTCAACTTTTCACCGTGTCTTCTTTCAAATTTTTGTTTTTTGAATTACGTAGTTATAATATTATGAGCATAACCATTTGATAAAATATTATGCTTTACAGGTATGCCCGAACTTTTGCATTCTTTTATACAATTGGGTTGCATGTCTTGGTCTTTACCTGTCTCTATCGAATGTCAGCTTTGAGTTATCTTAGGTAAGTATCTGATGATTAATCTCATTGTCATAACTTCAGAACTTCTATACATGAATTTCACTGATTTGTACTTTTTATTCCATCCAGTCATGGGTCAGATGAAACACTGGTCGGAGAGAGAACCATTGATCTTCCTCGTGGACTGTAATGGGTATACAACTTCTAGTGGTCATTTAATGTAATGAAAGCAAATTGTCAATATTCTAATATGTTGTTGTACCTACAACAGAATAGAGTTTTATCTTATATATATTTGATTGATTCAATGAAATATAGAGGCGATTTCTAGTGTAAAGGTTTTCAATCTAGAGTCTCCCAGTTGGAATGGGTGTCCATACACGATTTAATCATGATTTCATAGAGACCCTCTTTCAGTAACTTTATTTTGATAATTGCTATATGTGCCCGGTTTTGGAAATATAATTTGCAAATAGATAAATTATGTGCTCGGTAATGGAAATAGGATATTGTAAATTGGTAATAGTTTTAGTCCATCTTATTAATATTGCAGTTTAAAAGTTTAATTTATTATAAACTCAGAAACATGTGTCTGAATTTTTTAGGCTAGGCGAACTTAATGGTGCTTTCAACTGGAACAAATGATATATATGTAGTAGTTAAAATTTCCCATAGTAGAAGAGCTTATAACAAAGTGATAATAACTACAAACCACCCTGTTTGAGGGAGGAATTGCCTTGGTTTTAAGAGTTGGTTTCAAATGATTTTTAAGAGGAAAATTTGCAGCAGTTGTAGGGTTGCTAATGCTAATGTAATGTTTTGGTTTTGACGTAATTTGATTATTTTTTTAATTTCAACAAAAATATTTTGATTACACTTTTTAGAGATTTTCATTCATGTTTTTTTTACTGTTTGTAAATGGTTTTACTTTGCTTTTAAAATGTGTACTTATATACTACTATTGGTCCATAAATATAAGACTTATATTGACTAAAACAAATTAGTAGGGCATTATAGAGTCATACTTCCGAATAAACAATCTATACATGACTACATGACGAGAAAAAAAGAAGCCTTGGAAGGAGTTTTTCTGAAACTTTCTGTTTATTCCACATTTCATCACCAAAGCTTCGAACCATATTAAAAAACGTGTACATTAGAAATTGAACCACAATAAACACTAACTAACTATTGCAGGCCTTCAACATTTTTAAATAATGATCTCAAATAAAATGAGCAGTCTCGGTGATGACGGATGACTTGGTGTTCTCCATGAAGTGCCGACAAGCTCGCAGATCAGAGCCTGTCGGCGAGTACGAGCAAAAATTGATGCGGCAGCTGTGTGCACAAAATTCAAATGAATTTGGAATGCTTGAAATTCAAATAATCACCGATTCTCTGGTTTCGCAAACCAATCGATATAGAAAATTAAACTCAAAGACACAAAGTAAAAGCAAAGTTTGTGATAAGAAATGGAAACAAAATTTAATTAGCTTTTCATAAGATCAATGATATATAGATCAGTTGTTCCAAGTTGAACAAGCAAAATGTTTTCTAGGCACCACCCTAATTGAGTGATACAATTTCAATTATAACAATTTTTAAAAGTTAAAAACCTTGTTATAAAAACATGCAATATCATGATTTTATTTATCCACTCAAATGGTGCTAAAACTTCAATGGAGTCAAAATGATATTCCCTCTGTTGATTATAAGTTTTTGAGTCTCAACTTATAGAAATTTTTTCTTACTAATAATCTGTCATTTTTCAAAATTCAAAGAAATTAGATCATAAATAGTTAAAGGTATAATAGAAAAAAGGTAAATAATTTTATAAAAGAAAAATCATTAATCTTACTTTTATGTCTTATAACCTGAAATTAACACGTAAAAAGAACAAAGACAGTAACAAATAATGAAATAATAACAGTCATGGAAAAACATAGCATGTCAACAGTCAACATATGCTGATATGGTAAACTTTTCAAACCATATATATCTTGCAATAACTTGAAAAATCAGTCGTTAATGAATCCAAGAAATGTTATAAAAAGCATTTGGAGTATGAGCATTAGATAATAAAAGTATAAAACTATAAGTCTACAACATTTAAAGCTTAATTACATGTAGCCACCAAAAGTCTTGGTCTCCATCTTCCTTTGTTTAACATACATACTATGAAGCATTGCTCCTACTGGGTCCTTCAATGTCATTATTTAAAAACTTTACACCATTATGATCCTTTTCTTTGATATATAGAGGGCATACCCCACACTCTTTCACAATATCAGTTGGTTCACAATGTGTGAAGTAACTGTATTGGTTGAACCTAAAAGTGAAGTTGTCAGCATGAAAGAATGTGTCGCCTAAGTAGTCCATATGAAATTTCCATACGAATGTGTGATCTTGGACGACATTCCTGTATCGACCCTTCCAATAGAAATAGTTTTTTACCCTGGCATGGTTGGGAATGAGAAGAAACCGTGTGTGGCCATCAACTTCAAATGTTATGCTATATTTAATGCTACAACTCTTAGGTATTGGATTATGGTTCATATCCAAAGATCCCAAAACAACGCACAGAGCGAAACCAACAAACATATTATTACTACTGCACAGATCCAGAGACTCTTTTTTCATTGTCACTGAATGTCCCTGGCAACGATAAGGGAACCAACTAGGAATCGCACTCCCTGGAAAACAGAAGAACACAGACCTATTTGCACCCTCGGCGATCCTACACCATGCATCTGACCAAATATTACTATAAGCACTTGCATCCAGTTCTAGACTATTTGTGAAATGAAATTTGAATGTATCAGCCTCTTTGGAATCTGATGGGAGATTTAACCTTGAAAATGAATTTGACATCACTCTCTTAATGGATGGACAGTCAAATGTCAACAACTGGTTTATAAATGGTGGAAGTTGTGGGATACATTCAAGTCTTTTGCAATCACTTAAATCAAGTAATTTCAAGCTTGTGAGATGAGCAATACTCTCAGGCAGATTCACAATACTGCTTTCTTGTAGTGAAAGTTCCTTCAATGATGGCAAGCAACCAATGTTTGTCGGCATTTCGGTTAAACTGTTACAGCCAGAACAATCAAGATGGGATAGATGCTTTAGATTAACAATGCTGTTTGGAAGTGACATCAGATCACTGCACAAGTTCAGGCACAAGTTTTCAAGTCCAACCAAATACTCCAATGATGACGGAAGTTCCTTAATTGCTGTTTTTGTTAGGTTAATGTGAGTAAAAGTTGGTGAAGGCTCCAAGATCTCTGGGAAGGTATTCAGCATTGAACAACCATGCAAATCAAGTTTTGTCAACTTCAGTTTGAAAATGCTGCTTGGAAAAGTTTCAAGTGATTCACAGTAAGTAAGGTTTAACTTGCATAGTTTGCTGAGATTCCCAACGGAAGATGGAATAATCACAAGGCTGACACACATTTGCAAGCTCAATTCTTCAAGCCCGACCAAACGATCCAAGGATGAAGGTAGTTCCTTTATTGCTGTTTTGTCTAAGACAAGCAGCGTTAGACTTTCCATAGTCTCCTCAATTTCAGGTAATTTTTCCAAATTGGAACAACCACCGGAATAAATTCTTGCTAGTGATTTCAACTTGAAAATTTCAGCTGGTAGGCTAGTTAGAGATTCACAATTAGTCATATCTAACCAACAAAGCTCATTGATATTTGTGAATAATGAGGGCATGGTTTGTATCTTCTCTTTTATATTTAGTAAGTGTATATTATCCACTGGTTCTTCCTTTTCATATTCGTCAGCAGCAATAACAAGTGGATCAAAAGTATCTGAAGAGTATTCTCCAATATTGTAACCTAGAGCATTATGGTATAAAGGTTCTGCAATAATGACCCCGGAAGGTTCCATGACATCCCAGAATCCATGATAACGAGACGAACTGTATGGTTGAACTACCTCAGTTCTTTTGCTGATTAAAAGTGTTTCAAGCTTGCAACAACCATAAAGAAGAACTAATCCAGAAGATCCTGATAGAATATTGCTAGGGAGGTTTAAACTCTTAAGCTCAACACAGCCATTTAAACATAAACAAATGAGGTTGTTGAGGAAAGTTGAGGAGTGTACTTCAACCAAGCTTATGCAATGACTGAGAATTATTTCTTCAATATTTGGGGACAGAGAAAGGTCTGGTACTCGCATCAGCTTCCGAGAATAACTAAGGTTGATCCTTTTCAAATTCGGTAAAGCCTAGAATAAAATATATAAATGAACTTAATCCTATTTATAAGGTGAATACATACTATTATTCCAATTTAATATATCATTTAAAAATAGGAGGTACCAAGTTAATCCTAGACTCTGAGTAGAGTTACTCTGCTTAATAGTATCTCAATATAAATATTGAATTTTATAAATCAAACTGTCAAATTAAAAGTTCTGATTGTGTATCTCAACTCCACAAATCTTCATAAAATTTCAATGGAAAGCAAGACAAAATATATTTTTTAGCATTCAATCAATCCTACACGATAAGATTACTAAAACGTAAAGGAACACAACATAAAGCTAGCTTGAAATACCTGATCTTCCTCCCAAAGTTGTTCAAGATGGCTATGTGGCATATCAAGTTTAACAAGATTTTCTGGGCAAAAGTCCAACGGCAATGATCTTTGAGGGAAGCCATCCCAACGAAGAAATTTTAAATCATCTGGAAGACTCTTAAGAAATGGGAAAAAGAATACATTTGAGCTTTGTCTAAATGAGCTAGAAGGATTATAGAACTGGATCATTCTAAGATTATGCATCTTTTCAAAAGTTTCAGGAAGTAGATAAACCCTTCTTATTTTGCATATGTCCAGGAATATACATTGGATTACATCTGTCCCCTAAAAGAAAACGCAAGGAATATTTAGAAATAAATAAATAAACATGCAATTTAATAACTTCAGGCACTTTGCAGTATGTAGGAAATCGAGCAAGTTATCGAGTGGAATTAATTTGAGGGACTAAAGAAGCAAAGAACATACCTTGTTCTTTCTCAAAACATTATAAATATCCTGGGGCTTCCATAACCGACTGCGTTTTCCTGGATCATTAACACATTGTTGACGAACAATTTCATGTCCCATTTCCTGTATTAGATCATGCATAACAATTCTACCTTCAGAAATAGATATAAGACATCTATCTTTGAGAACCTCCATTCCAATGTGAGCAGAGAAACCACAACAATCCAATGTTTGTGCTACAGCATTCTCTAAATGCCCTCTATAGAAACAAGCTATGTCAAGAAATATATCCTTCTGTTCATCTTCAAGCCCATCATAACTTAACTTCAATATTCCAAAAGTTTGAAGATCGGGAAGCCTTTCCAGCTTTTGCAACTCACTTTCCCATGCTTCCCTTGCTCTACCATGAAGCAATAAGCCCAAAACTTTGAGAGTTAATGGAACTCCTGTAGCATAATTTAATACCTTTTCTAATAACCCCACATATGTTTCTATGGGATAGTTTTGTTTAAAGGCATTTAAACAGAAAAGTTGAAGAGAATCTTGAAAATTCATCTCCTTCACTTCATATATTTCATTGACATGACCATTCTTAAGTACTTGCATGTCTCTACTAGTCACAATGATTCTACTTCCCTTGCCAAATATAATGTCCCTTTCAATTAAATTTATAAGTTGATCTGAATCGTTCACATCATCAAGAACAAGGAGTGCCTTTGTATGTTGAAGCCTTCTTTGCATTTTATTATATTCAATAATATTTCCAGAGGAAGCATTGTCTTCCTCCAAAAGTTGTGATACATATTTGCCTCTTACATGGTGTACGCCACCTGATCTTTCTATTTCTTGTTGAACATTTAGAACAATGCTGCTGGAGTCAAATTGAGTTGCAAGTTTCTTATGCATTATGCTAGCAATTGTTGTTTTTCCTATTCCTCCCATACCCCAAATTCCTATGATCCGAACATCCGGTGACTCGGGGTGCAACAAGGATCGGATTTCTTCAATATGCTTCTCAATTCCAATCATTCCTTGATAATCACTTAAGAAAGAACGATTCAATTTTCTCAAAATATCTTTCACAAGGTTTGTAACAAGTGTGTGTTCTGGTCTGGAACATAAGAAAATAACAAAGTATAAATAAAAAAATAACATAAATAGTCATTAGTAATTATAGAATGGTAAGACTAAGAGGATGTGTGACCTGGTTACTTGGGAATCCCAACCTACGAGAGCAGCAACTTGAGCTAGAGCAGTTTTCCATGCATCCACTTTATGCTTATATCGCAGTCGATGTTTATCAAAAGCTTCTGCAAAACTCTGTCTCTGATACCTAACATTAGATGGAAGCACCTTGTAGAAGACAGGTATGACATCCCTTCCATATCTGTGTTTGCATTCGAGTATCATTGTGAGTTCATCCAAGCACCAAGTTGAAGAAGCATAGTGCTCAGATATAACGACGACATAAATCTTTGATTCTCGTATTGCTTTGGACAGTGCTGGCGAAATCTCTTCTCCTCTGCCCAATCTGTAATCTATGAATGTTTCGATGTTTTTCCTGCAAAATTCAGCATAAAGATGACTGATGAAGTTGTCACGTGTGTCCTCTCCTCTGAAGCTGAGGAACACATCATACTTTGGAGTAGGAGGAGGAGGAGAAGGAGACATAGCTTTAGCAACAGCAGCAATAGATGAAGAACTTGATTGATCCCAACCTTGGAACTTGGAAGCAAAGCAAATTAATGTATTTTTTCTGTCTCGATCTGTATCTGCTTTGACTTTATAACAGTTTTGAGCATTAACAAAAATGAACACATGATGCTATATGTACATTATTAACTGGAGTCATGTTATTCCTTAATACATAATGTCCCACATGATTTTTCTGTCCCTTTTTTAATTTATGTACAGCATATTAGTGTCTAGTTGCCATCATATTTCTAATTTAATCCAAATTGTTAACATAGAAAAATATTTTAAGACTGAAGAAGTCAACTAAAATAAAAAAACAGAATTATTGAATTTTGGATCCAAATTTAAAATCTAGTTTACGTGGTTGAAACTTCAATTATAAGTGTTACTGCAGTTAAGTTGTTTTAGAAATCAAAATTAACATCAATTGGTCGTTGTAGTATAGTGGTAAGTATTCCCGCCTGTCACGCGGGTGACCCGGGTTCGATCCCCGGCAACGGCGTTTTTTTTTTCTTTCCTTTATCTAATACTATTATTCTTCCTTCTTCGAACCCAACTTGCTAGCTATATTTAATTTTTAGGGTTTATTTTTTAGTTTGATTGAATTTTTAGGGTTTTCATTTGTGAATAATAATCGAATCCTAATCAATCAATCTTTATAATGAACATTGGAGCTTGTTCAATGTCACGCTTCCAATTTCCCATATGGAATTTCACAAAACCCCTCTTTTTCTCTATGCGTTGCAACAAGTCTTTTTTATCCCTTCGAAACTCTTCAGCTTCATCCATAACCACAACCACCATCACTGAACCCTCTTCAAACTCAAAGCAGAAGAAGAATGAACCTTGGTTAATCGTTGGCCTCGGTAATCCTGGCAAAAAGTTCTCTGGTACACGCCACAATGTTAGTATTTTTACATTTTCATTTTAATAATCACTTCAAAATATAGAAGTAGCTTACTCATAAGTACTTATGCTATAAGTTGATTATTCCAACAGGGCCATATTCATTTGATTGATTATGTTTTTGATTGATTATTTAAGGTGGGTTTTGAGATGGTTGATACTATAGCTGAAGCAGAAGGGATATCTATGAACAGTGTTTCCTTCAAAGCTCTATTTGGAAAAGGTTCCAAAATTAATAAAAGCAGAATCATTTTTTAAGTGTTTATCACCCACTTGTGACAACTGATTGTTTTACTGTTGCAGGTTCCATAGGTGATGTACCGGTTATGCTTGCAAAGCCGCAGACTTTTATGAATTTAAGTGGCGAATCAGTAAGTTTTCTGTAGTAGTGTTTTGAATTTTTATTTTCTTACCGATACAAATAGGAATATTACCGTAGCAGAAGCTCTTTATAGTAGCATCAGGTTGTTGTTGGGAACCCAGAGAGAAATGAAAATTGATATAAGCAATGAAAGGAGACGAACAATGTTATTGAATACTAAGAATAGAGAATTCTCCCCCCTTACAATTGAGCTATGTCTCTGTTCACTTCACCCCATGCTAACAAATTTGAATGATCCATCTGCCATTTCATCCCTCTTTTTATTTATCTAACTTATCTCTTCTATCGGCAACTATCTCCTACCTTTCTATCCTAACAATTTCCCCCCTTTTTTCACATATGGCCATGATAGATAAGGGATAGGATTTTACTATGTCCACACGGATTCATATTAAGTTATTAACTCACATTGGTGTAGACGTGTAGTATACTTTGTCATGTCTTATAATTTGAAAATTTTGTTGCGTCCCAATGTTTCCAGGTCGTTTAATGTATCCATGCTTATAAAATTTACTATAATAAATACTTTTATTTTGATTCTGAGTTGCTGGTGATGGAATCTATTTTGAAGGTTGGAGCCATAGTTTCCTATTACAAGATTCCATTGAAGCAAGTACTTGTGGTATAATACCTATCCTATGACTTTGTTCTTTTTATGTGCATGTGAAGTGATGAAGAAAAATTAGAAGGATGGTCTGCTTGAGTGTTCATTTCAATCAATAATTTTCTTTTTCAGATCTTTGACGACTTAGATTTACCTTTTGCTAAATTGCGGTTGCTACCAAAGGGTGGACACGGAGGTCAGAATGGGTAACTATAATCTTCTTCTTCTTTACTTGCACTCTGTTTTTGCTCAACTGCAGCATTTGTATTGGCTTGGTCTTACATCCTGTTGAGTTTATATTTAAGCATTACGATATTTGTTCTCCTTGCAGAATGAAGAGTATTATTAATCACTTGAAAGGGAATTCTGGTTTTCCTCGCTTAAGAATTGGTAAGTTTGTATCGGCTTTAGGAATAAAATATTCATCTATATTACAGTCACAGATATATATTGTCATTTTGTTGTTGATTTTGTTAGGCATTGGACGACCTCCTGGGAAAATGGATCCTGCAGCATTTGTTCTTCGATCTTTCACTAAACAGGAAAGGGAAGAAGTACGTATTTCTTTTCTTTCATTTTGAAGTTTGAATTGACAAACTGGAATAGGCACATGGAAGTCATACGTGTTAAAAATTATAATTTCAGCTGGATTTTACCTTACAACGTGGACTAGAAGCCGTACGGATTATTTTGTTGGAGGGATTTGATAAAGGCGCAACATTTGTTAATAGTGCCAAAAAGATAGAGCAAATAGGTTGAGGGATTACACACTTTGAACATCCTTTTGACAATTATAAACAAACATGATCGTCTTGCAAGGAGACACAAGTAAATTTAAAGTATTAAACTCATTCAAGCCTCCATTCATTCGAAAGAACTATGTTTGAGCAAGTAATAGTATTCTTCCATTCTTTCAGAAAGCAGTTCAGGTTCCAGTACAGTGAATTCAAACCTAATGCTTGGAATCTTCTGGTACTTGTTTGTAAGTTTCATCAGTTGAGTAGTTCTGGTGCAGTGAATTATACTAATATGATAGTTATGGAATTATTAGTTCCGGCTCATTTGAGTTATTCATTTCCCTCATTCTTTGGGTCAAAAGGCCTCTTATTGTACACTTTTTTCTATATAATAAATCAGAATATTTGGCTGTTTATATGGGAGCTGCATTTTCTTCAACAAAGTTTTTTGTGCATTATCTTTCTATGTATCTATGCGTGTAAGTGTAAAATTGTCTTGTACACTTAATCTGAAGTTTTTCGCAAGCATGTTTTTATTTTTATAACAATAACATAAAATATGACAATTTTACGGGGGACCAATTCCTCTAAGGTATGATGGGTAGTCTAATTAATTACAGTAGAGGGTGTTCAAAGAAACGACGGAGTTAGCAAGATCAAAGGTGATACGGGTCCCATATTGCTGAAAACTCCCTAGAATCGAAAACGGTCCTTCTGATGGTCCAAAAGCGAAGCAAAAAGTTCCATTATCGTCCACTGCATACAAATAACTCTCCTTGGGTAACAACCACGATTTTCCATCATCCGCTTCAAACTTCATTACCGGCAACTCCGCCATACTCTTAGACAACAATCTATAACATGTGTCAAATGGATGTAATGCCTTTGCACGTTCCAAATGTTGAGTCTTCGCCACAAAACTATCACGTATAGCATTATAGGCTTTATTCTCCAACCGAGTTATAATAGTCCCTGTACTCACAATCATTCCTCCATTTCCATATGGATCAATCCTAAACGTTGAATTAGGAACAGTGATCCTTTCGTTCCCCACGCTAACTCCTGTGAATCCCACATAGTATAAATTCTCCATCTTAGGGTTTTTCAACAACTTAGCTTTAATTGAATCGTTATCACAGTATGACGTAGGAGAGTTGAATTCCAAAGTTGCTGACGAATATGACCAATTACGATTCACCAAACAATATGACATTGATGACACATTGATGCGAGATGGGAACGAGAGAGGCCCACGGCCCAACCCAAATGTTCCGGCTGAGCCGACGAATGTACCTTGGTTTAAATGACTGCAACCTAATGAAACCCTATTAACCCATCCAGAGTGTTCGAACGATATTGTTTCGTTTATGAAAACACCTTCGGTGTATGAACCATCCTTGTAGGTGATTTTGTATTTACAATAACCATCAACACTGCAGGAAGAATTTTGAAGTAGATTGCATCGTTTAGTTTCACATGAAATTAGGGTGTAAGAAGAGGATAATGCTGGATCGAAAATTGGATCGGGTTGATCATAACAATGATTACAGGGTTGACATTGAAGCCAAGTCACATCGGTTTCAATATCGAAAATCATGTAGAAAAATTGTGGTGGTCGTCCCACTCCAATTTTTACTATATAATCGTTGGTTCCTTTTGTTATGCCGGGTAACAAATCCCCCGACAAAAAATTTGGTTGGATCTTCGATCGGATTCTATTAACTCGGGTTAAGTCATGTTTGAGTCGAGTTAAGACTAAGCTACGGTAGTTCTTGTGTTGATGATGAGGAATAAAGAAAGATTCAACAGGATATAATTTGAGCTTGAAGGAAGATGAAGAAGATAATGATGAAAATGTTTCTTGTTCTTGTTCTTGTTCTTGATGGTGGTATGGTTTAAAGGGAAGGACTTGACGGGTTTGGTGAATCGCGGCTGTGACGTTGAAAACAGAAGTTGTGAATTGGTCGGAGGAAGAAGAAGTAAGTGAGAGAGTGATGAGGAATAGAAAAATAAAGAATTGGTTCATGATTAGAGCCATAATTGTGTTCTTCTGATTATTTTTCTTTCTTTCATAGGAGCTTTTAAGTTAGTGATAGGGGGAACATGTTCCGTAAGTTTGATATAATATAAGCATCCAAACACATTAAAAAAACATTGATATAGACTTTAGTAAGTTCTTTTTTACGAAAAATAAGCATCAAATTGAGGGAAGATATTTGTTGGTTACATACAAGTTTTTCTTTTGACAGAATGGTCACACAACTCACATGTATCCACTGGTTTCCAGAAGGCAGCCCCGGTAAGTAAAGTTTAACAATGAATTGTTCCCACAGAAATCTAACTTGGATTCTTCCAAACAATTTGTCTTAAGAAAAATTCATTAACCACTTAAAATTACATATATCTTTAATTTAGACATATCATTTCATTTGGATGTACATTTGAAAAGGAAAAAAAAAAGTAGAAAGAGAAAAAACAAATATTTTAAAATAACTAAATCAAATGTATTTGTGTGTATCCAAATAATAATGTGTTAAAATATGTGATCATGAAATACTTCCTCTAAATTAAGGACAATTTTAATACCACAATTTATATATATAAAATAAGACATATAAAAATACTACAATTTTGTTCACTAAACAACTTTTATTATTATGTACCAAAAAAAAAACAACTTTTATTATTTTTATTCTTTGTAATTATCTGATTGGGTGCGCCTAACCATTAGTAATTGTAGTATAAATTGTGGTCTTAAAAAGTAATAACAAATGTCAAATGGTATATATTTGAACCTTTTAACTATTTGGTTATGAATTCGATTACCGATCGGTGCGTATGAAAAATTATTTGTTGGGAGAAGTTAACTTCATAAATCTCAATTATGATTAATTTCTGCAGTTACGCGCGGAGAATACATTTAATTTAACAAAATAAAATCCCTAAAAATGAAAGATGATATGCAATTATTTCCCCTTAAAGAAATTCTCGATTGAAAAATTATTATGAAGATTACAAATAATTATGATTATGGAAACACATACTTTTTATTCCTTTTTTTAGAGATTTCATTGTTTATATTTTTTATTATTTGATTGGTTTAATAAACTCTCTATAAAACAAATTATTTAAAAAACATGAATTCAAAAAACAATACTAAATTTTTTATTAATGATCCCAATTATGAATTACTAAAACCTCAAAACTCAAATTTTAAAACAAAAAATAAAAGAGACCAATCTTCTAAGACTAGAGATTCGATCAATCCATGTGTCACTTCCACTATGTCCTCTCCACATTACTTGCACACTAATTAGTTTTGTGCTGAACATAACTTCTTGACATTATATGCACTAATTAGTTTTAGGGTCATATTAACACGTATGTATCTATATATAGAAAGTTTATATTTAATAATATAATAAATTTTATATTTTAAAATGTGATTTCACGTGCTTTAAAAAAAATTGTTATCTTGTCCTCTTAATTACATGTGCCATATTTTCCTTAATTATACTGAGCAAATAAAATCTCTTAAAAAGGGTCAATTATCTCTTGTTCCTAATGTAATGTAATTATTTACTATAAAATGTCAAATCACTTTCAACCCAAAAAAATAATATCATAACAAATAATAAATTTACAAATTTTACGTTGAATTGAAAGTTTATTTTATATAGATCATCCATACAAATTTTAAAATAAAATTATCACTATTTAATACTCCTATATTATTGAGATTAAAGGTATTAAATAATATTTATGAGCTTTTTTTGACCTAATTACTTTTTGTTGACCAAATTGATTGATTGATGATTAATATTCTTAAATAACGTGTATGTGTGTATTCATATATAGTTTCATATTATATATTATATATAGTTTCATATTATTTGTTCTTGAGTCAAAAATAAAAGGAACATCTATAATTTTATGGCGTTATTTCATTTTCTAGTTCTTAGCTTGTGCATCTCATGCTGTAAAGTTGATGCAAGAAGTAAAACTCTACCAAATGATCAAAATCATTTTACTGCATCAGATAGCACCATGGTAGTATTTGTTTGTGATTTATTGTCATTTCTTGATTTGGCTTACACATGTTTTGTTTGATTGTAATTTTGGTTAACAAATTCAGCGTGAAGTAGACAATAATATCGATTGTGTTGATATCTACAAGCAACCTGCCCTACAACATCCCTTACTAAAAAATCACAAAATTCAGGTACGACAAACTTAATTGTAATGCCAAAACAAAATTATTATTGGTTTAAATAGGAGAGCATGATATATAACTGGGTTAATAGGGTTTTATCCATGTAAATGTGGGAGAATTTTGGTTTATTCCTTGCAATTTTTCTTTTGCAATTTTTATTTTATCTTTATATTTATAATGTAAAAATTTCATCATTAATCTTTTCGGTTGATTTTTTGTTGACGTGATATGCAAAAGTCAACTGTCATGTCACTAAAAAGTTAAAATATAGAATAAATGATGAAATTTTTACATTTACAAGGTAAATCAAAATTCGTCAACATTTGCAGGGGTTAAATATTTTTTTCTCTCTATAAAATTATGAACTTTAAAGCTTAGTCCCTTAAAAATGTTTATTCAATTTTAGTCCATATTTGCATTTTGTAGCGACTATTTTAACAGACTAGAAATTTCTATTTTTTGTAAAATGATTTTAAAAATGAATTATTCTTATTTCAAACTCTAATATTATAGAAAACTATAATTTTATAGACAGTAAAATATATTTAATCTTAATTAATTATATTTAACCAAATAATATATTATGCATTTTATTATTTCAAATATAATTTATTTTATTCATTTTTAAAGAATCTTTGCTTCAATTTTACTTCATTGAATTTTTTTTTTATTCTTTTTGTTTTTTTGAATCTTGTTTTGTTCCCTCTTCATTGCAACGTAGTTGTACCCAACATTTTCGAAGACTGTTGTGCGAAGTAGACCATCTTATGATCATGAATGTCCAACGGGAAAAGTGCCTATTTACAATTGGACAAGAAGACATGAAATTGTTAATAATTCATCTTCAAATTTACAAATTGAAGATTTGCGGCATTATGCCGAAAGTACCAATGGCTTTCACGTAAGTGGATATTTGATTTCTTATCATGTTCAATTAGAGTATCTACATCTACATGGTATATACAATTATACACATACAATGTCAGACAATAAAATTATTATTCCAAATAACATTTTTCTTCTAAATATTGTATTTATTTTTATTATCTAGACTGTTTCTGTCGATACAACCCAAAATTGGATATTTTATGGAGGAAAAGCCGCTATAAGTGGATATAATCTATCGCTCGAGCGTGGACAAATCAGCACATCTTCAGTTTGGGTTGAAGGTGGTCCACCAACAGAACTTAATAGCATACACGCTGGAGTTGGGGTAGGGTGTTTTTCCATTATTACGTCTATGTCAAACTTTATTTTTTTTCGTCGGTAGTTTTCGTGCAATAATACCTCTAAAAACTTACTTAAACTCACATGGACAAACTTTATTATGTTAATTTTGAAATTATATTATTTAAAAGAGAAACAACTTTTATTACTTACATGCTCTTTAAAACGGACATATTCACGGTTTCCCTTTCTTTCTTTCTTTTTTATGTGCACAACTTTCGCTTATTTGTATTTTGCACCCATGTCTTGATATGTTAGGTACGTCCAGATCTATATGGTGATAGTCAAATACGACTAACTACACTTTGGACGGTAAGGATGTGAATTTAATGCATTAACTAATTAGTATTTAAAAATACACATTGTGGTTGGTGTTCAATTTGATATTAGGGAATATGCAGGCATATGGTAGCAAAAATACTGGATGTTCAGATACTCTTTGTCCTGGTTTCGTTCAAGTCACTCAAGACAAATTTAATATGCTTGGATCTGTCGTATTTCCCGCTACTCGGGTTGGATCAGTAGAGAAATATATTCTTGAATACAAAATTCAACGGGTAAATTTTTGACGAATATAAATTATAAATACACCCCACCCCCACCCCTACACACACATATAATGATACAAGACTTGCATTAAGTATTTACTCTCAATATTTTCATTGAGAAACTTTTAAGAGTAGTAACTAAATAATTAGTATAAATATGTAGATGAGCTATTTTAATTTATGTTTTTGGTATAGAGCTATTTTTATTCTTATTATTATTATTATGTGTGGTTGATATAATATATATTTTTAGTAACTTATTTGACTATTTTATTTTCTGAACTATTTTTTTATATATAGGACCCATCTACTGGTAATTGGTGGTTAATTATTGATAAAGATAAAGTAAATGTTGGATATTGGCCAAAGGAATTATTCCCTCACTTAAGTACAGGAGCATCTAAGGTTAGATTTGGCGGTCGAACTTATGCTCCACCTAACATGTTGAGTCCTCCAATGGGTAGTGGGATACTGCCTAAAGAAGGATATCAATACACATCCGTCGTTGCAAGACTTCAACATATTGGTTCAGATTCTTTTGTAGTTGATGTTATATCTGATTATATGAAGACATATAATGATGCTAATACAAATTGTTATGATTTGAAGTATTATGATCATTTAGGAGATTTTAATCGAGCTATATTGTTTGGTGGACCGGGTGGACGATGTGATATATGATTCTATTATTGACAAACAACTTTATTTAATTTAATAAAACGTCTTGTCTTACGTACAAACTCTATTTAATTTGTATCTGTTTCATTTTATATGGGCTCTCTATATTTTATTGTTTTTTGTATTGTTAATTTCGTCTAACATTTACGTACCCAAAAAAAAAAATTGTTCTAACATTTTCATTCAAGTTGTTAATGGTATGTGATGCCTATTTTTTTATAATCATGTGATACCTAGGTTTATTACTACTACTATATATACTAGCATAGTATACTACTAATGAGTAATGAACTTAGAGCAATTCTATGGTGAAGTCACCATTTTGCTTTTTTTAAAGAAGTTATATTTTTGACCAATCAAAATGTATGGTTAAAATGGTCAATGCCACATAGGATTATATAGTGGATTCTATTTACCATATACTCTCACATCTTTTAATTTTGCAATTAAATCCTTAGCATATTAAAATTAAAAGATGATTAGAAATTAACAAAAATATTTCTTAAAACAAGACCCACTGCTTCCTTCACATCTTTTAATTTTTCTTAATAGAAATTATATTTTAATTTTAATATTGTTTTAGTGGATTCTATTTACCATATACTCTCACATCTTTTAATTTTGCAATTAAATCCTTAGCATATTAAAATTCTAATCTATAAGTCTCTCACATCTTCAGATCTGAATAGAAATTAACAATATTAACCAATGATAGAGAATGCGGTTATTTCATGGTGGTGGTTGTGTCGGTAAAATGAAGGAAGCAGTGGGGGCACATGAAACTTATAGGGGTTAGGGATGAGATGAGAAAAGAGGAGAGAAAAAGAATGAATCAATAATGGGTAAATAAAATGGAAAAACAACATTTTGATTTTCAATGGCATTTATTATCCATCACTTACAATGGATTATGGGAAAAACAAAGGCACAAGAGAGAAGAAACTACATCAGAAAAGTTAGCGTGAAAAAATTGAAAAAGATTTCATTTGAGAGAAAGACGGTGTGTGAGAATATTCACATGTTCTGAACTTTACTTTTAACAAATCTCAACCATCCACTAAATCTAATGGTGTTTTTTATGTGACTCACCGGTGAGGGACTTAATAGGTGATTCACCTTAGAAGCCACCCTTATTTTAGATTAGAAGAGAAGAAAAAAGGAACACACGGGGTGATTTTGGATCAAATTAGACCCAAAATCACCCCTTCCGATAGAATCACAAAAAAAAGCTAAGAAGAAAAGAAGAAGGAGAAGATGTTGAATAATCAATTAAATTTTGCTTTTCTCAAATCTAAATTTTTAGTTCATGAAACCATAAGAAGGTAAAAGAAACCAAAAACCCGATGAAGAAAAAACAACATAAAAAAAAGAAGTAAGTAAGGATTCGGTGGAGGTAAACATAGATGTTCCTATTATTTTTCTAACAAAACTAAACCTTTAGATCATGTTACATAGATCCAATGATATATTATTAGTGGTATACCGGTGAGGGACTTAAATGCTCCCTCACCTTAGAAGCCACCATGATTTTAAGTTAAATCCAAATTAATATAATAAGTTTTAATTATTAAAATAATTTTAGTTAATAAAGTGACTCAGATGTAAAAAGTAAATTTTATGTAAAAAGAGTTCACCATAGACTTCCTACACTATATTTGTTGATGTGGAGTCAATTAAATACATTAATGACCATAACTTTTCAAAAACATTAATAACCATAAATTAAAATTATTGCATTAGATTTGATCAATAATCTTTAATAGTTGTAATCACAAATTAATTACAATTAACTTTAATTTAATTTATAAATATATAATTACACCTCTAATTTTTGTTGGCACAAAATGACACCCTCTAACCTAAAATATTTACTCTGCAGACTGGACATTCCTCAAATTCTAATATAATAATGGGCATACATTCATCACAAAATATATGACTGCAAGGCAAACTCTGATATGTTTGTGAGTTTGCAAACTCTTGCAAACAAATCACACATTCAGTTTGACCAAATTGTGGAGGGTCAGATGTGTCATATGTTGACACTCTCACCCTCTCCTGTCGAGCCGCATGACGTGCTCTACGGGCCACATCACGTGCTCTACGAGCCAAATATTCTCTAATAATAATAAATAAAAAACTTATTACTAATAATAATGCTATAACTCCTAAAAAACTAAATAAGAGTTTTTCGCCTAATGAATGAATACCATCATCAGTGCCGGTATCAGGATCGTCAGGATGTTGCTGTGGCATTTTCTCTTCTTTCCTGCACAATTAGGATTTTGAGTTAATTATCTTATATGTAAACAAATTAAATCTCAACTTCAATGAAAAAATTAAACCTAAACTTTTAGGAAATAATTTTGGTACAATGAGCAGCTAGGAGCTTGCTACCACCAAATAGATATCATTGCTAGCTAAGACAATTTTCAAAGAGATGAGTTCATTGTTAATTTAATTACGTGTTTAATTTCTTCTAAATAAAATTTCCCAAAAATTAAAGCAAATTACAATAGGCAATTACATGATGATAAAAACTTAAGAAGAATATTCGTGTAATAAGAATTTTTGTACATCAAAGCAAATTACAGTAGGTAATTTACATAATTTTCGTGTAATTTATGTACAACAATAACTGTTTCGAGAACAATGACATTATTTACATAAAACTGGCTATATATAACACTGTGTATTGATGAACTAGTATATTGATATGAACATGATTAATTGAATTCCGATACATTAAAATAACCGATAATTTTAAACTAATTACAAGGTAATTACAACACTTAATTCAACTATTCAAGTGTCTACTAAATTACAGCGAAAGAAAATACGACATCTACAATAAATCTATTTACAACGGGACCATTACAAAACATGAGATTTAATCCGTTGGAAATAAATCTTCACATTATTCGTCTTGCCTTGAATCCACATTTTATTTTATTTCCTTCCCCATCTAAAAAATTAAAGGATCGTGGGATGAAACTACTTGTGAATTCCTACTACACATAGAGTGTTAGTAGTCTATGGGGGGAAGCTAAGTGCTTCGATCAGCATTAAACTATAATTATCACTAGCTCTTTATACATGATTTCATATAACTTGAATTTCTTCATGATCGACCAAAATCATAAACATAAACATAATCATAACCCATTATATTTGAATATTCTCTTACATTTGTTGTACACACACGAGTCACTCAAACAACTTGTTCTATACCATAAATTATTAGTCACGACCCAAAGTCCGTTAACATATCATGATCTCCATACTTTGAGTTCTCTGAATTTCCTTGATAATCATATATAGCTTCTCATAGTCATAACTCATACGTCCTACAACTCATTTAGAATGGGAAGGTTGGATATTGAATCCATAAATTTAGGGTAACACATGTCTATATATTGAAATTGGATCTCTCAACTCAACTCATTTTTACCTCAATCTTTCTCAATATTAATTTATACCTATTAGATTTAAAATCTAACGAACGGAGAAAATACGAAATATCATTTATTAATTAAGAGAAATAAAAATGTGAAGAGAATCCCACCCAAAATTGTGTGTGTGTTTTATTTCAAACAAATAAAGAAACTCACCTTGTTCCAATTTCTTCAAGAGTACGTACGTTGTCGCTGCCCAAGCTTTTAACCTTCCTCTGCAGTGGCTGTTTGGTTGTGTGAGAGATGAATATTGCAGTGGTTGATATTTGTTAGCAGAGTTTTTTAATTTGCCTGCATTTAAATTTGTATTTCCTTGCAATGTGTATCTTGACTCTCATTTCATAGTATAACTTGTGCTATGTGATGTATGTCTTTTTTGTCTTAATATAGTTTCTTTTGCCTTTTCGAAAAACAATAAATGAGGCAAAAAAGCTACCATAATTAATAGAGTAGGAAAAACTACCATAATTGATTTTGCGGTGCTTAGCTGAATTTACTGTATGAAGTATGAACTAAAAACCCAAATTTCAGCTCTAGAGTATTTCTACGAGTTTAAATGACATGCATTACGGTATAGTGGGAGTTTTTTTACCCTGTGTATCCAATCAAATTACACTATAATACCACTTTTGTAAATAAATATTAAAATCTTTCCACAAATATTTAGATGGTATGATTTGATTAGATGATTACGTAAAAAAATATTACACCATCGGGGATATAAATTAAATTCTATTTCTAATACTACAAGTGTTTTCTCATTTATGTTTCCTTACGAGCATTTAATTTAAATTTTTTTATTCATATTCACACATTTTGATACATGAACAGGCTGATGCCGATGCCGAAAAGTCAGAAAAATATTAGCTAATTTTTTTTTCTTGACGCAATATTACAAGCTAAAACTGACAAAGGAGAAACTCGTAATATTGTAACTAATGTACTCCCTCTAGTTCATATATTATAAGATGAAATTTGTTGTTTACATTCATGAAATGTTTTATGTATTTGAATTATACTATGAAATAGATACATTAAATATTCCATAAATTTAAAAAATTAATTTCTTTTTTATAATAAGGATGGGAGGGAGTATTTGCTTCAAAAATTAATTCTCATAATAGTAGTATTATGACTATTGTGAATTTATGACTATTGTAGCATTAGTAAAAATTAATTTGTGAAGAAAAAACTACTATTAGTAACAATTGATTATTGCTAGTAATTTTGCCAAGATTTTGTAATACTACTATTATGATTATTGGCAAAATTATTTCGGATTGAAACGCCTAATCAACTAGGAACACCACAAACAGCGGGCTTTGGTAGTCTTATTCGTGATTCCGCAGGAACTTTTATCAAAGGTTTTTATGGTGTTGCATCGTATGTTAGTGTGTTATTTGCTGAGATAATAGCTTTGTTGCATGGGATTAACTTATGTTGGGAGAATGACTTCAAAAATATAGTTTGTTTTTCGGATTCCTTGCAAGTTGTTACATTGATTAAAAATGGTGTACTCCCACATCACAGCTTCGCGAATGAAATTCAAAGCATTCGACTTTTGATAAGCAGAGATTGGAATATTGTGATTAACCACACCCTTCGAGAAGGGAATACTTGTGCAGATTGTCTGGACAAGACGGGTGCTTCTTTAAACTTGCCTCTTGTGATTTTAGATACTCCTCCGGCTGCATTGTCTCTATCCCTTCTTGCGGATGTTCAAGGAATAGCTTTTATTAGGGATCAGTCCTTTTTGTTTTTGTTTTTTCTCTTTTGTAACAAAAAAAAAAAAACTAAATTGAAACTTGATCTTATGATTTCAAAGTTTGTGATTTTATTGATTTAAGTTTGACCTTTGAGTTTTGATTTGTATTTACTTGTTGGCATTTCTCTTATTGCAGATTAGTCAACCAAGAGAGGGAAGACTAACTTATTGTCAAAAAAAAAAAACTTTTTTTAACTTATTGCAAGACCGTAGTATGAGAGTTTAACTTGAATCATTTAATTTGTCAAAAAAAAAAAACTTGAATCATTGAACAAACTTTTTTTAATTTATTGCAAAATTGGTAATATGAGAGTTTAACTTGAATCATTAGATTTGTCAAAAAAAAAAAACTTTAATTATTTGAACAAACTTTTTTTTAACTTATTGCAAAATTGGTAATATGAGAGTTTAACTTGAATCATTGGACTTGTCAAAAAAAAAAAATGAATTGTTGAACAAACTTTTTTTAACTTATTGCAAAATTGGTAATATGAGAGTTTAACTTGAATCATTGGATTTTGTCATAAATAAATAAAAACTTGAATTATTGAACAAACTTAAAATCTAAAATATATTGATGGGACTAAACGTGAAATTAAATTAATGTTTTATATTTGACTTTGGAATAATAAAATACATAGTATATTATTTGGTCAATATATTTTTTGTTTGAATCAAATATTCTCTACGCGCAAGTGCAGAAACTAATTCCCCAAGTTGAGTTGCATTACAAAGCGTGACAAAACTCTCTTTCAAGAAATTTTAACACTGCTGTATTTTCAAGATTGATTTCGATCCTAAGACCTTTAATTAAACTAAAATAAATCTTTTATCATCTTATCCAAATGCTCTTAGATAGTATCATGTCCTCTTATTTCATCAAATAACAACTTTTTATTAAAATGGAGTGATTAAACTCGTAATTTGTTCAACTATTATACATGGGTTTTATTATTTTCAATATCAACAATATAGTCTTATAGCTACATATTATTATTTTTTTGAAACGAGCTACATATTATTTTGTAACCAAATAATAGCCACATATCATATATTACTTTTTGGGCTTTGATTCAAGTTAGATTTATTAAGTTGGGCTATGAGTTAGTTGATAGAGTTTTTTATTGCTTCTTCGGAAAAAAAGTTAGTTGATAGAGTTAAGCATTGTGGTTTAATTTGATTAGGGTTTTTGAAATGAAAATTATAAATTAAACTAAACTGCATGGTTCAACAACAACATAACTGTGAGGTCCGGACGAGTTTTGTGATTTTTTTGTTTGTATTGATTCGATTTACGATTTTATTTTTTTAAATATTGTTATTAGATATGAACATCTATATTAACATGTGATAATATGCAAGTATAACTTTTTTTTTACAACATCCGCAAGTATGACTACACACTTATAAAAATATGTATTGACAATGTAAAATAATTTTAAACATTCAACCAATAATAGTCATATATTCTATCACGACTTTACCATATTTTCTTAATATGATATGAAAATTTAAATTAGTTTTATCGGATGTATGTGTAATAATAATAAATTACACCGACTATATATATCCATTAAACTCATACGATAATATAGTGTAATTGAATTGAATATATGTATAAAATAATTTACACCATTAGTACGTATATACTAATTGATCTCTATTTTTAATGTAAAAATACAATCAAAATGTAGGTCTCACACGTTGCAGACGAAGAAGTATTCCAGCATACCTCTAACTTGTCATCTTCACTATCAGATGTCCGTTTGCTTTTCAATTGAAAAAAAATATAGAACAAAAATTGAAGCAAATCACTTCACTTTTTTTTCAGTGATGCTATATGTCGCGAAGACATACGCTCGTGAAATTTCACGAAAGCTTTGTTTCAAGTATTTATGAAATAATAGGACCACTATAGTTCACCACGCTCACTAGCTAACTCACTAAATAGTAGCATCATTTGATATTCTTCTTAGCTAGCTTGACTAAGTATTCTAGCATGATTAGTTAGAAGTTAGAATTGTGGCAAATTGGCAATTAATTGTGAACCTGAGAGTTGTTTTTAAAAATTGTTGTTGTAAATGTGAATAAGTTACATATTGTTTAATTATTTAGAAAAGTGAAGATTGAATATTTTATAAGTGAAAAGACACATAAACTCATTGCATTAAGATTTTGGATAAGAGTATAGTGTCCAACTTATTTGTGGAGATGTTTAATGATCTTCCAGCTACCCCCTTGTGACCCAATAATGGTATCAGAGTGACTCAAGATGACGGTAAAAGGGATCTAACTTAAATATAAGTCATATTATGTGCATTTATTTATTTTTCTACATATACTCTAATTATTACTAATAACTTATATTAAAAAAATATTAAATTAAATACATATACTAACCAAAGACAATTTAATAAAATTTACACATACACAAATTAGACAAAATCATTACAATACTAAATTTTCTCAATATATGTAAAAATTAATTTATAATAAAAAATGAAGGAGAAGTAAATAGCAGAAGATGTCAATGATAATATTAAAAAATAAAATATAACCAAAGCATAGCAAGTGCCAAGTGGGAGAGAAAACGCAAGTACCCGTGTGCCACATCAGTCGGAATACCTTCGGGATAAAAACGTTCGCTTTATTTAGCATTTTTGCTTTTCAGTGATGCTATATGTCGCGAAGACATACGCTCGTGAAATTTCACGAAAGCTTTGTTTCAAGTATTTATGAAATAATAGGACCACTATAGTTCACCACGCTCACTAGCTAACTCACTAAATAGTAGCATCATTTGATATTCTTCTTAGCTAGCTTGACTAAGTATTCTAGCATGATTAGTTAGAAGTTAGAATTGTGGCAAATTGGCAATTAATTGTGAACCTGAGAGTTGTTTTTAAAAATTGTTGTTGTAAATGTGAATAAGTTACATATTGTTTAATTATTTAGAAAAGTGAAGATTGAATATTTTATAAGTGAAAAGACACATAAACTCATTGCATTAAGATTTTGGATAAGAGTATAGTGTCCAACTTATTTGTGGAGATGTTTAATGATCTTCCAGCTACCCCCTTGTGACCCAATAATGGTATCAGAGTGACTCAAGATGACGGTAAAAGGGATCTAACTTAAATATAAGTCATATTATGTGCATTTATTTATTTTTCTACATATACTCTAATTATTACTAATAACTTATATTAAAAAAATATTAAATTAAATACATATACTAACCAAAGACAATTTAATAAAATTTACACATACACAAATTAGACAAAATCATTACAATACTAAATTTTCTCAATATATGTAAAAATTAATTTATAATAAAAAATGAAGGAGAAGTAAATAGCAGAAGATGTCAATGATAATATTAAAAAATAAAATATAACCAAAGCATAGCAAGTGCCAAGTGGGAGAGAAAACGCAAGTACCCGTGTGCCACATCAGTCGGAATACCTTCGGGATAAAAACGTTCGCTTTATTTAGCATTTTTGCTTTTTTTTACCTATAATGAGCTAATCCTTCGTGATCCTTTCGAGAAATTAATTTCGCTATATTCAGTATTATTCTATTTTGAAAGAGCATATAAAATTAAGGACTCTTTAAGTATATTAATTAAAAATTGAAAAAATTATTTATTTAAAAAATTAAACAACACAATTTCAAATGTATTAATTTTATACATTTTTTTTTAAAAAAGTATAAAAATTTATCATTTAAAAAGCATGCATCGGATACACTCTTCAGCATTTACTTAAAATTAAATAACAAAATAGATTAGTGATAACTAAAAATGCACAAAAAAAAGAAATGGCTGGAATTCGTGTAACCAAAAAAACGAAAGAAAAAAAAAAAGTGGGATTAGAAGGCTGGGATTAAAAGAAGAAATAGAAATGCATTGGGATTATAGATAACGAATTGTGGCGCGTTCTTCTTCTTGTTTCATTCATTTAGAAATGGCTTATTCTTCTTCTTGTTGGATTGTACTACCACGTTCATCCAACACGAAGCACTTTCCAATCCAAACATGCACTTTCAAATTCAATTTCCAGTGTCGTTCAGATCATTCTCACGCTGGAATCCAACGCCGTTGGATTCAAAAACCATTCGATGAATCCCTCGCTTCTTCTTCTTCACACAAATTCACCGTAGCTTCGTATAATATACTTGCCGATAGAAACGCTTCTCAGCACAGTGATTTATATGTTAACATTCCTTCTCGTTACATCAATTGGAATCGTCGTCTAAATATTCTTTCTCACGAACTCTTTCAATGGAACCCTGATATTATCTCTTTACAAGTAACTAACTAATTACCATTAACATTATTCAAATTATTAATCATTAATTATGTTTATTGATTAATTAATTAACCACTTAATTATTAATTACTATTATACTGTTTGATTGATTGGTGGTATTGTTGTTGCTCAGGAGGTCGACAAGTATTTTGAACTCTCCAATATTTTGGTTAAAGCTGGATATGCTGGATCTTATAAGGTATTAGTAGTAGTAGTAGTAGTAGTAATTTACAACTTTACTAATCGTTTATCGCATAATTGTTTGTGTATAAGCTATTTCTATACCAAAAGATAATATAAAGTTGGTGTTTTATTTCATTTAAGTTTATAAGCTATTTTGAAAACTTATAGAAATAAGTTGAAAAGTGCTTATGAACATGTCAAAAATTGTTTCATAACCTCTCCCTAATAGTTTCACCAGTGTTTATTTATGTCAACAGATAAGCTCACATAAGTCAATCCAAACCGGTCCTATTTACATGAATAAAGTATGACTTCCGTTTGGGGTTCATGGGTTATTATGTTTTCTATTTTGATTTTGTCTGATAAATGCTTGATTTCTTCTCGATCAATTTTCAGTTCATTAAAAAATTAATGATAAAACTTGGTTGATTTGATCTACTGCATTGACAATAAGACATGTTGAGTTATCTCTGTTAATGTGAAATTTTCCTGAGCACTATAGACTTCAGTACAGTAGTAGCAGTACACCTTGATATGTAAGTCTCTAACCAATGAGAATCTAATGAATTGTGTAAATGGAGTTGTAGAGACGCACTGGAGATACATCTGATGGTTGTGCAATGTTTTGGAAAGCTGATAAGTAATCTATTAACTTGTCATTTTGTTTGATAAAAATGGATACATCATTCTAGTTTACTCACTTTGATTAGTCTTATTTGTCTGTCAGGTTCCGGGTATTAGATGAAGAGAGTATTCAATATAAGGACATTGGTCTTCGTGATAATGTTGCTCAACTTCTAGTTTTTGAGGTATTAGTTTTCTTGATGCCAGCTAATTTCTTTTAAAGACATGAATGGGTTGTCCTGTTGGCGCTTCAAAACTTCGATTGTGTTCTTGTATTCTACAGTATTTTTTCTATTTAAAAAAATTACTTCAGCACCACATACATCAAGCACATTTAAACAAATCCAATGTCATAAAACTCTAACTCCAAACCATTAGAAGCAAATATTATAGTTTTTTTCTCCCATCCCATGGAACCCTAAAACAAGCGAATGCAAGATTTTCTCGAGTTTCATAATTTATTCATATTGGAGGGCAAATATTTGAACTTGATGCATGTACTTTCCTTACAGCAAGCCAGGGTCCATCTGTCAGGGCATTAGTAATAAGGTTTCCATCCCAGCAGACCTGGAATGGGTGAATGCCTATGGAGTTTTAACTTCGATTTATTGATAATTTATGAATGCATTGTGTGCTTCACTTTCCAAAAGTAACAAATTTTGATGTAAAGGAGAATATCTTGTATAGTTGAGACATTGATCATAAGCACTGTCATGAGAATATTTATCTAACATAAACATCTGTATAACAGTGAGTGCTGTGTGACACTTGAGTGCTGCCTGAATTACTGTCTCCTTTAGTCATCTTCTGCTTTACGTAGTGTGATCTCTTAAATTAGCTTCAACTTAAGAAGTAAAAGTCCTTTGTAATTGCTTGATATTTATTACTGTAAATATTGTCCTACTGTATATCCTTGGTCATCCTTTGCATCTTTAACTTCATCCTGTACAGGCAGATGTGTGGATCTAACTCAAGAAGACTAGTCGTTGGTAATATCCATGTTCTTTATAACCCAAACAGGGGAGAAGTTAAATTAGGTCAAGTAAGTTTTTTATTCCCTTTTTGGCCTCAAAACAAAGGTTTATACTCCCTCCTCTGGATAAAGTTGTAGTTGATCAGTTAGATTTACATTAGCTAAATGCCTACGAGGCTACGCCTAATCCTTACATTAGTTTGACATATTAACTTTTGCAGATTCGTTTTCTCTCATCAAAAGCACAGGCCCTCTCAGAGAAATGGGGTAATGCCCCTGTAATCCTAGCTGGTGATTTTAACTGTACTCCTGAGGTGCATATTTCAGAAAATAGATAGGATTGTCATTTTAATTACTTTGTGCTTTTAATTTTTGACATACTGATTTCTATACATACCCATTCTTCAACAGAGTGGAATATACAAGTTCCTGTCATCATCTGAGGTGAATTTCTTTGGAAATTGTTACAGTGCATTCACATAACCTTGGGTTTGCAAATTCATTATAAACTGGACACAGACAGCAATATGGTTGATTATGCCATAAATCTGAGCAAGTATTTTATCTATAAGATGCTTACTCGAAATCAGATGTGGTTTTTATTTGCAGCTTAATATCAAGCTATATGACAGAAAGGAGTTATCTGGACAGAAACGATGTCGTCCTACTCAAGTCTTAGGCGAGATAAAAGATACAGTTGGTCCATCATTTAATTTACTGGATGGGTATTTTCCTTTTCTGGGCTACTTTTTCTATACCATAAGCTATGGTGCAGAACTATTAGTATAAGTGACAGAAGATTTCACATTAAACATATGCTTACAGTGTATGACTGTGAAATCCTCTGTCACTTATAACTGACGTGCATTCTTGAATTTGTGTGTGTTAAGTGTTAGTGTGAAACAAACTGCTATTTTGATCTTTTTCAATTTCTGTTCACTTCCATTATGTCCCAAATAATAATTAATTTCTCCTGAAGTTTTCTAAAAGAGAAAGTCCCTTGACCTGCTTTTTGTTCATGAGATTTGCTACAATTTTCAAGAATGTCCTTTCATGATTCTATGTTAAACACTATTGTATATGATACCTGCATTTTCATGCAGTTTTTTGTATCATTATAAATTGTAACATTTTAGGACATTTTTATGTGTTGTTATAACCTTGAACCTATGTTTATTAAGTGAAGAGCATGTTTCTTATTAGTGTTTGTGCAAATTATACTATTCAGTTGTATCTCAGTATGATGCTATCAAGCTACTATTTCCAGATTCTTGGACTGCTGGACAGACGAAGAGGTAAAAACGGCAACAGGTGATTCTGAGTGTCACTTGGCTGTGCATCCATTACAGCTGAATAGTTCGTATGCTACTGTCAATGTACCTTATCCTTCTTATATACTCTATTAGTTATTTATATATTAATTTCCATGTTCCCCCTCATGGTCCATGCCAATAGAATAGTAAAATGATAAACATTTACAGGGTTCAGCTAGTACACGAGGATTCAATGGTGAACCCTTGGCAACTTCCTATCACTCAAAGTTTCTCGGTACTGTAGATTACTTATGGTAATAAAATTCTTTTCCATGCTTCGACAAAGTTTAGTTTATGAAAAATATGATTTCTATGACCTTAATGATGACAATTACCCAAACAATAAGATAGATTGATTTTGCACATGATGCAGGTACTCTGATGGTATTGTACCTACAAGAGTTCTTGATACCGTTTCACTTAGCGATCTCCTGAGGGTAGGCGGTCTCCCATGCAAGGTATTACTGCTTCAATTTTGGTTTTCTAATTGCAATTTTTTCCATTTTAACTAATTGTTTCTTGATCAATAGAAAGTGGGAAGCGACCATTTGGCCTTGGTGTCTGAATTTTCCTTCTCAGTTGCTCATAATAAATCTACAGACATAGTTGCAGCAACAGCATCACCTAGAGTAGCTATTGAAGAGCTTGACCAGCTGCAGTCTTAGGAAAACAGCTCAAGACTTATGTTAGGAAACAATTTTTTTCCTTTTTATATTTACTCATACGGTGTGGATATGTGCTTATCTCAGTATATATTCAAATGGGTTGTAATTTAGAAAAAGGTTTAAGTTCATTAATAGAGAGAAAAAAGATACAAATGGAAGTGTCATTAAATGAAGATGTTTCTAATTCATGCTAAAATGTGTGAGAATATATGCCTTAATTGAGGCCACCCTCAGCCTCACTTCGTCTTTATTCATTGCAGCGGTTCAATAGTGTGACTGTGATGAGTTGAAGGATGGACTGAAAAGGTTGCGAAAATAAATTGATCAAAAATCATAAAAGTTTTGAACTGTTCATGCAAAGACCTTTTAATAGAAGATGATTAGGACTTTGATTTTCGGTCTCTTCCCAACCATAGTTACATGGGATCGAACACTACTAGAGTAACATTTTGATAATAATCAAATCATGACTATTAATTTGGTTCGGAGCAAATTCTATCATAATTTCAGTCTTTTTCCAAATAAAGTTACGTGAGATTGAACATTACTAGAATAAGTAACGTCTTAATAATAACATTAGAAACTTTTTTCTTATAGTACTAGTATTCCGTCTTAAAATATAAACAAAAGTGATTCAAAAAAACTTGATTTATTTAGTTTAAAATTTAAACAAAATATATTTATTTTTGTTGACTAACTTTTTTTTATATTTTGAGACGGGAGAATATTTTTTAACAAAATAAATCTCTAGCATTATTTCTTTAAATTTTTTTCAATAGTGAGAATACATTTTTCAAAATAAGGTGAGTGCTTTCACTTCTCAGTACTTAGGTCAACCTGGTCAAGTCTATCTCATAGAGTCATAAATTTCCTCCTTCGTTTGCGATACGTGCCTCTCCAAATTACATTGCCATTGCCACTTCACTTTCTTTTCATTTTCACCCAAAAACGCCCTCCTCGTCATTTATACCACGTGTAAATCATGTCAGCATCCTTATCCACTCACAATCCTATCCGTACATCTCAACGGCGTAGATATTCCCAATAACATAACCGCGACGTGTAACCGTCACCGGCAGTAATTAACCGACCGACACGTGGAATCGGAGACAATCGACCGACTTAAATAAAAACGTTCCTTACTCGTAAGAAAGGAAAAAGATTCTCTTCATCGTCATAAGCAAAGAATTTGTTTGTTGTTTTCTTCGATTCGATTCGCTTCTTCCTCGGAGGAGATTACATGTCTGTCCCTGATTTTTTCACACAAGAAAAATATTCTACGAATCTATCATACTGCATATTCTTCATTTTCGTAATTTGAAAGAAAGAAAGAAAGAATCACCGAAATTTGATCCAGAATGCAACGTGTTGTTGATAATGTTCTTGCTGTTACTAAAGAGTAAGCAAAGCAAATTTCTCTGTTATCAATTATGTTATATTGATTTCTAGGAATTAATTAATAATTTACTTATTTTGAATTTTGTGAAATTGAATTTTGTGAATAGGTCGGTGAAGACATTTACTTATGAGTCTTTGAACAATATTGTGAGGTTTATCAATGGATTATCAGCTCTTTTGTTGGCAATACTACCTGGCAAAGCTAATATACTTGAAGGTATTCAAGGTTGGGAGCTCAGACCTACTTTCCGTGGACCGCGATTTCCCCGTTGGATGGAAAAGTATGTTTTTATTATCAAATTGGTAATTGTCTGTGTAAAATCATGTATCAAATCAATCAGTGTTTTTTTACTTGATATATGATGTTTTGTATTTGTCATCATGTATTCATGTCTATATAGAAATGTTTATGCTTTGCATTCGACTGACACAAGCATTTGTGAATCTCTTTAGAAGAGCTTATGGAAACAGCATATAGCTTATGAAAACAACATATAGCTTATATGAAAACAATTTGATTTTAATTTGATAGCGTGTATTAAGTTGTTTATCAAAACATGGCCTAGTAATATGCTCCATCATTAAACTAGGATGTTGTTCTTGACATTGTTTTCTTTGCCTTATTTCCCTAGTGGTGTGTCCTCTTTCAATCAATATATTCATGAACTTGCTGTGGATTCTGATGTCTCAAGTCTGGAATACTCATCCGAAGAAGAATATGATGATGTGTATGAGGATTATCCTGATACTCCCTCATCTGCGGGTTCTATAGCCTCCTCTAGAGCCAGTTTTACCAGTTACAGTAGGCATCATATGGATTGGATCCAGTATATTTTACTTTGGATTTTGGTTCCTGTAAAATTTTTGCTTGGGATTCCATTTCGTCTTTTCCGGTTACCTTATTCTGGGGTGTCAAAACCGCGTTCAATATCAGGAAATCATCAGCACTCTGCACAATCAGATTTACACGCGAGGGTGCAAAGCCTCAAGGACCAAATTATTCATCGAACTACTGATAGGAGACGAGGGATCATAGAGGTTGTGAAATTAGTTCTATCCTTATTAATCTGTTCACTGTATTACTTATCCTTTATGTACATTCTTGTTGATGATTCTCATGTGCATGTAATTTTTGTCCATCAGGATCTTCATTTAGCCATGGAAATATTCATAGAAGCCGTTTTCGATTTTGTTCACAAGGCAGTATATCTTCTTCTTTCCCCATCAGAAGCTCTTGGAAAATTATTTAGGTTGTTTTCATCTCGTGAAAGAGGTGTTGAAGATGATGATAATGTTGTTGAGAATGCCACCGTTTATACAGCTACTCTTGGAGAGAATGACCCAACACCTACCGAGAGGAAAACTGATTACCGACAGTCTTTTAGCACGGATGCCCGTACATGTCAAGATGTCATAACAGAGCTTGGGTAAAGTTTATTGTGCAGATGCCTTTACATTTATATTTGTTTTGCTTATTGATAGTCCACTTTATGATTTATCCTTCCACTTCTGACAGATATCCGTATGAAGCTATTAACGTGATCACTGCGGATGGATACGTTCTTCTTTTGGAAAGAATACCCAGGTAATGTAAACACTTCTTAGGGGGGACCTCCATAAATGTATAACATCTAGTTTTTCACGGTGAATGACCTCATCCATGATACTAATTGAAAATTTTGGCATGATCTGTTAACTATTTTATTGTGTTTTATGGAATGAATACAACTGATATTTGAAATGAAATTATTATGTTTGCGTGTCTTTTTTTTATTGATCATATTTCTTTTCAAACTAAGTTGTGCATAAATTCTGACATAAAGCATTTATAAGATCTACTTGTGTATATGGGATCATAACTTGTAAATATCTTGTGTATACTCAACTATGATAAATGGAGAGCAGTGTAAACTGTAAAGGAAGAATGGACGTAAAGTAGGTTACATTACTGCTATAACATATATATTTCTACATGTACACTCTAATGCTTGTAATCTGACTTCTCAGACGAGATGCTCGAAAAGCGGTTTATCTTCAGCATGGAGTTTTTGATACATCAATGGGGTGAGTAATATTGCTGTCTCTTGTACAAGCCTTTAAACCATCTCGACTTAATAGGGATTGTGTGCAAGCAAATTTGTGAACAGACTTTTTTTACTTGTACTCTCTGAATCGTGAATTATTTTCTAATATTGAAACAATTTTCTTAGCCAGAATTTTCTTATTGGCAATTAGGCAATTATGCTATTACTTAACTTTTAATTTCTCAACGTATTTACATATAAACCCTCCAAAATTGGTCAAAGCAATAGTGGTGGTCTGATTAATTTAAACCTTTTTTTGTTGTTGTTTCAGTTGGGTATCTAACGGTGTTGTTGGGTCTCCAGCTTTTGCAGCCTATGATCAAGGTTTGTTATATTTGTCAATATAGTTATATGTATGCTCCAAGAACATTGATTTTTCAACTTATTACATCCACAAGTTTGTTTTGTTTTCAGGATATGATGTGTTTTTGGGAAACTTTCGTGGTTTGGTTTCTAGAGAACATGTCAACAAGAACATATCCTCACGCGAGTAAGTCCACAAAACAAATCCAATTGTGTTATTTCAATGTCATTCTGCTTATTGCTGACAGATATCATAATATTGTCATGGAATCGATGTAGTGCAGATACTGGCGGTATTCCATCAACGAACACGGGACTGAGGATATTCCTGCTTTGGTAGAGAAAATCCATCAAGTTAAAACAGCTGAGTTGAAACTTAGTAACCCTGATATTGAGGAGGATAATAATGATAATCAGCTTTACAAACTTTGTGCAATTAGCCATAGTCTGGGAGGAGCATCTATGTTGATGTATATCATTACGCGTAGAATTGAAGAGAAGTCACATAGGCTTTCTAGATTGATTTTGTTATCACCTGCCGGTTTTCATCATGATTCTAACTTAGTTTTTTCTGTGGTGGAGCATGTAATATTTTTTCTAGCTCCCATCTTGTCTCGTATTTTCCCTGCCTTCTATATACCAACCCGATTCTTTCGTATGCTCGTTAACAAGTTAGCTCGGGACTTGCAAAACCTACCTGCAGTTGGAGGATTGGTTCAAACTTTAGTAGGTTATGTTCTCGGCGGAGACAGCTCAAATTGGGTTGGAGCTTTAGGAACACCACATTACAACATGAATGACATGCCAGGAGTATCTTTTTATGTTGGTCTTCATCTTGCACAGATAAAAAGAACTAGAAGATTTAGAATGTTCGATTATGGAAGTGCAGCTGCTAATATGGAAGTATATGGTTCACCTGAGCCATTGGATGTAGGTGAACATTATTGGCTCATTGACATTCCTGTTGATTTGGTTGCTGGTCATAAAGACAAAGTTATAAGACCTTCGATGGTAAAGAGACACTATAAATTGATGAAGGAGGTTGGTGTGGATGTGTCATTTAATGAGTTTGAATATGCTCATTTGGACTTTACTTTCTCTCATCATGAAGAACTTTTGTCATATGTTATGTCACGTGTGATGCTTGTGAAGACAAATCCAAGGCATGAAGTAAATAGAAGGTCCTTAAGATTGAGAAAGAAAGGACAAGATTCTTCTAAAGGGTAGAATGTGAGAATCTATAGATTTTCATTTCACATCAGGCATTTTGGCCAATGGACCTGTACTGTATACATGTGTCATACCTTCCTTCAAATCTATGTTTTGTTAGGTTGGAGGAAAAGATACCTTAGATGAGACCTTAGAAACAATGTTGGAATGCTTTGTAAATATTGTTTACTATCTGAATGTAACAAGAGGAGTGAGGGAACCTTTTATAAAGATCGTTCATTATATAAATGTAACATTGAACCTTTTATGTAGATCGTGTTCACCATAAGATATTACAGCTTTGTTCAATTGAGTCTTGCATTTTTATAGTTAATGATTAGTACTTAGTAGTATGTTACATCTAAGAAATATAAAAGATGTTAATTTGTCTTTTTACAAAGTTTCCTTTGAACAAAGAATTTTCTTTTGCATATATAGTGTGTCTTAAGTAAACTGAGTCTTTCTGCTTTATAGTACTTACTACCTGTCGTAAATATGAATAATTCTTGTGTGGATTTTTTAATGAAGCATTTGTGTCTAAATATGAGACTTTTTTAGAAGTTTCATTTTTCTATTTTATGCGGCTGTCTTAAAATTTATAACTAGTGTTTTTTAAATAGAACAAAACATTCTACAAAAATGGAATAAAGAGAGTACTTATTATCATATATGTACACAGCCACAGGGTATAATGAACTGAAATTGACAATATTAACTTTTGGGTAGAATTAAAAATAATGTCAATTTTATTAAAAAAAATAGTACTACTATATTTGAAAGAAAGAGGTCTTGAATTTGTAAAACACACAGTCTTGGTGAGAGCATTTATAATTCCGATGTACCAAAAAAAACACCCAAATTTTGAAACGGAGGAAATACTGAACAGATAAATGTATAAGTTAAGTAAATCATAATCTTCATCATTTACATGCAGATTGCAGACATAACAGAAGTAACACGGTACTTTGATTTCCAAGATCATGAATTTTATGTTATCAATGATGACAAGATACAAGCAACACCAGGTAGGAAGGATCCAATGATAACTATCTATTTATTTGATGCAGTGTCACACTGTCACATACAATACAATAATGCATTCAATGAAATGAAAGCTTTCCTTTGAAAATTACACAGACAACTCTCCAACTTCTGCTCCTAATGGTTCAAAGACGGCTTCAACCTCGTTGTGATCAATGTCCTCCAACCTTGATGGTTCCCACTTCGGGTTCTGCGGTGAATACTTGTTCAGTTTATTTATTATTCAAGTAACAAACAACATATACCAAATATTAAAGGAAAAATAGCTACGGGTGAAAGAGGATTTATATAGAGGATTCATAGAACCAGCAGTGAAACATGCCTCAAAGAATTATATGCAGATAGAACCAGATATAAGTTGTAGATTAATATGCTAAGAAACCAGAATTATATGAGGATAAGAAGTGTGCATAATTAAAACGAAACTAAATATGTAACAGGAGAGTACATAATACTTTCAACTGAAGATTTTGAAGAAGTTGCCATTTTTAGAAGGGCGGCATGAGTACAAAAACATAGAATGGACATATTTTTGCATGAATTCTCATTTTACCAATAATATCTGTGTCACAAAACTAAAATATATTAATAAATGTTAGCAACACCTACGATTATTTTCTGCAGACATGTCAATTGCACTTATACTTGATTTGGCAAACAACTAATATTGAAGTTTGCCTATCACATAAAGGTATGAAATTCAAGAGAAAAGGATATAACCTGATCTTTATCCACCAATACTGCTCGTACACCTTCTGCAAAATCATGCCGCAATGAAGACCTCAAGGCAATGCGATACTCAGTTTTCATTACGCCACTAAGCTGGATTATCCCAAATACACAGACAGAATACTCATTAAATTCATGTTCAAAACACAGAATTACCGCCGCCATCGGGGAAAAATAAAGAAAAAGAAAGTGCTCACTGTGGATAATTCACTGTCGTCGTTTCCTAGTGCAGATGCAACCGCAGAGAAGTGCTTATTGGTCAAGAAAAGGGAGAAGGGAGCACCTTTTTCAAGGCCTTGGAGAGCTTCATTAGCCCACTCAGCAACTAGAAGTAAGAAATACTAGAATACTAAGCACTTAAAAAACAATTAACTATAATTTCAAACATTAGTGTTTGACATACATAGCAATCATTGTATCTAAGCATTTCAGTTTAAACAACCAATATGGTGATAATCATACCATTAGAGTCGGTGCTTGACTGGTGTTGTTTTAGCTCCTCAATGGTCTCAATAACAGATTTATTTCCTCCAAATGAAGAAATTATCTCAGGTAAAAGCAATTTTAACTGTGACTCAGAATCCGGGTTTGACTCATATCTTGCTAATAGTACTTTGATGTCCTGATGGGGATCCTGAGAGCTAAATAACCAATGAATTTTGTGTAAGATTGTTGCATTTTTTACGACTGGTATGTATGCAATCTTTGTAATTATATACTTCTGAATAAAGTACATTGATGTGGACTATTTCCAAAAGCAAAAAGAAGACCATGAATATGTAGTGAATACAGTAAATGACTTTTCACTTGTCTTATATCCGTACAATCATGCCAATGCATTATTATAATTTCATGGGTCCACTTCAATATAAACTGATGAAGTTTAAAGAGTGTTATAATCTAGAGAACGAGGTTCAAGAGCTGTTCAAAGGTTTGTGCCGACTTACAAGTTTGTTGCCAAAAGGGCCTCCTTGAATGAACTTAACTTTCCTGATGGCACATAATGTGTTCCAAGGCCAACATATATTGCATCTGATGGAGTAGAGACCCTCTTTCCGGTCAATCCAAGATAAGCACCTGCATCCAGTCAAGTACTCTCAACCCCAATTCAAAGATTTCACAGAAAGCAAGTGGAAGAACCTTTCAACAGCATCATAAAATTGAGCTAGTCCTTATTAGCTAGTCTAATAAAGCAAGGAAGAACTACATATGTTGTATCATAAAAAAAATACCAACAGCTCCTTCTCCCGGACTTTGAGCAGCTATATGAGCAAACCCTACATCTGGAAACAAGCCAATTCCATTTTCTGGCATTGCGAGAACAGTTCTCTACAAAAGTGTTATCAAAAAGATAAGTCATAAACGAGATCTAAAACACAATTATTATGAATTTACAAAATCTATATAATTAAAATAAGCAACAACTATGCTACAAGATGAAAATACCTCTGTTATGATACGATAGCGGCCATGACCAGATAAGCCAATTCCAAAACCCATTGTTATTCCATCCATGAAACTTATATATGGTTTCTTGTACTCAGAAATTTTGCATATCAAAGAATACTCGGCTGTGAAAACCTAAAATATGCAGCACAATAGGATTATTATTTTTATGCTCCACATTAACAAATCATGCAAAAATGCAGCAAAACATGTAAGTCCACAATGTGCTGACAACAATTGGTAACAGACAAAATGAAAAATTAACCGACAAATTGAACTGTCTAAAATCAACCAAATTACATTTGAATCTAATAGGCACACACACAGTAAAACGACCAAAACAAAAAAATGTAATTAAAGGGTAATCCTGTAATGGCAAAGGCTGAAGCATTCCAAAAGATAAGGCGTCAATAGAACCCAACTTGAAATGCCATATAACCCAAGACATAATTAACGTCGAGAAAGAGTTGCATATTGAATACATTGTGTTTGATCTACTTGACCACGAAAAATTCATCAATAACTGTATATTACCAATTATTTTAAAACATTGAAGTTTTTAAAAGCCATCAGTTCTGACAATGAAACTAAGTTTGTCTTAAATAGTGGGACTACCAAATTAGTTGTGTGGCTATACTGAACTCTGAAGTATACTTGAAGTAAAGATACCATCAGTTAAGAAATGCTAACAATAGCTACACAAAAGGTATTAAATTTGAATTGGCATGTTTATAATAAAATGATAGGGTAAGAATCTAATGGTATATAATTACAAAGGACACAACTAGACCTCAATCACATCTGATAGGTTGTTTTTGGTTGCTATGTGCTTCACATCACCGCCTGCAGATAAACTAAGATCTCGGTTACCAAGTAAGCGGTCATCGAGAATAGATAAAAATTTATTTGACAAAACAGAAACTTAAAGAAAATTTGCATAGCAACACAAGATAATGATGATGGTGATCACAAAGAAGCAAATTATATATCCAATGAAGCACATCACAATTACAACTAGATAAGCATGTATTAAGATACTTGAGGCTAAAACAAATAAATATTTATTGAGACCTTCTGCACTAAAGGTGTGCTTGTGTCCTTCTGTATTTCAGCAACAACCCCTTTAATATCCATACCTGCATTGACCATTAATGGTGACTCTCAAAACCTTACCTACCACTCAAAACCAAATAACCTCATATATCTAAAGCAGAATATCTAAAAAAAAGACTAGGCATTCTTAATGTATTTGATCTAGAAACATTCTTCAATAATACATTGCATCGAAAGAACAATGAATTGTGCATTTCTCTCTAATATGACCCAATCATACATACCGGCACAAAATGCACGAGAGGAACTGCTATCAACCAGAACACATTTGACATCTGGGTTCAATTCCCATTCATCAAGATAACTTTTATACTTTATATCCATATCTGCACCACAAAGATTTCCAAATCAAAATCAAACTAACCAAACTCACACATATTATAAAAAACTAAACTTTTTTGAATCCTACACATAATTAACTGAAAATTCAAAAAACTAAACTTTTCTGATTCCATGTCCTAGCTAGAATCATCATTCCACTAAAATATGAATCAAAATAACTGAAATTTTGCATTTTTTTAAGACCCTTTATGACAAAAATCACAAATAATTGTAATTTTTAAGTAAACCAGAAGCTCCATGAATGATGATTGATTGCGTTGGGTGTTGTTATATGAATAATAAGAATATGAATAAGTTGAACTGAAAAATTGTGAAACAAAACAATTAAGAAGTTAACATACTAAATCATAATCATAATTATAAGAAAAATGAAAAGAACGTAACCTAGGTTCATGGCGTTGAGAGCTTTGGGGCGATCGAGGGTGAGAACAGCGACGCCGTTAGAATTAACGGTTCCTTTGACGAATTCTTCAGCCATGGAAGAAATTGGTCGGAAAGAGAAGGAAGGTTTTGTGTTGGAGAGAGAATATGCAGATGAACAGAGAAAACGATTAGCTCCGACAGTACGAAGTAGCATTCTTTTCTCTCAAACTACGATACGATGTGGTTGTTCTTTTTTTGTTGTTGTTAACCGACGTAATAATTTATTGTGTGTTATTACTATTTAACCCTTCCTTTATCTTGCTATTTATGACATTTTCTATTTCTTTGCTCTCTTTTCTCAAGGTTAATTTCGCGGTTTCCTTTATTATAAAAATTAGATAAGATTAAAAACCAATAACTATGTAAATGAGTGTGATTTTTAGTTTCTATTTAATACATGTGTCAAAATTAAAATACACATGAGTGTACTTTTTAGTTTATATTTAATAAATATCAAAATTAAAATACACACAATAGATGGAGGGACTAATTTTTTTTTTTGGTGAAAAAATTTAATGGAGGGACTAATGATTTAATATATGTAAGATTAATTGTAATAAAAAAAATATACGTAAGATTAACATTAAATTAGACACAATAATTATACTACCGACTTTTGTTATTAATATATGTAAAATTAGTAAGAGAGACTTATAATAAGGGACAGAACGAGTATTACAAATCATAATAAACGAATGGCCTCACGAGATAGTTTCACACTTTTTTTTAAGCGAGTTTTCACGCTTCTATTATTCTATTTTCTTGATTTTTATTTTATTACATGAGAGTCCTCCTTTTCCCTTTTCAAATATTTCATGGGAGAGAATCTCCTCCCACCTGCATCACATCGTATCATATGTTTATTAATGAGTTTTTCCCTTTGACTGGAAGTAGATTCTTCAACATTCAATTTCAAAATCGAATTATATAAGTTTTGATTTGAAATAGTCTTTTAATTGATTAGCATGGTTCATATAAATGTTTCTATGGTGTGGGATTTCCTTAAGGCTTAAAATATTGGAGGTGTGGGTGTTGGAATGGAGTGGAAGATTTATTTTTCAAAATTGTATATGTACATACAGTGTAAAATATTTTATACAATTACTCAATATGAACTATTTATTCTGTCAAACATCCCACTACACCTCACTTAAATTAAGAACAATATGAAATATTTTTTAAAATTATGTAAATGTGATTGAATAATTGTGTGATCATTTATCATGTTTGAAATTTCTAGATCCGTCCTTGATTTTATTTTCATTTATATCTTTTACCTCTTTATTAATGAACTTCATCGTTTATTTAAATTACAACCCATTTTAATATATTTTGAGATAAGCACATAATCCACACTAGAGGTGTGCAAAAAATTAAGTTATCCCTAACCACACCACTAACTAAACCTTATCCAAATTAATTTGTATAAACCATTTTAAAAAAACACACACTCAATCCAAATAAAAAAAACCAAATGTAAACCATAATCATTTTTGAGATTTGGTTTGCAATAGTTTTTTTTTTATATATGAATATATAATTACACATGAATAACAGGTAGACGGGCAACAAGCTGCGCCGTTAAACCTATTTATATAGCAAAATCTAATCTTTGAAAAACAACATTCATAGACTTAGGTGACACAACATTGCTATGTATGACTCTTTGGATTATTTTTAAAAGTTCTACAGCCTCTCGTGCTAGAAGGTCAAAAGTGTCAAATGTAAAAGGTATAAAAACGTGTTGATTGTCACAACACACTTCATGTTTGACAATTTTGCTTGACGCAACTTTGAGGGTTGCCCGTCCCACAGTAAAATCACCACCTCTTAGTCCCACAAGTGGCGAAACTCCAGTCAAGTCTACACAGGCGTGTTTCCCTCCTACCCATCCATACACGAGAAGATCTGTTGGGCGAAGCGTCGATCTTCCTTCTTGTGGGTCAGTCAAGAAGTTCACTAGCGTCTCTTTCTTCACAGAAATTCCTGCATGCCTAAAAATATCATAAAGCACATCTCTGACCAAGTCATGCCTGGATTTTAAGTATGAAAGCTCCCTACAATGAACTGCATGCTCCCCAAAGGTGTCAAGACATGCTTTACGACAAACAGGGCAAACCTCATCCTTAAGAAATAACGGAATCATGAGAAGATACCTAAGAATGGTACGATACTCTACTGACGACATGTGTTGGCCTAGTCTATCAATGGGGAGAGTTAGGAGGAAGTCTTGAGCATGTGCCGCTTTCAAACACCCAAAAACGACTTTTTGTCTAGTAGTTATGTCGAAATAAGTTTCTATGTCTTGAACAATCTTGCCAAAAAGGAATTCGCCAAAACATGTTGGGCTTTTGTGGGGACGGTATCCTTGCTAGCAAAATTACTAAAGTCAAAAGCCGGAATCGTATCACGAAGACCATCCAAAACATTGCCAAAATCAGAGTCCATACCACATACTCCGCTGTCCCTCAATATATGATCTTGCGAAATTCAAGATTGAGCCCTGGAAATCACAAAGGCATATGAAGTGGCCTCTACTGCTGAATATAAACCTAACCCCCAAACTTTATAGGTAAAGAAGTAATCCTTCATTGGAGGTCTCCAAAGAACGGACCTCCCCCCCCCCCCCCCCCCCACCACAATGTCTTCAACCGTCACTCGCAACTTGGTATCAAACAGAATAGACGCCTCCTTTATATAAATTGGTTGACATGTTTTAAGCCAAATAAAAGCTTAAATATAATTATTAAAATATTAAATATTAATTTAATAAATAAATAAAATAAATTGGTGGTGGAGGGCCGGTGGTCAACGCGGCGGTCAACGTAGGACCACCGGCAGCCGGTGAGGCGGAGTTCCAGCGAGGTCGGTGCAGACGGCGGTTTTCCAGCAGAGAATGTATGTTTCTTTAATGAACATACATTCTTCAGTTAATAAACATGGGTTCAAGGTTACAGCAACGCATAAAAATGTCATAAAATATTGATTAAGAGATGCAAATTAAATAGAGTTTATAATAATACATTTATATATGTAAAATATTAATTCATTATAAAGTTTGTAGAATTAAAATTTATAGTTTAAAATTTAATATTTAATATTAAATAATAAAAATATTATTAATATTTATTTAAATAGGTTGGTTTATTAAACTTAAAAGTTTTTTTTGTAGTTTTTTAGCTAAATAAAATCATAAGAAAATCTTAACCATACTTTATTTAAAAAAAAAAGCATAACATTACATGAACCTATATAGATATAGGCACTTGTAGACCGGCCAGCCTATGTCCACGTTCAATTACAATTTGCTCCACCCGGTCCACCATACAAAAAAGTTTGTCGATACCTGGTACCTGAATATTCATTATACAGTAAATCATAGCAATTTGTATTAGCATCATTATATGATGTCATATCTTGAGGCAGTACATCAAGTCGAAAAAAATTTGAATCAATAGTCATTAAGTCTCCAAAAAGAGCTGAGTTTTCATATCCTTCTTTAGGCAATCTTCCACTACCCATGGGAGGACTCAATAAACCAGGTGAAGCATAAGTTTCACTAGCAAATCTAACTTTAGATGCTCCTGTGCTTAAGTGAGTAAATAGTTCTTTTGGCCAATATCCAACTTCTATGAGATCATCAAGAACTAACCACCAATGACCTGTAGATTTATCCTACAAATATTTAAGAAAATAAAATAGTCAAATAAGTTAGTACTAAGAAATTGTACTATCAACCAAATGAATTTGACTTTGCATCATTTAATATAATACCTATGAATTTATCCTACAAATATTTGTTGGAGGTGTTAAAGTATGTGAACTGTACACACACATTCACAATCTAATAAAAATAATTACCCGTTGGATTTTGACAGCAATAACATATTTTTTTGCCGATGACCCAATGGGAGTGGTGGGTGATTTGACAGATCCAAAGGCATACGATTTATCTGGACTGACTTGAACGAACCCAGGACAAAGAATATCATTACACCCATCATACATTAGCCTTCCATGATTTATGTGCCATGATGAAGTTAGTCGTAGTTGACTATCTCCATATAAGCCTGGATGTACCTAACATGTCAAGAAATGGGTACAAATTGTAGATTAGTGTGTTGTTCACTCACAAAAAGAGAAATCATATTGAATATGTATGTAAAAGGAGCACCTAAGAATGATGTGTTAATCCTATAGATTGTCTTCTTAGATAAATATTTTTTGGTATAGGTGATTTGGGTACGATCGTTTTTTAGTTTTTCTTATTAGTTGGTATTTTGATTTGGTTTACGTACTACCTAAAATATCAAGAAATGGGTACAAGATTAGTACGTTGTTCGCTCACTAAAAGAGAAATCATGAATATGTATGTGAAAGGAGCACTTAAGAAATGAAAATTATTTTCTTGAGTCAAAAAAGAAATGAAAATTATTTTCTTTTGAGTCAAAATTAAAATGAAAATTATTTTCTTTTGAGTTTTATTAAGGTATTTTTAGATGTTTTTTGAAATATCAATATAATTGAGATATCTTAGTTCTATGCACATTTTTAGACTTTTATGAATAATAAAAAAAAATAACAACATAGTTTAATATATATTTATTTGCTTAGGTGACAAAAAAAAGTAAAAGAAGAGAATGTTAAATGAAAGAAAGTAAAATTATCTTAAAATTGTTTAATAGGAATGAAAGTGAAAAAAAGAAGTAAAAGAAAATAATAATGCATATATATATATATATATATATATATATATATATATATATATATATATATAAAATATAAAATAAATGACGTACACAATCTTAAGCAAAAATAGGACACACATACTTATATTTTTCTTGACGGAACATATACAGATATACTTATATTTACTATTATATATTTAAAAAATATTTATATTTTACAGAATATATTGAATAGTCGGTGCATTATAAATTAATTAGTATTGGATGCGTTAATGTTTTTTTTTAAAAACTCGGTATTCGACCTAAAGACCGACTAATTTGAGGGAACCAATCACACCGTCCACTTATGGGATGAATGCGTTAATATTACAATGCAGAAATTATTAATAATTATAAAATAAAAAAAAATCAGAATGAATGTATATGTATGAATGAAACGGAGGGAGAGAAACTTTTACATAAAGAAATTTAACGAGGACAGACTTTTATCGTATTTTATTTTAAGGGTCTTGCTAACGAGTGCCCCGGAGCACTCTTTAACCATTCTATTTTAAGAAACTTTTTATTTAAAAAGTTAAACAACACAATTTCCAATGCGTTGACTTTACAAATTTCTATAAAAATTCTATAAAAACTTACTAATTAAACCCTTAAAGAGTGCCCGGGGGCACTCGTTAGCATTTGCCTTATTTTAATTAAAAACTCAAAATAATAAATTTGTATCATTAATTGACTTTGACCCTTGACATCAACTTCTCCCAAGCCAACATCAATTCAATGTCGCAAACTCTTCAACCCAGAAAAATAAAAACCAAAAATTTAAAATCTATTTAAATCTTGTCTTTGATGATTTTTTTTCATACTAAAAGTGGAGCAACACAAGAAATCAATCTTGACATCAAGCTTCAGAGGAATAAACAATAAAATCGGTCAACAAATGAAATTTATACAATATAATTTTTAATATATAATTAGTTTTTTCTAATTGCAAAATTTAGTTTGTATTAAAAAAGTAACAACATACAAAGCCAGTTTATATGAGCCAAAAGCATCCACCGGGTGTCATAGGATAGGAGAGTTAAATGGTGACGGAGATGTATTACTATTTTTGGATCCAAATAGAGAAAGAAGAAGATTTGTGGGATGAAAGATGAAGATAAGTTTCTGCGCTTTTTTGTTTCTCCTAAATTTAAGAGATGAATTTTCTTGTTGGAAAATACAAGTGTTAAAGAGTAAGAAGATATTTGAAGTGAGGAAGATGAAGATCCATTAAATTTGTTTAGCTATTAAAAATAATTTTTTTAGTCAGCATGTCACATATACAAAAAATGTCACATAATTATTGCCCAATGTTATTCTGTTAGTCACGCCACTATTTTTTTAACATAAGTTGAGGTTAAAGACTAAAGTCAATTTATTTATCTTTGTAAGTTGTAAAATAACTCAAGTGTAAGAGTTAGGAGATATAGATTGAATAGAGAGAAATTCGAAAATCAATTCTTCTAAAGAATTATTTTCAAAAATACAATAATTATAATAAAAAATACATGAACTTACGGACACACAAATTAATTATCTAAGCCTTAAATTAATTGCGAATTATTTAAGCACCATCGCACACAAAAGAGGGGGTTGGAGTTTGGAGTGGAACCCACCAAAACTTTATTTCTTTTGTAGTGCGGTTTAATTGTTCAAATCAAGCAACATTAAATAATAGTATTTCATATTTTTATTTGATCGTGTTTATGAATAAAATGTATTTTTTAGTTTATAGAGTAAATAATCAAATATTCAATGAACTTAAAAAATGTATTTTTACTTGTAAATTTTGTAAGTGGAGTATCTTCTCTTATTATTTTCTTTACTGTTATTGTTCTTCATATCTCTCTCTCTTCAACTAAACAATGCATTAATGAAAAATAACTTACTGTAACTCCGACATGTATGCTATTAAGTTCCTCTGGTGGACCACTTTCAACCCAAACTGAAGATGTGCTAAGTTGCCCAACTTCAAGTGATAGATTATATAAACTTATCTTTGCGTAACCTTCATTCATCACATTTTGAGTTGTATCGAGAGAAACAATCTAAAAAATACAAACAATTATAATATTTAGAAGAAAAATATTATTATTATTATTATTATTATATATAAATGCTCTAAGAATTCATAATAAAGAATCAAATATATTAATTAAAATTATCCACTTACATAATAGCCATGGATATTTTGGTCAATTTGTAATTTTGATGATGAATTAGTAACAATTTGATGTTTTCTTGCTCTCTTGTAAATAGGCACTTTTTGTGCTGAACATTCACCATCATGAGATGGTCTATTTCGCACGACATTCTTCGCGAATGTTGGATAAAGCTATGGTGCAATAAAGAGGAAACAAAACAGGATATAATTAAGTAAAATTGAAGAAAATATTTTTTTTTTGACAAAGAAGAAAATATTATTTTAAAAATGAATAAGAAATATAGATTTAATTATAAGAATTATATTAACATGTGTCATAATGTTATTAACTACAGTATAGTATTTTGCATTAAATGAGCAATGAATTTAAATTTTAAGAGAACAATGCACAAAATTTAATTATATTTTCTCTACATTTAATTCCTTAACACGCGTCCTTGAAATATATAACATTTTCTTAAATACTCCTTAATAATATGGGGCTGTTGTTTCAAAGATTTTTAACCGGTTTAAAGCTTCCCAAAAAGGCATATAAGGGGGTAGTAATGTTGTGGCAGGCGGTCATATGGGCTCTCTCACGAACTAGAAATGATGTAATTTTTGCAAGCAAATTGTTTGATGTTCAACAAGTGGTAAAGAAAATTAAATGTATCTCAAAGAAGTGGCTTTTGACAAATAAACGGCATTTCTTGCTTATATTACGAATGATATGTAAATTCTTTGGATTGTATAATTAGATGATAGAACAGGTTTTTTGTGGGACATAAGTTTAAAAACCTCATTTTTGTTTAAAGAGATTTTCATAGTTGATATACTTTCTTGTTTGAGTACCATATGCACGTATCCTGACCCTGTCATTATGGACATATATAGTACTTCTTATATTTTTCCATGTCTTGTATTTATAAAAAGTATTTTGCTTGCTGTTAAAAAAAAAGTCTAGTAATAACTTATTATTAATGATTCTATATCTTACTAATAAACTCTAGAAAATTCTGAAAATATGCATTATATTTTGATATGTACTGTATATTTAAAGCTTATTAGATAGTTTACTAGTATTTTTAAACTACAACCACTACCTTAAAATAATACTATGTTCATTCTTTTCATCTTGTATTATATTTAGAGTGTCAAGAAGATATAGATCGTTTGTAAAAAAAAAAAAGACATTGATTGAACCCAAAAATAATCTCCAACAAATTTTTTAAATAATAATATATTTTTTATTTGGTGAAAAAATATAAGTTGTAAACATTAATTTTTTTGGTACAATTTGTAAACATTATATTATTTTAATTCAACAATTTAATATTTAAATTAATGTAAAAGATTAGTTAACTTACTTACCATATACAATATACAGTCAAATGTCAACATTTGTAACATAAGCAGAAATCGACCAAATCAACTAAAATTAAGTTCAGAGACTTTTTGGTAAAAAAAAGAACTTTTAAAATGTTTGTATTTTACAAGAATAGAAATAAATATATTATAGGGACTAAAATAAAAATATTTTATATTTACATAAATCAAAATGATATGTAAGACAACATTATTTGTCACATAAAAATTGATCAAATCAACCTAAATTTAAGTTCAGAGACTTTTTGGTCCAAAAAAAAAGTTCACGGACTTTTAAAATGTTTATATATTTTAAAAAAGTTCACAGGAATAAAAATAAATATATTATAGAGATTAAAATTAAAATAAATTATATTTTCAGAGATCAAAATGATATGTAAGGCAAAATTTTACATTAAACTATTATACCTGAATTTTGTGATTTTTTAACGATGGATGTTGTAGAGCAGGTTGCATGTAGATATCAACACAATCAAACTCGTTGTCCACCTGAGCCTGGATTTATTGACCAAAATTATAATTAAACAATGCACTTACACGTAAAACCAATTAAAAAAAAGGACAATAAGTCGCAAAGAAATACCCTTGGACTATTTGATGTTGAAAAATAAATTTGTTCATTCGGTAGAGTTTTGTGTCTTGCATCAACTTTGCAACATAATATGCACAAACTAAAAACTAGAAATTGAAATAACGCCATAAAAATTTAAAGATGTTACTTTTTTTTTAAACTTATATAAAGGTGATACTTAAAAAAAAAATGTGATAATATGCAAGCATGAATACACACATATATATATACTATGGAGTGAAATAGTATAAGATAAGCTAATCTTAATTGATTCAGTTTAGATGGACAGTAGAGATTACTTCTTTTTTTATATTTTAAAATTACTTTTTTGACTAATTTTTATAAAATTACTAAAGAGATTAATCTCACTTATTAAAATTGCGATATACATAATTTAAATAATGATATTTCCAACTAAAACATAAATAGATAGAAGATATTTTTAGATAATAACCTATCTATAATATGGCCATTTAAGGCGATACGAATTAGATGAACAACAAATGAATAGATAACCAAATTTTTATTCAAACCATAACGATTATATCATTTTAGGCGACACGAATCTGATTCTTGCCACGTTCTCTTCATTAGTTTTTTTTCTTTAAGAAGAGAAACAAAGAAGGATAAATATATATATTTGTAAAAAAAAAGGTATATAAACAATAAAATAATATATTGAAATGGGTGAAAGAAAATGAGAAAAACTCTCCTCAAACCATAACGATTTATTTGTTACAAGTCATATACATATACATATACATGTACATGTTCATTTTTTTTGGTGAACTATGTTCATTTCTTTTTTTTTTTTTGATATTCTATACATGTTCATTTCTAATCATAATAAGATAGTAAACCTTTTGAGAAAAAAAAATACACATTAAAAGAGAGAGTTTAGTCATACCATTGTATTTTAGTCAAAAAAAAAATTACGTTATATCATTTTATTAGTGAAAAGAGGAAGGATCAGTTGAATCTAAAAGTAAGTTTCATAATTTACTCTAAATTTTGACCTTTAATTTCAATATCAATTAATGGCTATTATTCATTTTTAATATTTTTTTTTGTCGAGATCGGGGTATCCACCGGTGAATGCAGTGATTATTCACTCGTTAGATTGGAGACTCCTCGATGGGTATGATAGCTGACCCAAGGATTTTGATACCGAAGAATCGTTAGGACTTTTGATTGCTATAGAATGGGTTTATGAGCTAAAATATAAATTATTTTATAATATTAATGAAATATTTAAATTTTTTTAACGCATTAATAAAATATTTAACGTTATTTTTCTTATTATACTATTAATGAAAAACAATTTTGTAAACTGTCCTTATAAGTCTAGCACAATTGATAAAGGACATTGCACATTTGTGCAAGGACCGAGGTTCGAATCTTAATATTTTAAATTATACATTTTTAAAAATTATATATACAATATTTTAAATAGTACTAATATTTATTTATATATTAATAAAAAAAAAATACTGTCAAGTATCAAAATGGTCGAACTTTTTGGGACGGAAGAAAGTTACATTTATGAAAAGCCCGAACGTGCTTCTTCTAGTGCGATTTCCGTAAATGAACAACCGTCCGTCATCCACCGTGAAAGAGCTCTGCGTCAAATTTAGGTTTTCCCTTTTCTGTTATTTTTTTACTAATTGCTTTCAAATAATTCCACGAGATTGAAGCGTATATATATATGTACATAATAATTTCTGTATATATAATTGCATTGACATATTAATATACTATATGTTTGAGTAAATTATTATTCAAATCGTGAATAAGCTTTGCACATTTTTCATCAAGTTTTACTTTCTGTCGATGTCAGGGTTGGAATACAAACAAACAATTTTATATGCTAAAGTGCAGAGTTGGAAAATTTATATGCAAATACAAACAATCTTTGTTCTTGTCTTTTACTTACATTCAGTACGTGTAGTAATGAAAATATAACTTAGGGTTGTAGGAAAATAATTGCTTTGTATTATTGAACAGGTCTGTTAGTATTTGAAGGTAGTAGTATTAGATTTCTAGATCACAAGAAGAGGATACTATTCTATTATTCATTTTCACAGGTTGAATCTTTGATTTAACATCAATTCCGATGATTTGCTTTGAAATTCCTGGAATGCTACAGGTGTTGTGTTGTTTCTCATATTCACAGCTTAATGATTAGTATGTCAAATTGTTGAATCTGTACTTGTTGTTTCTCAGTATTTAGTATATATTTTTCCTTCTGCATGAAACAGGAAAATTGCAAAGGTCAAATTTACTGCACAATCGGGTTAAGACACTAACTTGCCATTAACTCTTGGGTGTATATTACAACAAAATTTCAATCGCTCTGCATGGGTTGGGAGATGTTATGTGAAACGCTTTAACAGTCACCAACAAACACACGCTAGCCTATTTGAGCCACATTACTTTTCTTTAAAAATTCTTTACCGGTTTACAGGTATATAAGTTGCATATTTTTAACACTCAATTTTTTGTCTTTGCCTCTAAAAAATCCCTCGCTCACACCAAAGGGATCGACAAACCACTTTCACAGCCTTCATTAAATCTTTCTCTTTTGCAAAGTCCACCACCAGGAATCTGAGAGTATCTTACAAGAAAACCCCCACCACGAACTTCAATTTCCACCACTATATCAACATGAAACCCAACTAATAAAGGTCCGAACTTTTATCCAACAACATCACAACTTCAAATTAGCCACCAAACGTCCAAACCTCTTGCTATAATCATCGAAGTTAGCAGCACCTCTTCCTCATCTTTATAACCATCAACACGATCCCTCGTCACACAAAGATCCAAAGTGTCTCTTATTCTGATTAAATTTTTTTGAAATGCAAATGGTCAATGTTGCTGAACAGAGTAATATGAGTGTTTATACTTATTAATTGCAAGAAAAAACAAGAATGGTCTAGATCTAGCTTAATATATAGATATTGTGGAGTTTTGATTGATTTCCAGTATTATACAAAATATGTTGTTGTATCAAATCAACGTAATAAGCCATCGGTTCTACCCCTTTTCTAAAAACCTACCGACACCACCATTCAACTGTACAACCAGCACCTTACCTCTTCTCCATAAGAACAAACAAAGTAGAGAAAGGAGATTCTATCACCTGAATGGAGTATCTAGCCTTCGCTTTGAATCCAATAATGGTAAAGAAGCATAGCCGTGTCACTATCTGATCTTTGTTAGGTAATGTTTTGCCTTCCAAATGATAAAAAAAATGGGTAAATAGGTTTTTAGCCTTGCAATATAGACGGATTTTGATTTACCCGCTGTAAAATAAAAAAAAGTTATCGCCCCTGCAATGTTGACGAATTCTTATTTACTCTGTTGACTTTTTGCTTATGTGGCAGGTTATAGGTCAACTTCAGTAAACATTTGATGATATGGCAGTTGACTTTTGCCTGCAACATAAACAAAAAGTCAACAGAGAGGGGTGAATCAAAATTCATCCGCATTGCAGGGGTAAAAGCCTATTAACCCTAAAAAAATTAATTAAAAAACAGTGTTAAAAGGTACAACCGGTAACTGAGGATAAAGTAGTGATATTTAATATTGTAATTGTGTTATTGCACTTAGAGGGGGAAGGCAGTTGCAAGTTTTTGACGATTGTATATGGCTAAGTTAGAAGAAATTTTAATGCATCTTTGTAAAATAATTTGTGATTCTCTTCATCACAGATAAGCTCCACTTTGATTGATTTGGGAGAGAATGTGACACTGGTTTGAAGAATAAGAGAAAGTAGCTAATGATGGTGGTTTCTTCTAGAGGTATAAATCAGCAGAGAAATAAAATTGTTGATGTTGTTGACTTGTTGAATTGCTAGGATTCTCAGTGCTGCTTTGGCTGTTCCTGTATTCTCAGTGCTGCTTTGGCTGTTCTTGTATTGCCGGTCAATATCATTTGGGGAAATGAAAGATGACAAAGATGTTTTTGCAAGCTTTTCAAACAATTGAAAAGGGTAGCCAAATTTTTTTTCTCATTGTTGCTTAGTTTTCCATTAGCTTCATAGAAGTTAGATCCTGGAATGGCTAGTATTATTTTTCCAGAGAAGTTTTAGTGAAAATGTGATTAATAGGTTTACCTAGAGCATCATATTTCATTTTAGATTAAATGAATCGGTTAGATTAAATTTGAATTTTAAGTAAGACATGTGACCTTTTTTCTTCCCATTCACTTGCAGACTTGCTCGTTCATCTCTCTCTTCCCTGAAATGCTGAAAGATGAAACCTTTATCTTGCTTTTCATCCTTAAATCTTCATCTTTCTTCCTTCACTCAACATCAAATTACGTCTTTTGTCATTGAAAAACCATCACCGTTTCAGTTGTTATTCACCTCTGCAATTCTCTGACCCAATGATTTCTTTGACGATGAATCTCTGACTCAAAGATGTCGGCGATTTTTCCAACCCATCTTGTTCTACACCGAAGACGGCAATTCTTCAACCTATCTTAATTGCTCTATTTCACCTACAAATCTTGTTATGGTACTTATTCATTAACTTAATTTTATACATCAATTTTTAGATTATTAATAGGTTGGAAATTATACCTGATTCAAAACCTAATTGTATTTGATACCTTAATTTTGTTCTGATTCATCAATTTATAAATTAGTTTTTAACTATTTCAATGTTTGTTTAACAGCTTGATTACATGGATGTTTGAGAAGAAGAGATAGTATAGTGTGATGATGATGATGATGATGATGATGATGATGATGATGAAGAATACTTGTAGATTAGATAGTATAGTATGCTAGTGCTAATTTGAAAAAATAATTGTAATTTCTGTTTTAATTTTGTGATGTAATTGACAAAATTGTATTCTTCCTGTGTACAAGTGAATAGTGATGCATTATAAAATTAGTAGTTACTGATTTGAATTATAAAAGTTCATGATCTGAGCTTAGTTAAGTCAGTGTAGATCTTTTTTGTGTATATGTGATGCAAAATCATGCACTAAAGCCTTTGAGATGGTGTGGTTCTTCGTGTGTACCAGTGAATTGTGATGCATTATACCAGATAGAAATATCAAACAGTTGTAGTATGGAAAATATTTAAGTAACAAAGTATTAGTAGTTACTGATACAAAACACTTATTTTAAGTAACAAAGTATTTAGTTTCCTCCGTAAATAGTAAATACTAATTGAGAGGTGGTTGAAATACAAAGTTGATAGATGGTTAAAAGTAAGATTTTTCATTAAATCTTTGGTTATAAAATTTTAACGAACATATTATAATTTTTTTTGATGCGGCTCTTGATGCAGTTACATTGCAGCTAGACATGTGATTAAAAATCACACTGTTTAGTACAAAAAAATACACCGCGATTGGAGTGTAATGCGGTTGTGGAGGTTACCACATCAACAATATTAGCGGCCTCAGTTGTAGACCGCAATTTAAAAAGCTTGCTTAAACCATAACGATTTATTTGTTAGTTTCATTTGCTATGAGTTAAAGTCATATACATAGACCACTTTATTTTTGGTTTTACAATCTCGTTAGATTAAAGGATGAGAGGCCGAGCTTTAAAAAAAAAAAGAGATTATAAAGAATGAAAGATGGCACAACATGCTAGTACAAAAGACGATCTAACTTCATATTCAACAGGTCTAACGAAGCCAACATTACTGTAGTACAGTATTGCATGCATATAAATAATGCAAGAAAACCATCACTATCTTGTAATCATATCTATATAAAGAAAGCTTGGAGCAAACGAAATTCATAGCAAGTGGAGAAATTCATTGATGTAGTATTCTATGGTCACTTTAAAACACCACATAATGTGGCACACAGGTCCTCAACCTTCTGAGGAGGGATGCCATTTGAGAGGGGAAAGTTACCATTCCTTCCATTAGTCTTGCAAGTCATGTCTATCTCCAGTCTATCTTCAGAAACCTGCAACAATACATCAATGAATTATGTTAGCAACAAACACTTAATAAAGGCGGAGCAACACACAAGAAGAATAACAAGTGTTCAACTTGAACAAATTGGGTAGAAATCTAACAACATCAATAACTAACCTCGCAATCTATCCCCTGGTATTTGCAGCTCCAACCCGGGGTAGGTACACAATTGAGATAACGACACCAGGAGCAATGATTTGTTAAATTAACCCCATTGAAAAGTAGTGTCATCCCAAGTATGAATCTGTCAACAAAAAAATCCAATTGTCACATACTAAAAATTATGAGAGAAAGAGAGAGAGAGAGAGTTGGCAAACAAAAATAGAAAAGAGGAATTACCCAACAATAAGTAATGTGATAGAGGAAGCCCTGCGAGATGGATTCACCGGAGGGTGAACAAGAACAGCAAATCCCAATAGAAAGCCACAAATTAATCCTCCAATGTTTCCGAAGTTGTCGGCATGTTGAAGAATTGCAAGCACTGAATTGATTAAAGTGCTTGCAATAAAAATCGACAACTTTTTTAAGTGCCAAACATATTTTCAAAGTTGTTCAGAATTAATTTGCCATTATTTATCGAGTGAATTATAATGTACCAAAATATGAGTTATTAATTAATCTAAACCCACAATTTAACTCAGTAAAAAAAACTCACACTTTAACACTAATTATTTATGATGCAACTATAGAAAGGATACTAGTTGTTTTCAAAACTAATAATGCAGTGGTAAAAAACTTGAATTTAAGCACGCACATAAATTGATTTATATATATGAGCATTTTCTATTGCCATATGTCAATAGAACTAAAATATGCACTAATCATTTTAGTTTACTCTACAAATATAATGTGTGTTGGAATCGTCCAAAGTATGAAAATGAATTCATTGAGGTTCTTACTCATATACACACAGACCACATAGTTATCACCAAGAATTCGTTGTGTCTATTAATAAGAGTTTTACGATCAATTTGTAAATAAATTGAAACCAACATTAATTTTTAACTATTAATTATCCATGTGTGTGTATATATAAAATAATGAGGTATTACCAAAATGTGAATGAACTAATGCAACAAATAGTATTAGTATAATAACATATGTTTTCTATAATATGTGATTCAGTTCAAATAAATTACTTTTATTTAATAGAGTTATTATATATCACAAATATTTTATTCACGAAAATTTACAAAAACATGTCAAGAGTTTATAAAGGAGATAAAAAAATAGTTTATATTCTAGTTTGTGAGTTTTAATTATTTAGTGTGCGAACAATACAAATCAATGCAAATCTATATTGCGACACATTTAAAACCAAAACTCTTTAATAGATAGTTTAATTACCTTCCTCTGATTGAACTCCCAAGTAGAGAATATGTCTGAGAGCATGCCTCATGTTATGCCTAGTAATGCCCCAGAGGCACCAACAGTGACATGTGACCGAATAAACAGCGAAGACAGTATACTGCTCCCCAGACCAGAAATAAGATAAAGGAGTCCAACTCGAACTACAAATTAAACAATCAACAATACTCTTAATAATATATATAAAAAATTGAAATTCAAACTAATTATGCATTTCTAAGTGCAACATACCAAATCCGAATTCCTTCTCAAGAGGAATTCCAACTCCTAATAGACCCAACATATTTCCAATTAATGGCACAGCTCCTTCATGCAACCATATTCCTGTGAAAAGGCGCCCTACTTGGTGCATATGAAGCTTCCTTCCAACATATAACCCACCCATCTTTCTTAACCTGACGTGAAACGTACGGGTGATCAACACAATTTGAAACTCAAACCAAAAATTAAAACACAACAACAGATTAGATGAAAACATAACTAAAGCTAAGTACGGGTGAACATCATTTGTGGCCGTTTAAAAACATTTGATCATATTAGCAACTGCCCCTGAATACTATCATAATAATATATCATGAAAGAGGCAAATTAAAGAGCAAATATTGTGTAAATGAAAGATGAAAACTCTTCCATGTATATATAACCTTTAAATTTAACTAGATTTTGCTAGCAAATCAACGATATTATAAGGCAACCTCTTCCATGTATATATAACCTTCATATATACTACAGTTCAATTCAAAATATTATGAAAGAGGCAAAGAGCAAATAGTCAAAGAGCAATATTTTCATTCTGTTTTCATATAGCAAATAGTCATATAGCAAAATAGTCAAAGAGCAAAAACATTTTAATCATTATATATAACACTATTCTATTTTTAAAAAAACAGAATCAAAATAGTCATATAACAATATACACAAACTTATTCTACTAACACGGCCACATAATGAGATGAAAACAAACTTATTGCTATATGAAAATAATGAGAAGGAAAAAAAAAACTCACGTGGTAAGAGACGGGCCAAACAAAGGGTTTTGATCCAGTGGTTGGAAAGAGAATCGGCCAAATAGAGCAGGAAAACACACATTAGGAGGATATGTGTGTTTTGCACAATTGTTCCTGTGCATGATGAAGAGGAAGACACCCACATTGACTGCCACCAATGTGGGAGTCAGCCATGGGAACCACTTCTTCTCTGGCGGAGGAGGAGTATCTTCCACGAGTGGTGGAGGTTGAGCTTCCCTATCGACTTGTATAGTAGAATGAGATTTTGTCGGGCTTGGAAATTGGGTCGACCGGCTCTCTTGTCGTGGAGGTGGAGAAGAAGCTTCCCCATCATCAGCAGAGGTGATCTCTTGCTGAGAATGTTGCATGGTGGTGGTTCAGATGGTGGTGGTAAAGGTATAAACTAAGAGGTGTGGAAGATGGCAAGATGATAGATTGAATAAACACGTAAACACCCAAAGAAGTACCCCAGTTTGATATATCCTATAAATCTGAGAGTTAGATGGTATTAAATATATCTTGCTACCTTTAACTCGGTTTATTCAAAGATAGCAAGATAGCTTCGGTTTCCTCACTCTTTGGGTATTTCCTTCGGTGTTTACTTGTTGTTGTGATGGTAAATCTGAGAGTTAGATGGTATTAATAACTCAGATATATCTTGCTGCCTTTAACTCTGTTTATTCAAAGATAGCTTCGGTTTCCTCACTCTTGGGTATTTCCTTCGGTGTTTACTTGTTGTTGTGATGGTGTGGAAGATGGTAAGATGCAGATATATATAGTACTTCTTTGAAGTTTGGCGTCTTTAAATGCAACTGATAGCTTTATCAACCATCTCATAATTTATGTATCTACTTGTAATTGTCTTTAATTCCTTACGTCAAATTTTCATATTTATTACTCCCTCCGGTTCTAAATATAAGAGACTTTTTACTTTTTAGGTTTATGAAATAATTGATGTATTTGGACTGTATTATGAACCAAATATATCAATCATTCCATGAATCTAAAAAACAAAAGTTCTTTTATATTTAGGACCAGAGGTAGTATTTAGCAGATTTATAACTAGGTGTCTAGTTGACATAGACCCTCTTTTGAAACTTAAGTACTAGAATGGATGATTCCTATAAAAATGTTATGTACACTTGAACAAGTATCAAATATGGTCCCATGGTCATTAGTTACATTAGAATCTTCAAATGGATTTTCCACATGGTCCTATCCTATGTTCCTCAAATGGATTTTCCACAAAACTACAAATTAAAAACTATACAAAATTTTAGCTAAAATTTGTCTAAAGGAATTATAATTAAAGCACTTTTTCATGAATGACACTAATAAAAACAAAGGTTACAGAAGGAATTATTATAGGATTTTGTTAAAGATTATATTTAAAAAATTAAATATGTTGATTGAGTAAATGTCAGCTGATTTCTCTCCACTGGTGTGGTGATTTCCCACATCAATTGAATCTTTTTCTTTCTTTTATTTGATATTAATTCATCAGATTGTGACATTTTGCTTATAAGTCTATAATGTTGCCATTATTAGTAGCATTGTTTATGACTTATGAGAATGACATTAACTGGCTTACAACTAGTAGTACTACTATAGTATCTACTTGAAAAAACTAGTAGTACTATATTACCTACCTTACTTATTTCTCTTTTATTTGAAATTGAAATTGAAAAAAGGAGCTGAGAGTCTTAATGCTTTTTTGTTTTTCCATCTAAAATTCCTTGAAGTGTAAAAAAAATTAAATATAGGGTGGGTAGTGTGTACGTACGTACTTGCTATACTTGGAGTATCAAATATATATGGTCCCCATGGCCATTATTCTCCCTAGACCCTAATTAAACACATTCGGAGACTTAAAAGCTAAAACAGTAAGCTTTTAATTACATTCCACCTACAAAGAATGTCATATTAAATTTAAGCTATGTTCCTCAAATGGATCTCCAACAAAAATTTAAAAATAAAAGCTATACTAAATTTAAGCTAAAGTATGTCAAAAAGAATTATAAACTAAAGCTCTTTTTTTCATGTATAATACTAATGTAAGCAAGGTTACAATGTTACCAAAAAAAAAATGCAAGGTTTAACCAAAAAAAACAAGGTTACGAAAGGAATTATCATATAGGATTTTGTTAACGAAGCATATTTTAAAGAATATATTTAAAAGTTTATTTATTCAAAAAATTAAATATTTTGATTGGATAAATTATTCATCATTTTTTGATCAGACAAATTCTAACAACCAGATTAAACCTATTTTTTTTATAATGGGTTAAACTTAATTATTCTTTATTTTATATAAGCGGACTAAACTTATTCTTAAAAGAGTCTTGATAATTAGTGTATAAAAACATTTTTATTCCTAAATACATAAATCGAAGTTCTTAACACTATTCGTATGGTCCTATTGTGTCACATATAGTTAAATAATTTAGACAAATTTTACTTTATTCATAGATTCTTATTTTGATGTACTTAATACATTTAATTTATTAAGTCCCACAATATCATATATATTTATCCTTTAAAAGAGAAATAAATATTATTTTAACTTTAAGAATCAACAACAAGATCTTTCCGTGAGAACTTTTTCTTAGAAATAAAAAATATATGCATTAGTTTAAGGAACTAATAAAAATAAAGGAGAAAAATGCATTAAAAAAATTAAAATTTAGACTTTCAGAAATATTCAACTATACTGTACAACATTTAAAAAATATAATTTATACATCTAACTATTTAATCAATGTATAAAATGTACTAATTATCATTTACTTTAATTAAAGCTTAATATCCAACTTAACCATAATGGAAAATGTATTACAGTACCTGTTTTCCATACTAAATGCCAACTGAATTTCCCTCCCACGTCAGTCGAATCTTTTTTTGATATTAAACTTCATCATATGGTAGGTATGCACAATTACTGGTAGTAATCATGACATTTACTAGTAGTAATATTCTCTGCTACAACTAGTACCTAAGCAAATATTCTCACAATTTTAGTGATGTACTCCAAAATGAAAACGATACCTAAATATTTTGGGAACATTTTTCTGAAGCAATTTTTTTTGGGAGCATGATAACATTAAATTGATCATGTAGAGATATTTCTGAAATTAAGTGAATAATGTTAAAGATGTACTTGATATTTGATCTATATGTTGTATATTTTAAAAAGTTTTATATTATATGTATCTAATAATTTTAAGTGAGAAAATATTTATATATATTTTATTAAAAAGATATTATTTGTGGATATATTTACTTAGTCTTATCTTCTATATTGAAAGAATAATTTCACTTAGTCAACACTTTAAATACATACTATTTCTTATTATTGCTATTGATTATCAAATCAAAAACGTTATTATTCCTTTTAATCCTAGTTACGTTAAGAGGATTTAATTGTTTTGATTGAGAAAAAGGATTCGTAGCAGTAAGGAATTCGATGTTTTTGTATATATAAAAGAGGTACGTGCATTTTGTGGAGGGACGGTAGGGCTGTGCACGGGTCGGTTACGGTCGGGTTCGGTTTCAAAAACATAAATATGAATCAAACCGAGTAGCATAAATAAGGACCCATCTCCGACCAACAAAATCAACGGTTAAGTCGGGTGACGGGTTGAACGAAATTGCGGTTTGAACGGATGGGTTTAGTCGGTTTTCCACTATTTCTATGTTTGTCTTTTGTCTCCTCCATTTGGGTCTTTATTGGGTATGAAAAAAACCATGGAAGTAATAGAGTTTTGAAATTGAAACTAACACCATAGTTGCTTGAAACGAGAATCAACAGTAGATGGTTTGGATAAGTCAACATCTCATTTGATAAAAAAGAAATTGAGAGTGAGAGTGACAGTGTGTCACGTGGTGTTTTGATAAGACAACACCAAATTTGTAGTACTTTATCTTTGATTTACAGCTGTATATATGTTTCTCTTTCCTGTGTACATCATCTCTATGGCTAATTTGCAGGTGAATTCTCTTTTTCTCCTTTTTAATTACGACTACCTCTGCTACTCTCCCTTGTTGCGGTCGGTTTCGGTCACCGGCCACCACAAAATTTCAGAACCGCAACCGACCGGGTTCAACCGTTCAAACCCACTTTTTTCTATCCGGAAAACCCGACAACCGTTGTATTTCGGGTATTCGGGTATCGGTCGGTTTATATTTTGTTGCACACCCCTAGGTAGAAGGGAGTATGTAACAGGAGTATGCTATAAAAAATGAGATGTTTTTCTTACAACTTTATAAATAATGATACAGAGTCTAGGTTACCGACTTTGTTGATATATGTGTGTTTTGATAGCTTCGATATGTTTATCGTCAAGATGAACCGGTTGTATTATGAGAGAGTTGCGCAATATTGCGGATAATTTCTTAGTTCAGTGCCACAACACCCCTCCAATTATTTGTTTCCAGCCATTCGCAACAACACAATATAAAGTGAACTTAATTAACATTATACTATTCTAAAAATCACTTTTGAAATAGTGATAATTTGGAGGACTAATTTGATATAGTATTATAATTTCAAGGACATGTATTTTTGGATCGGTTGACAGTAAATTAAACGATTTTGTAAAGTTATAAAGTGTAGCTTTTTTAAAATAACTTAGTTGTATTAACTATTACACTAATATCAACGTGAATTCAAATATGCACTAATTTGAGTGTTTACTCATATAATGAGTGACTAAATATCGCTTCTAAGAAAACATATCAATGATAATAAAAACAAAGAAGAAAAACTTTATATGTTTCGATTGAAAAGTCAATGCTTGCTTTACAGCAGCAATATCCTTGAGAGCAGTCTTAGTTTATGATCATCCTTTTCACTTGCAACCAAAGGCTTAGTCTTAAACTCATCATCAAATCAAATTCTACACAATTTGGACAGAAATGTGTCCAACCATTTTACCAAGTTTTCCCATTATATGAATTGAAAGAAGCTATATGTAGCCTATATACTCTCACAGCACACCGTCACACAACACTTCCTTAATTATGTTATAATTAATTACTAAATATTACTAATTATTATATTGGCCAAACTAAAATCTAATGGACAAGTACATATACCTAACATTAGCATCCGTTTGGTTTGAAGGAAAGAAAGTAGGAAGGAAAGAAAACACGGAATTCGAGGGATGTATTTGAACTATAAAATAGTCTAGTGTTTATTAGGCTATATTGATGATTATTTTTATGATAACTTAGTTTCTATTAATGTTCCAATTGAGATGATTCTCAAACTATGTTTCTCCTTTTTTTGTCACTAATGTTCGGTATATATATATATATATATATATATATGTGCATTTCCATTAGATTTTTTTATGATAATAACTTAGTTCCTCGTCTCATTTTTTATGATTATTTTTTTATAAATCTAAATTTTTATGATGTAACCTACTCATTTATGATATTTTAGATTTTTAGTGTTTATTAGGCTATATTGAATATTCGTGTCACTAAAAATATGTCTAATAAAGATTTGTTTTTTTGGTAACATATTCAAATTGACTTCAAATTGATCTGATATTTCTATATTGAATACAATATTTGATGTTACAGATGATTTTTATAGTAAATTTGAGCTCAACCAATTCAAATTATATAAGTAGAAATGATTGTAAATGATTTTAGCCATCAATTAAAATCATTAATTATATAAGTGGCTGATATTTCTATGTATCAAAGAATTCGTACCATCAAACATATATTAGTCTTACAACTATTACAATTCATGTTGTACAGTTTTTTGTCGTGCAAATGCAAAGTTAATCATTAATACAAAACAAAAGAGTCAAAAAATGTCTTAAAAAAAAGTGAAAAAATATATTGTATCAGCATTTGGTTTTTAATGACCTAACTGTGGAGGTTAAATTAGATCTACTCTAGCACCTTAGCATTTCGTTTTAATTAATAATATTTAGTTTTGCTTTAAAAATTTCAAATAACATACACTCTTCAACTTTCAGATTAGCAGAGAGATTTCAATCTGATATAAAGATTAGTCTTTAATCTGATATTTTTTGTTTTTAATTTTTAAAACCATCAAATTAGAAATAGTTTTTAAAAGTAAGACTTCTAAATATATTTTTTCTTTTTTTAATTTACTTTTGGGACGGAGGGATTTACTTGAAAATTTTGTATACGCATCAACTTCAGCATTAAAAGCCCTTCTCATAATGATTTATTGTTGTGAGTCACTTTACTTGTTGAAAATTTCATGTGCTAACCAACTACAAATAGACATCATAGCTATGAGGCAAAACTACTGAATGAATTTATTGTGTTTCCTGTCATTTGATAAGTTGGAAGAAATACATTTTTATGGAGTTTTGATTTTTATATCTTTCTATAATTTTGATTGAAAAATGGAATTGGAGTTTGATAAATGTACGTGCCAATATAATTGTTGTGAATGATTGTTGTGTTTTAAAATTTAAAAATACACACATAAAATGTTGCACAATAGTATCATGTTTTAATTCACATTACATATGACAATGGTCCCCATGGCCATTACAATAGAATCTTCAGTCCATTAATTAAATAAGATGTCGTTCCTCAAGTGGATCTTCAACAAAAAATTTAAAATTAAAAGCTATGCTAAATTTAAGCTAAAGCATGTCAAAAGGAATCATTAAACCAAAAAATTTAAAGCTCTTTTTTCATGTATAACACTAATAAAAGCAGGGTTACAATGTTACCAAGAAAGAAAAGAAAAAAAGCAAGGTTTAACCAAAAAAATTATCATATAGAATTTTGTTAACGAAGCATATTTTAAAATTTATTTATTCAAAAAAATAAATATTTTGATTGGATAAATGATTCATCAGTTTTTGATCGGATAAATTCTGATGATCAGATTAAATCTATTTTTTTATAATGGATTAAACTAATTCTTAAAAGAGTCTTTATAACTAGTCTATAAGAGCATCTTTATTCTTAAATATATAAATTGAGGTTCTTAACATTACGGTGTGTTTGTTTTGAGAAAAATTTAAAAGAGAGAGTTAGAGAGAAGTTGGAGAGAGATGTTATATTTCTCTTGTTTGACAAGGAGAAAAATAGAAGAAAGAGATTGAAAAAGCATGAGTTCCACCACTTTTTGTGGTTCTCTCGTATGAAAAGAGATAGAAAAATGACAAACTATTACAATTATTTTTCTATATTAATACCCTTTATCCTCCTATTTTTTCCATTAAATAATGGTTTTTTTGTCAATTTGCTATAGTTTTATATTCTAATTCTCTCTTCTCTATTTCTCTTCTTTTTCTCTCATACTAAACGATACATCAAATATACTCTATTTCTCACTTATTTCTCTCATCTCATACTCTCTCCTCTTTCTCTCTATTCTATTTCTTCTCATAGACAAACACACCCTATTCGCGTGGGTACTGCATACGGTGCCATATAAGATTGAATAATTTCGACAATTTTTACTTTATACACAAATTCTTATTTTTGAGGCACTTAACACGTTCATTAAGTCTCACAATATACCACATATATTTGTCTTTAAAAAAAAATATATGATTTTAATTTTAAAGATCAACAAGATCTTTGCAAGATAACTTTTTCTTAGAAATAAAAAATAAATATATGCATTAGTTTTAGGAACTAATTACTAACATATTTAACTATACAACATTTAAAAAATACATTTTTTAACTATAAATTAAAAAATATAAAAAACTACAATTTATACACTTTTTTTTTTGGTACAGACAATTTATACACTTTACTATATAATTAATGTATAAAATGTACTAATTAACATTCACTTTAATATTATACTCCTATATGATTTTGATAATATCATATGATTGTGACTTTTTGTCCGGTATAGGTATGCATAATTACTAGTAGTAATTATGAGAATGACTGGTAGTAATATTCTCTGCTACTACTGATACGTAAGCAAATATTCTCACATTAACTGCCTCTCCTATTACTAGTTACGCATCTCCGATGGTGATAAGGTAACTAGTACAAAAAAATTATGTTTATTCAACTTATATACGTGGTCCCTACAATATCATGTAATATTTATTCAACTTATATATGTTTTACTCCAATGGTACAAAATTATGCAACTCCTAAGATACTCATATTTTTTTATATATATGGAGAGAGTTTGATTACATATACCAAACAAAAAACTAACATTAAATTGATGGTACGGTATCTTAAATAAGGTACTTGAATCATTATTTTGATACCATTAATACCACATCATCATTGCTCCAATGGTAAAAAAAAATAAGATACTCATTAATAGTCTATGAAACTCTCTCAGATACTCCTATTGGAGATGCTCTTACGTATCAATGCCTATCAAAAACCCTAAGAGAGAAAGGTACCAGTAGTAAGTAACTTGAAAAGCCAATGCTTTGATTTACAGCAGCAACATTCTTGAATTGTGTCCAACCATTTAGACAGAAATGTGTCCAACCATTTGACCAAGTTTTTCCATTATATGAATTGAAAGAAGCTATATGTAGCCTATATACTCTCACAACACACCGTCACAACACTTCCTTAATTACTAAATACTCCGTCCCTATCAAATTATAAACACCTTTTCAGAAAAAATTTAGTTCTAAAATATAAGTCTTTTTGCAAATTATTAAGTGTATTTATTAGTACTTTTTTTCTTAAACACACTTCTAATTATTACTACTAACTAGCAGAAGACCCGTGCGATGCACGGGTCGTGTAAATTACGATAATAATTAATTCTAAATTAAAATTTAAAAATAATAATAATTTAAACGATTTGTTAAATATTTATACTATGCTTTTTGTGAATTAATTTTATGTGTTTTTATATGCGGAAATATAAGGAAGTGCTAAATAAAGCGCTAAATAAATTTTTTATGTCTCAATATAATGAAGTGTTAAATAAAGTTTTTATCATATGAATATTTAAAATTTCGAGTTTTAGTCCCTCAAAACGTTTTAGCCAATTTTTAGTCCTCTAAATATTTCCCGTCATGATGTTTGATATTTCTTTTAGTCAACTATATGTACTATTTACATTTTTAATGAGATTTTTTTTTGACAAAATTCTAATGAAATTTTATATTAATGTTTGTAATATTATAAAAAAAATACTCCACAAAAATTCATATTTTAAGCGCCGAAAACATAAAATTCATATTTAATCCATCCATTATTATTGAAAAAATATGAATTATTACAAATATTTTTAATGTCCCGTGTGTTTTTATTTTATTTAAAGTCATTATTTGTGTTTTTACAATGCAAAAGATAATTATTAAGTGATATTTTAAATATCAATAATATTAGTAAAATATTTCAATAAAATATTTGTTTATTTTGTATGTGGAAATTTGTTTAAATATTGTCACGTGCCCGTTGAAAATTTTATATGTTTATATTTGTGCTTATAAATATTTTTGTAACATTTGTCGAACTTATGAAATATCAGTTACATTTCTATAATTGATTAAATCACATGTAAATGTATAAAAATTGATAAGTCTTATATATATAACATATTTGAACCAAATTAATGTATCTCAGTGACGAACATTCATCTCATATTTTTTTTATACATGCATGGGGTGACAAATACTCATCTTTTATTTACAAATACTCATTTTTATTTATAATTAACATCTACCAATGCAAAATTATATAAATTCAAATCAAGCGATAATACATTAGTAAAATAAATCTTAATAAAACGTTGAATATTCTTTAATGAAAGTGAAAATACAAAGTGAATAATAGAAATAGAAATTAGATAATAAATAAATACTATTAAATTAAAAGAGAAAAAATAAAATAAAAAAAGTTGAAAATGAAAATAAATTAATTAAAAAATAAGAGAGAGAGAGAGAGAGAGAGAGAGAGAGAGAGAGAGAGAGATAATAAATAATGAAAAAGTAAGAGAGAGAATAGTGGTGGAAAGAGAAATAATAAAAAATTGAAAAAAGTAAGAAAGAGGATATATAAAAAATAATAAAAGGAAATTAGATGTGATTTGACACATAAGGGTAAAAGAGTTGAAACTTTATCAAAATATGTGAGGACAAAAATGGAATTTTGGTAGTCATTAAATTTATTATAGTAGTAGTAGACTTGCATTTGAATAGAAAAAGTTAAATTTCTAGACATACAAACAAAGGACAATTTGATAAAATTAACACACAAACTAAATACAATAATTACTAATTATTAGTTTATTACTGGCCAAACTAAAATCTAATGGTAATGGTGAAGTACATATACCGAGTATTGATGATGATTTTTAGGATAACTTAGCTCCTAATGTTCCAATTGAGATGATTCTCAAACTGTTTCTTCATTTTTGTCACTAATGTTCGGTATATATATGTATGTCTCCATCAGAGGCGGTCCTGCTATTTAAGAGGCCTTGTTCGAAAATTAACAATGGACCCTCTAAAAATAATAATTTAAGAAAAAAAAAACAAAACATCTTATATTTAAATTATAAATAATATAAAAACAATTATTATTGTAAAAAAACGTCAAAAACAAACATATCCTAATAAGAATTAAATTTATTGCAAAGATTTTAAATGATATAATAATTTAGTCTAAAATTATTTCTCGACTTTAATTTGATTTAAAATAAAAGAATTAAAATTATTTATAAAAAAAAGTGTAGAAGTTAAGTTTGGAACTCAAGACCTCCTAAAAACAAATATTATTGACAACTAATTAACCACCATTCTATTGATGAGAATATGATATATTATGAACATTAAAAATATATAACTATTATTATAAGAGTTTATAATTTAGAGGCCTTAAAATTTATCGATATTTTGAGGCTTTGTGCCGTCGCACATGTCGCACACCCCCTGGGGCCGGCCCTGGTCTTCATTAGATTTTTTTTTATGATAACTTAGTTCCTCATCTCATTTTTATGATTTATTTTTTATAAGTTTAAATTTTTATGATGTAACCTACTCATTTATGATATTTTAGATTTTTAGTGTTTATTAGGCTATATCGAATACTCGTGTCACTAAAAATATGTCTAATAAAGATTTGTTTTTTTGGTCAACCAATTCAAATTATATAAGTGAAAATGATTGTAGATGATTTTAGCCATCAATTAAAATCATTAATTATATATAAGTGGCTGATATTTCTATGTATCAAAGAATTCGTACCATCGAACATATATTAGTCTTACAACTATTACAATTCATGTTGTACAGTTTTTTGTTGTGCAAATGCAAAGTTAATCATTAATACAAAACAAAAGAGTCACGGGGTATTAGTTAAACAAAGAGGGGTATTATTATTCTGGGTTCCGGTTTGTAGTTTTGGGTATGCTTTAGCTGAATCTCTATCCCATTTTTTCTTTATTTGTGATTTTTTTCAAAAGGTGTGGAGTGATCTTCTTTAGTGGGTTGGTGTCTAGGGAGCTTTACACTCGATGTTATTTTCATGTTCATCAATTTTTAGGTTTTCAGTCATGTCAGATTAAATTAAAAGACTTTTTTCAGATTTTATGGTTAGCTTCTATATGGTGGATTTGGAAAGCTCACAATGACTTTTTATTTCAAACCAAATCTTACGAGATGTCTTAGGTCTTGGATCAGATACGTCTTCAGGTTTGGTGGTGGTTAAAGGCGAAGCAAAATGATTTCTTGATTGATTTTGGCTCTTGGTATGTTAATCCATGGGTTTGCTTAGGGTGGAGGGAGGATTGATCCTTTCTGTATTTCTTCGATATTTTGTTTGGTTTTTGGTTCGTCTCCTTAGATACCTTTGACTCTTTGTAACTACATTTTTTTCATCTAGGTGAGTACACCTTATACTTACCTAGTGCTAGCTTAATATAATTTCTTTTGGTTGTTTAAAAAAAAACAAAACAAAAGAGTCAAAAAATATCTTAAGAAAAAGAGTGAAAACATATATTGTATCAGCATTTCGTTTTTAATGATCTAACTGTGGAGGTTATATTAGATCTACTCTAGCACCTTAGCATTTCGTTTTTTATTTTTTATTTTTTTTTTATAATTATTTTTCGTTTTTTAATTAATAATATTTGGTTTTGCTTTAAAAACTTCAAATAATGTACGGACTCTCTTCAGCTTTTAGACTATCCGAAAAACTTCAATTTGAACTCAAATTAAAAGTGTTTGATTCATCTGAATTCAAATAATAACTTCTTGTATAAAAAATTAAAAGACACCCGTAGAATGAGAAGCTAACCAAATAAGTATCAACTTAATTACAAACCTTTTCTAAAATAATCAACATGGATGCGATAGAGATCAACCAAATAAAAAAAATGCAAATCTTATTTATTAAATTAACAGTAAAAATGCTTAAAAAAAATAGTGAAAATAGGGAATATATTTCATCGATGCCACCGGAACAGTAATCGAAATCGTCTTTAATTTGTTGAATTTTCTAGAATCCATCTTTACATCTAATCACATTGGCAGACTTGCAATAAAGTGCATACAAACAAGAGAAAAATTTGGAAAATAATCGATTTTATAGAGGGTGTGGTTTTTAAAGAAACAAGTCTAGCAAATTATTTTTTTCTTTATTATTTTACGTGGTGTGGAATGATACTGCTTAATGAATGTTTATTGAATACATAAACAAGTTGTAACTTTTATTGTTGTTGTGCTAGAGTGAAAATTAATAAATAGTCTTTTTTTTTGTGAGATCAGGATATGCACCGCCGAATACGACGATTGTTCATCTCGTAAGATTGGAGATACCTTATAGGGTGTGATAATGGACCCAAATATTTAAAGTTTCTTCATATTCAATGTGAGGATCAAACTCTCGATCTTTGATTAAGAGAGAATGAACTCCAACTGCTCAACTACATCCTCTAAATTATATAGTCATATTCTTATCCTATCTACTTCCGGAATGGAATATAAAAAATTGAACAAATTACAAATATTAAAACAACTAAGTAGTAAATTTCTATTAAAAAATAATACATTTATTAAAAAGTTATACAACTAATACAAAATGCACAACTCCAATAAAAAATTATCATTTTAAACTTTTTAACATATGTAAATTTGCATGTCTTTTAATTTCATATTAAAAATATAGTTGACGATATTTAATTGATGTAGTCGCAAAAACACCTTCCATAACCTATAAGATTCACTAAAAAAAAAAAGGTTGTAGAAGATTCATGATTTTAGAAGATTAACAAGTTGAAACTGCGATTCATAAGTTTTCACAATTTTAGAAGATTCACAAGGAGAAGACGAGATTCACAAGTTCATACTCACTCATGCCTCATAGGTTCGTTCAATCTTTGTTCAGTTTCAATTTTTTTTCTTTCACACTAAGCTATTCAATCTTCGTTCAGATTCTTATTTTTTTTTTACTAAAAAAATATATTCATTTAATCAAATTGGTAGAATATATCAAACAATACAAATTTAAAATCGCTAAAAACTGGAAAAGATGTTTCTACGAACAAGCTCACAACATCCATGTTAATAGTATACAACAGTAATATGTCTACAAATATGACAAATGCTACATATATGATGAAATTGAAGTGTCCGAAATACTTATGCTTCCAAATCTTTAACGTTGAAGCCGCAAAAATCATTAGTTGAATATGCACTTGATCGATTCTAATCTGCCAAACTGAACCAAACAAACACCGCACAAGAAGAAGGGAAAACAAAACGCCGCACAAAGACGACGAACAACACAACGTTGCACAAAGACGACGGAATCACATAATAACCAAATAGATGTGAAATCACTTATTTAAATAACAGAAAATAAAACTAAAACTAAAACTAAAACAATTTAGAGGGGTGATTTCGAGTAAAAAACTGACTCTAAACCACCCCTCCTTGGTGGTTGAAGAAGAAGAGGAACTAGGTTAAAGTTCGGAGCGACGGCTGAAAAAGAAAAGAAGTGATTCGTTCAAATTCATTTTTGTTCTTCACACTAATGGTTGGTTTGGTTGGAGGGAAACAAGGAAGAAAGAAATTGAAACACATAAACAAATGCATGTATTTGGACTATTTATTTTAATAATATATAAATGCCAATATTAGCATGTAAGATATATAAAAAAATTTCCTTTCAAAAAAAATCAAAATTTTATAATTTTTACCGTTAGATAGATAATTAAAGATATTAATAATCAAAATTGTATTTTAAAATACGTTGGTCAAACACAATTTTATATTTAAAGACGAAGTTAGTACTAGTAATTTTTTTTGAACAAGTTTCAAATTTTGATTATTTTTTGGCTTTTTCTTATCTACCCCTACAAGATTTAGCGGTATTTACTCTCTCAGCCACTCAATAACTTCAATAATATTTTAACCGATATATATTTTTATAAAATACACTGTTAGATTGAAAGTTTATATCATATAGATTATTTGTATAAAGTTTCAGACAAATCCAAAATCATGTGATATGTTATTAAGACACATCAAAATTAACGGTTTCTGTGATTTTGGTTAAACACCGTTAATCTTTATATGTCTCAATAGCATATTAAATCATCTTAGATTTCTCTAAAACTTTACACAAATGATCTATATGATATAAACTTTTAATCCAACGATATATTTTATAAAATTTATATCGATTAAAATATTAATGAGTAGTGTAGGAGTAAATACTCCAAAATCTTGAAGAGGTACACAAATTGTCAACTTTTTTTTCCTTCTTCTAGAAACCGATTTTTTTTTTTTTTTTGGTACAAAGAAACCGATTATTATTACTCCATTTTGAAAAGAATGTGATAGTCATTGGTCAAGAATGAGTTGCCATGTACGACCAATAGTAACTTAGGAAGAGACTGTCTCAATAACATTTAAAAATAAAATAAAAAAAATAACAGAAAATAAATTAATCTTCCTTTCTTACCCTTTCTCGCTGTTTCTTCACTCTTTCTTTCGGCGGAAACCTCTCTAATCTCAGAGTTGTACAAAGCCGTAATTTACCAACTCTCAGAGAAACTTCTCATTCTCTCTCTCTCTCCCTGGATCTCTTTTATTGACCATCACCGTCAGCTTCATCAAAAAAGCTGCATAACTGTTTCTTCATCTCTGCAACATTCACTTTATCATCAACTTTTAGGGTTCCAATTCAATTTCCACTTCAGATTACGTAAATATATTTATTCTCTTCTTACTTCTTAGGCAAGTGTTCAATTCTCAGATCTGTTGTATTTTCATTCTTGTTTGATTTGTATGCTGTGTTTGCACTGGTTTATAATGAATTGTTTGCAAAATGGAATGTTCTAGATTTTTCTTTTTTATTCCTTGTTTTGGAAAATTCTAGAATCTAGGTGCATTGTATGGTATGGATGATCATCGATTTAGGAAGAAAGCATGTGAAGTTTTAGATAGTGTATGGTTCTATGTGGCAAAAATTGATTATGACTTTATTGATTTTAGTTAAAAAGTGATTTTAAGTTAAATTATGATTTTAGTTAAAAGTGATTTTAGTTAAATTTCGGGACCGAAATTGAATGCAAGTATAGTTCATTTCTCTGTAGTTTTTGGAGTGATCTGATAAGAATTTTGGTAAGCATTTGTGAATTGCTTGAATGAATTGCTTTTTTTTTTGTTGATATTTATGTGTTGTGATGTGTTTAACAGAAAGTGGAGATGAGTCGAATAAAGGAAGATGAGAAAAATGAACGAATAATTCGAGGTCTTCTCAAACTTACACCGAATCGAAGATGCATTAACTGCAATAGCATGGTAGGATCTTTTTCCTGCTCTTCAAGCAAGTGAATTTTCTTACTATGTAGTTTATGCCATTGAATGTACTATAGGACAACATCTCAATAAAAATGTATTTGAAGTGCGAAACATTAGAAGTCATAATGCTGAAGTGGTAACCGTTCAACGGTAATGATCAGGGCTGTGTAGAGAACTTAATAAGCCTAACAGAAATATTTAATAAGATTATAGTTTTTTTTTGCTTGATGATATGGCTTTTCAAAGTATTTAACAAAATTAGCATTCTTAATTATTGTACTTAATAATAACATAAAATACACCTTTTTTGAAAGAAGAAAAATAAACTGTAACGCATCGAGATATGAAAATCCAAACAACCTAGTACATGTTTTATTATCAATTTAATGCGCGTTATATTTATTTTATTTAATCACCTCAAAGATAGAACCAAAATGTCGATAAAAAAAGTGATAGAGGTACGTTACAAGCTTAGGTCACTACACTGCTTGTTATTGATTTATCTCACTCTGCTAGCGCAGATAAACTCTATGGAATCATGTTATATATGTATTTCTTACAATTAAACAGGAGACAAATGTTCTCAGAATTTTATTTATGTTCACATGGATGATAGCAGTTCCCTGCCCTAAATAGTCTGTCTCTTCTAGATTCCATGCTAAAACAGAAATGTCAAATTAAGTGTTTGTAATCTTTGTTCTTTACCAGCTTTATATAATGTTGTTTTTACTATACTCTTCTGAACGTGCCTAAGAAATATAGTTAAATTTGATACTTAGACAAGTCTGTTACAATAAACCCTTTTTTATTACTCTCTTGTTAGGGACCGCAATATGTATGCACAAATTTCTGGACATTTGTTTGCACAAACTGCAGTGGACTACAGTAAGTACTTACAATCTTTTTACTTACAAACTGTACTGTCGTTAAAATATAGAGATTGATGATTGTTGAATAGATATTTTTTAACGGTATTCCATATATTTTCCACTTGAACTACAACTACTAACAATGAAGCCTGAAATGTCTGTATATTAATTGTACTTCTTGAGTATCGTTTTAGTGTTGTTTTTGATGGATCAGTGTTCATAAATTGTATACTAAATCTGTTTTTCCTTTGGCAATATATCCTGCTTACTGGAACTAGGACAATGAAGTTTCCTATTTCTAAACTGATTTTTATTATAATTTCCAGCCGGGAATTTACTCATCGAGTAAAATCAATATCCATGGCTAAATTTACTGCACAAGAAGTTAGTGCACTTCAAGAAGGAGGAAATCAGGTACCCATTCTCATCTGTGCTTAAACTTGTGCAAGATTTCTTCCGTTTCATTGATGTTAGATATTATTTAAAGTTGATTTTCATTCAATCTAATATTTGCAGCGTGCAAAAGAAATATTTTTCAAAGAATGGGATCCACAAAGTAATTCTTTGCCTGATAGCACGTAAGTATTTGCTTGCTAGTTTTTTATTTTTTTTTTAATTTTTTTAATTTCTAGGGTGCATTACTCTGATTGTGGTGTTTGTTGCCAGTAATGTTGACAGGCTTCGGGACTTTATCAAGCATGTTTATGTGGATAGGAGGTTCACTGGCGAGAGGTCCTATGACAAACCTCCTAGAGTAAAGGTCGTAAAGTGTCTGTTGTCATCTATCAGATAGAATGTGCTCTATTTTACGCAGACACTATTTGCTCTATCATATCACATGTTCAATTTTAATCTATGATACACTAAATTGGCAATATCATTTATATATGCTTCAACATTTACAATATTTTGACATATTTGCTAAATTTTAAAACAGCTCAATTAGTTTATGAAAAAACAAAGAGAAGTAGTCCTGCCCTGTTTTTTTGTTGTCGCCATGTTTGAGTTAGAAAAAGTATTTTTAGAATTCAATATGTAGGGATTCATGCCAATAGCTGTAGGCTGTGTCTGAACAAATATCTTAATTAATCTATTTTCATGAGACTTCCCGAACACTCATACAAGTAACTATGCTTGGTGATAAGCCCATATAAGTTGTTCCTAAGTCAATTCAAACACACCCTTAAACTAGTAACACTTGGCTTTTGATTTTGAATTGCTTAAATGTGTTAGAGAAATCTCATTCTCTTGTGCTGCATCTCATACAGGGTGACAAGGATGATTCCTATGAAAACAAGAGGCCGGAGATGTATCAGGGAGGACCTAAAAGCCCTCCTTATGAGGACACATATGAACGTCGTTACAGTGACAGGTCTAGTCCAGGTGGAAGAAGTCCTGGATATGATCAAGAAAGGCATTATCCCGATCATAAGAGAAGCCCCGGTCGCCCTCCAATAATCAATGATTGGCGTCGTGAAGATAGATTTGGGGGTGGACAGAAATTTGAAGATCGTAGAATATCTGATGGCAGTAATAAGATGGCAAGCCAATCTCCTGAGCGAGCCAAAGACCTGGATTCTTCAAGCCCACCACCTGTTGTCCGACCTGTTAGAGAAATTCTGGGAGAAAATGTTGTACCTCTACGGATTAGCGAACCTCCCAAAGCAAACAGTGGACAGGTTGCTAATGGCTCAGCACTCACACAGGTGAGATTATATCAATGATCTTAGTAATGCGGCTTAGTATTTACTTAGCACATACTTTAGTTTTGCTCTTTATTTACTTTCTTTAGAATGAAGTTTTTTCAAGGCCTTAGTTTTCCTTTCAGCTATTAGACACTATTTATGTAGAATCATTATGGTGAACCACCTGGTGGGAAATCGTTCTTTTGGGTTGTTGCAGTTCTTTCTAAGGTTCCCAAAATTGATTTCCTATTCAGAATATTTTATCATAACTTTCTACTACAATTGCAGAGAACGGCATCTTCCAGTAGTTTGGCATCCAGCAATGGAACCCCAGCAGAAGTTAAGCTCGAGACTATTAGGAGCCTTATTGATTTTGATGATAATCCCGAACCACCTATTGCTCCAGCAATTCCTCAACCCACACAAACTACCGTGGCTCAACTTGTGAATCCAACAAATTCTGGTGATAACAATTGGGCCTCCTTTGATGTTGCACATGAGGTAAAAGTATCTCAGGGTCATTCAAATGTAAATCCATTGGAATCTATGCTGTCCCAGTTGTCAGTTCCATCATCCTTACATGCTCAAGTTTCTGGAGCCCAAGGTGGTCACTGTCTTGCAGTAGCTATTTCTTTGAACAGTATTGCAAGTTTGTAACATTGCTAAATAATCAATGACTGACACTTTATCTGTTTTACCTGCAGCGCCTTTGGCAGGATCAACTATTACTGCTGCCGCTGGAGCTCCAACTGTGAGCAGCTTCACAACTTTCCCAGCCAGTGTTGCTTCATTAACATCTTCTGGATCGACAACAGCACCAACTTTCAATAATGCAGGCTCGTGGCCTAGTTTGCAGTATCAGCAACAGCAACCATTGTTCACATCTACTGTTGGTCAGCCTACTATTCAACAATCTACACCACCAGTTGGCGGAGCTTTGAATAATCAGGTTTGTCTTATTAAGTAGTTGTATCAAATGTTGTGTCAATTAGTTAAGGTGTGATGTTCTTTCACCCTTTCATAAAAATATAACTCGGCTCTGGATCACATCTTCTGTACCCACGATACAGGGGCATCCAAGCACACTAGTGACACATGTGTCAAAGGTTGTCAATGAAGAAAAATCTAACGTTGCTTCACAAAATTCTACTGTAAACACAAAACCAAGTGGAAGAAATGAACTTCCTGAGGTATTATTGACTCCTTATTTGGCTTCATAAAGCATCTATATTGTGTGATTGCTTATATATATGTCTATTGTTTATCTTAGTATTTAGTTGTGATTTTGCAGGATCTATTCGCTGTAAACTATTCATCATTTCCTGCTCCAGTCCCAGGCTGGCAAATGGGTGCACCGCCTGGCATGGGTCTCTCAGTTCAATATAATAATGTGATGGTACTGTTAAATTCCAAATCATTAGCTTGTGACTTTATAACTTAATCTGTGGCTACAGGCCAGTACCATAGTTTGATGCATTTTCTCATAAAATTCTTCCCACTGTTACAGTCCATGCCGAGTTTCCCACAACCATCACAATCTACAAATCCATTTGATGTGATCAGCGAACCAACTCCAGTTCAAGCCCAAACTGTACGTAATTTGTTTATGTACTAGTATGTAGTACTCCTAGTGATAGTTTGTGCCCATTTGCTCTTTTGTATTGGTTGTGTGAATCTATTAGAGTCCTTAATAATTAATATCAATTGGGGATTTGGCTCTTCTAAAGTGCATGATGTACTTTACGGCCATTGGTGGATGATAAATACATGTTTGAATCTTGTCCTCTGTTGAGTTAGACTTGTTTTTCCTATCATTATTTACTGTGGTGTACATTAATTACTGAAGTTGGCACTTTACTGGTATATACTGGAATTTTTCTATCATCTGGCATGAAAAAGCTGGAATGTTGAAGTACGACATGCTAACTTTCTAATATGTAAATGAAAATTCACCATTTAATTCAAACTTAGTATTACCTGTTAATTTATGTTTAGAGACAGATAGCACAATGTTCTCATAATTCCATCATTATATGTACATTTTGATTGATGCTATATGATTGACATTCCTTTTTTTTTGAAAAGATATGATTGACATTCCTTGAATGCAGTTTCCTTCTATGTCATCTTTGCAAGGTGCTCTGCCTAGTGTAACACCTTCAGCTACAGTGCACCCTTCAAACATGGGTAATCAATCTTTTGCCTGGAATCCAGCCTACTCGTTATCATACGCACCAATGCTGCCTCCACAAGGACAAACTTTTCCCTCTGCAGTGGGACCAAGTATGCTTTCTATCATTTCCTCAATCAATTATTTTCTTGCCTATGCTTATTTGCTCTTTATCTGTATCTCAAACCGTGTCAATTTTCAGAGACATACATGGAGCAACAAATGCCAACTAACATGCCAAGGTAACTATTTCTCAGTCCTGATGATTATTTACTGTTTCCATGGCCTGTTATAGGTTAGATTATTTTTTTGGTCTTGGAAAGTGGACTCATCTTTTGGTTTATACTTTATAGTCATTCTGTTGTTGACATTCATACTTTGTAGCATGAATTCAGTAACAAAGTTTGCCCGAAATTCACAATAAACACAAATTTAAGCACCTCAATTCCATAGATTCAGTACTATTCCTTGAGTTGAGTGGGTTAGTTGTGATTACTGTGAGCTCAATTTTATTTGCAATGGTTTGTGAAGTAACTATTGAAAAGGACAATTTATTATGGTTGTATTGTATGGATATAGTTGATAATTATTGGTTGTGGTTTGCATTACCTTACCTTGACACTAAGTCACTAACTGAATGTGTAGGCATCAAGGAGTTGGGACTTTTGGAACAGAAGGAACTGCTTTTGGCTTCTCTAATATAGATCAGCAGCTCAATGGTAGGTTGCCAGCCTCTGCCACCTTAAATCCCTTCCCTTCAGGAGGTAATCCATTCGGATGATCTTAAGTTTTTCTGCTCGGGCACTCTTTTTAAACCAAGCATCAATTTGTTGCACCCTGTACAAATATGATTGAAGTTCTTTGTACCATTCTTCAGTCGAGGGGAAACATTCAAGCGCATTGAGAGAATTATAGTTGGTCATCGGGGTTCAAATTCAAATATTTGTACCTTGCTTGTAAATTATCTGTTGCTATAGGAAATATCAAGGCAAAATATCTGCCTGTCAAAGGAAGGGGGTCTTATAGGAATGATAGAATGAACTGATGTATGTGAGAAAGGAGTGCAGAAACCCCTTTTTGCAGATATGAGTATTTCTTGTAAGTTCAGCCTTGTGTTGTAGCGTCGGTTGCTTGATGTTGTGTTTTGGCAATCCTGGTTGTATTATTATTTTTGATTTTGCTATTAATGTATTATCCTGTAATTTTAATATTTGGGTAAAGGTCTTTTCTAGTCCTGTAGCATGTTAACTGTTTGGTGTCACGATTTAGTTCTATAGGATTATTGCAATTATCGTGGTAACTGGTAATCGATTAGTGGTCGTTTATTCTTTTATTGTACACCCGCTGCATGCATTGTACACTACCGTGGTTCTCTGTAATTTTCCTTTTTGATGAACGACTCTTGTTTAAATTTAACAAGATGAACATTGATATTCTAAATTATATGACTCAAAGATATCTCAATAAACTTCTATATGATGAAAATATTATGCATAGGCTTTTACCATCATTAGATTAAGCCTCCAAAGTATTCCTTAGAAAACCCCAATATCCACCCCATAAGCTTTCTCCATACCTAGTTTAAAGATTAGATCTTATTAAAGAGACAATATGTTGATTAGATCAAGGAATGTCCCACAAATAGTAGCTGCGCACAACTATACAAATACAATAGTCCACCAGATATAGTAGAGGCAAATTTTTTGAAGTTTGCCTAGAAATGATATTTTGATTAGGCAGTTGTATAAAAACAAACAATTTTCACCCTGGAACAATCAATTACTAAGAGGAGATTTATTGTGGCATATGAATGTTTGTCTCTATTTAAAACAATAAATCTTGTACCAACAAAAAAACAATAAATCAACAAACATACTACAACACATGAGTTTACTTGAACAATCACACTACACTATTAACAAAAACAAAACTATTTCATTACGTATATGAAATGGCCTTTAGCAACACATTTTTTCCATAAGGATGGGTTAGAAGTTCCATGCGATAGGATCTAATGAGATAAGAAAGTTTTCTACGCAGACGACCCTGTTAAATAAATAGAAGAAGGAAAAAAAGGATTAAGCAAAAAATTTGATAACAATTTGGACACAAACAAGATCTGAATCAAAAATTTGACAACACAGTTAGAATTCTAAGACAGAGAGAGAGTAGAACCTGAGTGAGTTCCAATGCTCTCTGAGCTACAAAATTTCCATAGGGATCCTTAAGAACATTCAAGATATTCCGACTTTTTATCATCTCCTCGACTATAATATCAACGTTATTCTGGTTAGAATATCTCAATAGATCTTCCATCACATTGCTTGAATACTTGTTCATTGAAAGTCTAACGAAATTTCCACGAAGGTTTTCTATCATCAGTTCATTTGCCATGGGAAACTCTCTTTTAATTACATATTGTACAACATAGTTTCTGCAAAGTGCAAACATACAAATGATAAAATCAATTATTAAAAATACTATTACTAGCTTTAAAATGAAGAAACATAACTATTTTAATCAAGAGTGTACCCTAATGGATTTTCTGCTAGAAGCATAGAGTTTAAGATAATTTCAGAAACTAGCTCGTATGTGGCTATTCTCCCACTATAGTCAAAGCATTTTTGAACAACTGAACATCCAATTTTGTCTGTTGCAATATCAACACAATTTCTTGCTACTTCATCCAAGATAATCTGAAACAAAATTTTCAATTAATTGACTGTGTAATTGATATTTACTTGTTTAAGCATTAAGCAATATAATTATATAGTCAAAAGGAAGGACTAAGACTTGGCCATAATTAATTACTTTTTGGAGTTCGGGAGGGAAAACCTTCACACATTGCAAAATGACATGACCACCATTAAGATTTTTCATCAATGCAACAGTGATACGCTTCATGGTATTCACAACCATAAATTTCATGAATGGACTTGTGATATTCTCCAGCATTATCTGTATAACCCGAGTTCTGCGAAGAAAAAATTTACATAAATTATCAACAACAAGAATCAGTCCTTAAACTACTAAGTAAGGTCGGCTACATAGAAGTTTGAATTCAATGACTTGTATTGTATTGTTTGATCTTTTTTTAAAAAAGAAAAATTGCTGCTGCATTCGGAGTTGCGCGTCACATCAAGTTCTTTTGGTCTCTACTATCCTAATTCAGATTGTATCAACTGCATTTGACCATGATTGATCTCAAAAATATCAAAGATTGTGATCACAATGTAAAAACTTTAATGATATTACATACCCGTAATTGTCCATGCACACGTCTCTAAGCTTTTGATCACTCGAGATAATCAATAAAACAATAAAATCCATCTGTTGCCATGTGAATTTTTCCCTTGCTTCAAAGATCATTTGAATCAATTGGTTGCCAAAACGGTGTGTCATGAGCATGTGTAAATAATCCTTCACTTCTGAGAGGATCAGCTCAACATATATCGGGTTACACTCTTCGATCGTCGCTTGTAGATATTGACAATCACATGGATCCATTGCCATTGAAACCACCCTCCCTATCCACGGCGGTGGAGGGATGTTGTGAAGAGGCATTCGAGGCACGCTGCATGCCTCGAAATAAGTACTCTTCCTAATGTTATAATCCTCATAATAATCATGTGGGAACCCATGACCTTCTTGAGAAACTTCATTGTTTTTCAAGAATTGAAGTTGAAGAGCAAGAAGTTGTTCCTCCTTAAGGCGAAGAGCAGAAGAACGGATTCTTCTCATGGCCTCCATAGAAGAAAATGAATAGGATAAATATTAACTAGAGAAACAGATTTGGTACACTTATTCATAAATACCTGTGTTGTTTCTATATATATTCATCATGCTGCGCTTAGAGTTTTAGCTGTAGATTTGTAAATAAACAGAGAAAAAGAAAGAAAGAAAAGACTTTGAGTAGTAGAAGGACTCTGAAATTTGTTACCGCTCCGTTCCTATTTATTTGTCGTAAAAAAATGTATTTTTGCCCCTTATCTTTCTTTTATACCCTAATTTTTTTAAGAACCCTAATCCCTATTTTGTTTTTTTTGAATACATTATACCCTAATTTTAATCCACTAATAAATTCATATTTTTTTCACACACTTTCTCTTTAAAAAAAAATATATAAACAATAAAAAGATTATACGAAGAAGTTTAATAAAAACAAATATATGCGATAAAAAATACTATTATATAGTAAAATTTAGTCAATAAAAAAATTTAGAAAGAAGGGTAATAGACAAAAATAACTTAAAATTATTAAAATAAAAAATAATCTTTTTTTAGTAAAAAACGACAAATAATTTGAAACAATTTTAAAAAGGAACAGAGGAAATATTTTTTTTACTGACTTTTACGCAAATCTATTTACATAGTTTGTTCTATCGTTAACTAAATAATCTAGAAAAAAACTCTAATGTATTGTTTAGATCTTTGATTCGATATTATCATAAAAAAATATCTTTGATTCGATAAAGTGGTTGTTTTTTTATCAAAAAAAGAATAACATATAAAGGTTGTTTGGGTGAGAAAAAAGATAATGTATCAAATTTTAAACAGATCACGTATTTTTAGTTTTATACTATTTTTTTTAATCAAAGTTCACCTATTTTTTTGACGTCAAAATAACAAAGTTCATATTTAAAAAACTTTCTCTATATTAGTCAATTTTTTTTTCTCTATTATAAAAAAAAAAAACTATTTCTCTTGTAGTTGTATAATAGCATTTCATAATGAGATGTTCAAGGAGTCTTATACTGGTAAAGTTGGCAAAAAGCATGCACCCTACAATGGTAAAGTTAGCATAGAAAAACTTCTCTATCAATGAGAATGATAATGCAAAAAACTATGATTGAAAAATGCATATATTAAATTGTTTTACATAACATTATGCTCTCTCATTGACAATGTACAGGTAAGAGTGTAGTTTTCTCTGTTAATCACTTCATAAAGTGAAAGGACTGTATATCTTCATGCGGAAATAGAACGGATCCAATCCAACCAGTATGCGTGCATTTGTACCAGAAACATTGCTTCTGTCCGGTGAGCCCGCTAAAGAACAATCAGTTGTTCTGTCTAAGAACTTCCTGAATGAATGTAGTTGCAATTCTTTTTCATATCTGCAGATCAGAAAGAGTCCACTATATGTACACCTGAGATTTGGGACTGTCTGAATAATATCTTAATTCTTAACAAAATCTCATAACTAGACTAATTATGTTTCGACTTTCTCAAGTAGAACCAGCTTGTCTACACTTCCATATCATTGGAGCTACCAGCATCCATACTATCAACAAATATTGTTGTAAGAATAATGAGGAAAGAGTCAGTAAAGCTCTGTTAATCCGAGTTAAAGGAAAGTAAACATTTACTGAATAACTCAAAAGTTATTTAACACACCAACATTTAATTGCTTTCATTATGCAATCTAGTTAAGTACTTAATTCAGACTATGATACCACCAATTCTGACATTCACTGCCCGCATAACAAAAGTAATTCATAGTCACGCAGAAGAAATTAACAGCAGTACATAACTAAAATCTGTCAAACTCAAGCAAATAACATTTAACCATTGCTCCTACAATGGTCAAAGACGAGTTAATAGCGGTGCGATGCATATGATTCATTGGACACTCCTACACATTCATCAAATCTCTAACTACTCTTTCAATTCCAACAACTTTTAGGGGTTTCCAATTTACAAATTTAATCCTAAGGTCATCACTAATCCATGTCATTAATTGCATATTAGAGGCCTAAAGGTTGTCTTAGTGTCTTACTATCAAGTACTACCTCCCGTTCATTTTTAGTTATTGTTTTATGATTATTTACACATAATAACAAGAAAACCAATAAATTTTGTTAGTTTTAATAAATTTACCTTTACTATTTAGGCATCCTAAAGGTAAGGGTATAATTTATAAAAAAAAGTTAGTATAAGAAAAAGACAAATAATTGGAAAAGGACAAAAAAAGTATACTTTTGATGAAATTATTTGTCTATTTCCTATAAGACCCTTACCAAATTACACATAATAGACAAAAAATAAATAGTTAATACTGTACATTGAAAATTTGAAAATAACAAATAAATAAAAATGTAAACAATCAATAATTAAAAAATAATGGAGGGTGTATTGATTTTCTTACAATAAACACAGACTGCTAGCCATTCATTTACTATTCTGACCCAGGTGCTGGTCCATCCCACATCAATTGTCCATCTGTAGAAGATTGAGAGCATACCATTAATTTGCTATAATATAATTAACTTCCAAATTCCAATGAACCTATCTACTAACACTACAAGCGAGAAGACGAAAAAATTTAATTTCAGTAACAATGTTTATGAGTGCTGGCCATTGTGTTAGCTTATTGAATTACTCAGTGTCTCGGATCCAGAATGATATTTTCTCATGCAATTAAGGCAGCTATAAAAACTTTACTGGAACTGCATTTATTGGATTCTTTGGTTTCTGAATTTGTATGTAATCATTGACGAAATGACAACTAACAACGGGAAACACATTTGCTTTGTTTACCCATCTTTTTTATTTCAACATTGCCGAACAAAACCAGAAACCATACAGATAATATGATATGGACCAAATACAGGAGAGTAGGAAACATACTTTCTCATAGCATGATGACTATTCCATCCAACTAATAGCATAGCAAAATACATTGCTCCAGTGGCAAAAACAAAATGGAAGAAGCCATAACCATACGGTACATCATCCTCGGCTGGTGTATCATCCTTCCGGAACTGCAGGGATTTTCAGATACTTATTGGATAATCTAATAATAAAATTTAGACTAACTTCAGAGTTTCTGACTAACCTGGAAGCATTTGGAATCTATGCCTGTTGAAAATGTCGCTATAACAATTGCAAGTATTGCAACAACAAAGCTCTGCCAACAACAACCATTGTCATTTGTCAACCAACAATGAACATAATGTGTTTCAAGATTGTCAAATTAGTTACCAAGCCATCATATAGAAGGTATGTTCATATGTACAGCCAAAAGGGAAAAGAAAAATAAAGATTTTAGTAATATACAAGTAACATTACGCTATAAATTCTGGGAATAAATATCAGTTTTTCATAGCACTTATTTGATAGATACATGTTTGTGACAATGGTAATGAGCATATAATTGAGCTTTAAGCCAAGACTAAATTCAATATAGACATATATATTTGTAAGTTCACAACTATTGGGTTTAAAGACATTCTAAAACAGTTCAATTTTCTGAAGCAAAAATAGATAAGTATTACAATGATGCTTAGCCAGTCTGTTTTGGTTGCAGTGTCTGACTTCCTGATGCAGTTTTCTCCAGCAGGTTCACTGCATATAAATATATTCCGACACTAAAATTAAAAAGAGGTAAAAAGGGGGAAATTAAGAGAGGTTGCATAAGTAGAAAATGAATAAAACCAAAAGAATATACAAATGCCTGTCTTTCTAGATTGTTTTACATCAATGATTTCTTTGGGAGATAATACCCACTAAACAGTAAAAGCTAAATGCATCGGATGGAAGTACGGATACATATGTAAAAGTGGTAGGAAAAATTTGGTAGCCCTGCCTTCTAATAGCGCACCAGCAAAGAAAGACAACATAAAGCCCCATCAGTCCTGGAGTTAGAATGCCACCATTAACCTATTGCAGATAAAGTTGGAAATTCAAAATCATGTTATGTTAGATAGAATGAATTGAACAAGTAAAGATATGGCCACAAATAGAACATACTTTCGGGTGCAGAGACACGCTGGTCATGAGTTGGACAAGTACCAGAGTCCAAGTAATGAAGAAAATGTTGAGAAGGCAAGAAGGCTCTGGTGCATACCAAATGTACATCAAAATGATCCCCACCAAACAGACGACATATGCAGTCGTGGCAAACAGCATCACATGGATTTGGCTGCATGGAAATTGATGATTAATACAAACATTTCAAAACATGGAATCTTATACCTGATATTATCCTAAATATATTTATCAATTTGTTTCGTTGGCCTATCAAAGCTTTACAGGTGGAATAGGGATAAAATGCACAAGCAAAATATTAGGTTGATGCTAAATTAGTAGATTATCTCAAATAAGACCAACAAAATAACAATTGGTTATCCCCTCTCTAGAATCTCGATTACTTTCGAGTATGTAATTAGAAAATTCAAGATTTTTTTCATCTTCTTATAAGCACAATGCTCAACTATTCAACATCCAAAATCAATGAATATTACTTGCTAATACATTGAAAATTCAACCATCAAAATTTATACAGTGACTATAATCTCAAAAGCATATTGTTCATGGTGGAGAAGCTTGTGTTTCTATTTTTCTCTAACTGAAAAAAAAATCTTACCAACGTGCTGCATATTTTTCAGATGCACAGCAATCATTCAGCCATGTAACGAAGCTGATTATGCTTATTAGTTGAATTAGGAGGAAAACCCTGAAAAGGAATTACATAAACCCTTTAAACAAATACCATATTATTTTGAATAAGAAAAAAAAATGTGATGAAATCATTTATAAGATTAAGAGGTAAAACTATACCCGGCACCAAAATGCGCCACCTCCCCTGGCAAAATAATTGTATCAAAGAAATGATATGGTTAGAACAACAATCTTTTGATATCACAGATGATGAATTTATAGTTGGAGGCTTGTTGAAAGGTAAAGTTTACTAACCATAAATTTGAATAAAGCCAGTAGGAAGAAAAAATGGGATGACCGTCATGACAACCCAGAAAACAATCTTGACTAACCACCATCCAGAGTGCCATGTATCTTTCACGTGGTTCAGTTTAGAAGTGCCAGCAGTTGACAAAAACATTATGATATAGAATATCTTAACTTGGATTAAGGTTCACTTTATATATGTGACTGACCATAGATGTGAATATATGAATTACTAACTAATCAAATTTTTAATTTTCTTTCTATACAGAGCTTAAACAAAGCCTTTAGCGAGTGTGACCAATTTCATGCATATAACTGAAAAGGATACAAAGCAACCCAAGCTCACACGCAAAACGCCTTCAGCACCCAAACAATCTTTTCCACCGTTGCATCCTTTTAATCCTGTAGGTACAATATATTAGACTTAAAGCCAATGGCATCATATGAAAATAACATGCTTAATGAAAACAGTTATAGATACGATGGAACACGATTTATTTGTCCCATATGTATATACCTGTGCATAAGGTGTACCCAAAAATATTTGTTGATTAAATTGAATGATTTGCAAGTTAAACTTATAAAATAGATTAGACAGAACAGCCTCTATACTGTTCAGAATTTACAAATTAAGTGGTTTCCACTTTGGACAATCAAACAATGTATGTTTTGAATCACAAGATGTACATTTTGAATTTCTGGATATTCCCAGTGTTCTCAATAGCAGATCGTGGAAAACAGCGGTTTGTTCAAATGTGGCTATGCTACTGCTACAGTGCTATAGCACCACTGCAGCCGCTATTTGACTACACTTTATACTTAATATCATATCGCCAAATTTGCAGGCTAAGATGGTAAACCATCCAGGACGGGTATGCAGCTTTAAGAAGAAAACCATTTCAATCTATATATAACATACAATTGGCATAACTTAGCATAAGAATTGGGACTAAAAAAAGCATCGCTAAATGATATATGAACTTGGAAAGTACTAAACTTACTCTCCATTTCTGTTAAAGCACCATGACCATAGTCACGAGCAGCCCATGCCAACAGATTCGACACAAGAAAAAACAAGGCATAGGCATATCTTGCCATCCAAGGATTGGATGCATTTCGGAATTGGCCGAGCCATGAAGAATTATTGGATATGATTCTCCTCCCATTACTATTATTGCTTTCCCCTGTTTCCATATCTTCTTCAACACAGCAATGCTACACGGTACATGAATGGATAGAGCAGACAAGAAATGGACGACATTCGATTAAGATCTTTTATTCTATTCCCCTGTACTGTAATGCAGAAAAGAATCACATTTGTCATGGGATGTTAATTAATTACTGTTAGCTAAGACTTAAGTGAAACAAAAGATATAAATAACTTAAATCTAGTGGAGGTTTGTAGCTTTTGTTGTTAGAACTTATAAGTAAATCATGTGACTGAAGAATAATATGTTACACTTTTCATAATCTTTGTATAGTCATAGCTTTTTCTCATGAAAATCGACATATATTCTCTTATGAAGGTTTGGTAATTAGTGAACGCAACCTCTAGTATACCATCCAAAAGAATTAACAAAGATAAAAATAAAAACCCTACCTTAAGGAAAATGCTAAAGAGTGCCCCCGGACTTTAAATAGTAAGTTCTTATAAAATTTTTATGGAAATATGTAAAGTCAATGCATTGAAAATTTTGTTTAACTTTTTGAATAAATATTTTCTTTAAATAGAATGCTTAAAGAGTGACCCATTAGCAAGACTCGTAACTTAATACTCTGTTAGTTCATATTTTTTATTGTATTTTAATTTAATGTTATTTACCCGTATCAATAAGAAGAAAATCAATAAATTTTAATAGTTTTGATGAAATTATATATGTTAAATACTTTTTTGTATCAGTATTTTTTGAATTTAAGTTAAATACACCAAAAATATAAAACTGCTTTTAATCATACATTCAATCAAAACACTCAACGATGGCACCTTATGAAAATTTTAGATCAAAGTTAACACAACTTGGTGCCTAACGTATGAAAATATCCTATCATATTCATTTGTTAAGGGACAATTTGAGGTAAGTTACATAAGTTATGAGACCAATTGACCAGTTTAAAGTTTAGAGAACAAACTTTACTTTTAAGTAAATTATGGGACAAAAAAGGTTAAAAAAATTGTAAATAAGTGAAAGAATGTAAGAATTCTATTAAATTATTATTACTACCTACTGCATGCCACTACTCCTTTATAAGCAAATATCTACTCTGTCTGGCCTTATTTATAAGCAAATTTTACTTTTTAGATACATTAAAAGTCTATATTGTAGACTAGATACATTAATTATTTAATGTATCTAAAAAGTAAAATTTGCTTGTAATTAAGGCGGAGGGAATATTTTTTACACATTGTGATTGGATCCGCCATAGATTCAAGTTTCAATACAAGCAAGTATTGGAATGCGCAACCTTGATTAAAATAAAATACTCATAATGAGAATGGATTGACTTTAAAAACGCATCTACCCTCAAGACTCAACCAGTTCATACTTACCATTTTCATCGCTACTGAAATAAGGATTTTAATAACCAAATTTTCTATTGCATTCATCACTTTAATAATTTTCATTAAATTTTTTGAGATAACAATGCAGGATCTACTTCAATAGAATGAACGGTACAATTTTATATTATTATTATTTGAAGCAGTTTGAGTACAATAGAATGATTCATTTTCCTTTACTTCAAAGTAACATCTCAACTTTAATTTCCTTTTTGTTTATTCTTTTCTAATTTTCTCCGCAAACAAATATAAAAAAAAAAAAAAAAAAACGTTTATTATGCAAATGCATTCAACATCTTCATCTCGATACGAACTACAAGAAATTAACAGAAATTTTCACATAATGCTAAGAATTAAACATTAGAACAAGTTATAAAAAAAATGCAGAAAAATAAAATAGGAATCAAAGGCTTGTAAATGGAACTGAGAATTGCTTAATAGAAAAGCGAAGAATATAAAGAAATGAAGACATGCAAGTACCTGAAAAGAAGAAGAAGGAAATGGTGGAGAAAACGCAGATCTATCTATTTACGAGTGAAGACTGGATCGCTGTTTGTTGAAGCAGCGGTTGGTGGTTGGTTCCATTCTCTTTCAATCTCTCATTTTTGTGGGAGAAAGATTAAATAAAAAAAATGGAAACAGAGAGAAATGGAGAAACGCTTTGTTAGTGCTTTCGGCTCCTAAAAAATGATTTAAACTTGATTGCTTTACTTTTGGTTTCCTTGTTTTTGTTTGCTTTTCTCTGCTTTTTTCCTTTTTATTTTCCCGCCGCAACCTTCCTTCCTGTATTTTCTACTGTTTTTTTCCCTTTTTTTTTTCTGCTTCATTTTTATTCCTTCTAAATATTTTATATATATAATAAATATAATATAAAATACACTAAATACTTAAATTTCATTTTTTGTCAATGAAAATTAATTAAATTTTATATATAGGAGACATTAAAAATCTATATATTAACCAAACGTAAGTAGGTTCAGTAGTGATTGACGCTAGACTTGATATAGAGAAACGCGGTTCGATCTCCACTACTGCATTTGAGAGGAGACTGAAATCATTTAATCCCAAAATTCATCCCTAACTCTAAACTATTTGAACTTTTTTCCCTTAATAACAGACGGTGAAACTAAAAAAAAAAAACTATCTATTAATGCCTCTAATCTACATAAGTATCATACTGTTAAGTTGAAAATATTTATCCTAATTTAAATTTAGGATATCGCAATTATGTGTGAATTTTATAAATGCTTGTCATTTTGTTTATAGATTTTTTTTAAAAAAAACTCTGTCACTAATCTTATTTTTCTACTTTGATAATATATATTATATCCGTAATAAAATATACGACGTTTTGATTATATCATATAAATTAAAAAATGTAATTAATGTTGCATGAAAAGAGAAATTATGAGTTAGTTTACAAAATTATATTTCATTAATTGTATATGAAAGATAAATTATTAAAAGAAGAAAGAGAAATAAATAGTTAAGAGTATAATAAAAAAAAAGAAAATTAAATGCATCATTTGTAATGTAAAGTGACATATATTTAGTACAATTTTTTTTCTCTAAAATAACTTATATTTTAGTACGAACTTAGTATACATCTCTAATTTATCTTTTTTTTCGTTACATGGTTAGTTTAGTGATGAGAAAAATGATATGTGCATCTTTTCTCGTCTGTCTAGGCATAAGAATGAGAACAAACAAGCTTTGAACTATTCAAACATATTAAAGTCATAGTATGGAATACGTGGAAGCTTAAATTTGCTTAGCTGATTTTTGGCTAAGTGAATCCAATTCAGAGAATAAGAAGAAAAAAAAAACAGGAAGAAAAAGCTAGGAAAAAGGAAATAAGGGGGTGAAAATGATAAAGAATATGCTCAATTGGATACAAGTTGAACGAATGACTTATGGAAACAAAATAGACAGACAAAAGAGGAATTTAAGGTTATAATGGGCTTTTGGCAACAACAAAAAAAAGGTTATACTGGGCTTGGGCTTGGAGTTTGACTTTATTATTGTAAAAAGAAAAGTAAGGAGTGTAAGTATCACTTTATCACAAGTAAACTTCAACATTACAATACTTTTTTAAAACAAAGTGAGTATATTTCACACCATTTTGAATAATAGCAAACAAGCCAAGTTTAAACATCAAAATGACAGGTGAGGTATAGGAATGGTGCTTTTTTTGTTGTTGATAAGCTATAGGAATGGTGCTTTGAACAAAGAAGTTGCTCATTATCACAAGGAGAGTTGGTGAGGTGCAAGACACCGAAGGAGTACTAACTAAAATTTATAATTCAAAACCTAGAAACCTACTAACAATTGCCTTCCAGTCACTTAGTATGTCTTTTGCTCTAGCAATAATTCTCCAAGTGCTAAGAGGAATGTTATGCCAAAACTTCACATTCATAGATTTCCACTTAAATTTTGTAGCTCAATTAGGACAGATTCAATTTAATGATCAATAATGAAGTTGCTTTCAACAAGCTTGAGCAATAGAGCATGACAAGAATATAGATGCTAACAATGTTCCACACTCGTATTGCAAAACACACATCCAATAGGAGTATAGGACAAAAAACACCTTTGTTTTAGAAAAACCAATGATAATCTTAATTTAATGATAATGCCACATTACACCCCCTTTAAGAAAAAACTATTTTTTAACATCAAAAGCAATTGCCATTGAGGACCGAAGAGATACAGTAATTTATACAAACATCTTGACCATCAAATTCACTGCAGACACGCACGCAGTGCCTTGAGTAAGAGTTACATGTATGTAGTTTACTTCTTATTTTAATTCATAAGCTTAACAGTTCTAACTTCTAACGTTCACTATGAAATGGGAAATTGTGTAACTCAAATCTCAAATCTAAGAAGACAGTTTGCACATGGAGGAAGGGGTAGTCTTAAACAACACTGCTATTGATCAAACAAATTGCTTCAAAAAAAACTATTAATATATTATATCAAGAAAAGGACATCTTATTAAACAAATTGACTCTTGCTAAATCTCTCTTGGGATGTCTATCCACCACCATGTTTATATTGTATTGTATTCTATTTAAGATAATATATGTCTGCAAGCATGTTCTTTGGCAACACTATTATTTCCAAGATATACTATGATAAATTGCTTAAACCATAGTTGCACAAATCAAATGAGAGTTATCAAACAATGATAGCATGTCCAGAAATAGATTGGAAGCTTCCTATATAGTTGGAGTATAATTGAACTACACGGATTGATAATTGATGAACACTAATGCAGAATCATATTGATGGCAAACCAAGAAAACATTCAAATCAAAATCTCATAGCATAGCAGAAATAGATTTGACAGGCTAAAAAGAGAAATGAGTTATCCCAAATCTCATAGCATAATCAATAGAAATGAAATGATCATCAACTATAATAATACATATACTAAATTAGAAAGCAAAAGTTTCCGTGGCCATGAATTGTGATCTTCAATTCATTCCAATACATACATTTTCTTCTCTACAAGCTAGTAGAATATTCATAACAATTCAAAATCAATATGTAGAGCCTTTCTCCTCTTACATCTACATATATTTTTTTCTGCAACATCAATCCAAAAGAAGCCTTGAACAAACTCTTGTGTGGTAGTTTTCCTCCATAGTCGCATAGAGGATGATCTCAGCCACAATAACAAAAACGTGACTAACTGACTTGGGTCATTTGTAGAGGGAAAGGGTGAGAGGAGATAATAAGATACCAAAATAATCAATAGAAAGGAGGCGGTGGAGGTGATGCGTATCGGAGTCCAACAATTGGTGGCAATGGCCCTCCATATGCAGGGGTGGGTGGTGGAGAAAACCATAATGTGGGTGGTGGAGGCCAGCTGTAATGAGCATGGGGTGGTGGTGGGGAACTATAATGCACAGGGGAAGGATGTGGTGGTGATGGTGGAGTATATTGAGCTGGAGGTGGTGGTGGTGGGGCTGGATGCTCGTCGCAAGGTGGTGATGGTGATGGAGGAGATGGAGATTGATATGGGGGTGAATGAAAAGGGGAATGAGGGGGCCTTAGAGGTGGAGATGGCGATTGGCCATAATGAGGATCTGTCGGTGGTGGTAAAATCACCGGTGGAGAAGAGTGCGTTGGTGGTGGAAAGGAAGGTGGCACTAGTGGCGTTGGTGGAGAGGAAGGTGTTGTTCTTGGCGGTGGTGAAAGAACAGGGGAATGAGGGGGCGATGGAGGTGGGGGCGGCCATTGGCCATAATGAGGATCTGTGGGTGGTGGTGAATATACTGGTGGAGAAGTATGCGTTGGTGGTGGAAAGAAAGGTGGCAATATCGGCGTTGGTGGAGAGGAAGGTGATGTTGGTGGCGGTGGTGAAAGAACAGGGGAATGTGGGGGTGCCAATGGAGGTGGCGACGAGCCATAATGAGGATCAGGAGATGGTGGTGAGTTTAGTGGCGGAGACGGCGGCACTGGAGTAGCATGTGACGGTGGTGACACCACTGGAGTTGATGGAGATGTATATGGAGGTGGTGAATGCACATGCGGAGGAGAGTGCATTGGTGGTGGAGAGGATGGTGACACAACGGGCGGTGATGGAGAGATAGGTGTCACTGTTGACGGTGGTGGGAAGGATGGTGGCACACCCGGTGCTGGTGGAGAGGACGGTGAGACTGCTGGCGGTGGAGGAGGAGGTGACACTCCCGGCGGTGATGGAGGAGAAGGTAGCACTCCTGGTGGTGATGGAGGAGGTGACACTCCCGGCGGTGACGGAGGAGAAGGTGGCACTCCTGGCGGTGATGGAGGAGGTGACATTCCCGGTGGTGACAGAGGAGAAGGTGGCACTCCTGGAGGTGACACTCCCGGTGGTGACGGAGGAGAAAGTGACACTCCTGGTGGCGATGGAGGAGAAGGTGATGGAGAAGGTGACACTCCCGATGGTGACGGAGGAGAAGGTGACACGCTTGGCGGTGATGGAGAAGGTGACACTCCCGGTGGTGACGGAGAGGTAGGTGACACGGCAGGCGGTTGTGGAAAGCTAGGTGACACTACTGGCGATGGCGAAGGCAAAGAAGGAACAAATGGTTTACATTTAAACGACTTACAATCCACCGGTGACTTAGAGAAAAACGACGTACATTCCCCAGGAGATCTCTGAAACCGCCTCGCCGGCAAACAGTTTCTCTTATCATCAGATGCCGGCAAACCAATACACGCCGGAGGCTCACCAGTAAAGAAATTATCCGAAAACGTAAAGTTCTTAAGATTAGGCAACATACAAATACTCGCCGGAATCTTCCCTGTAAACAAATTATGCGCCACATCAAGCTCCTCCAAACTCACCGCACCACCAATAGCCGCCGGTAACTGACCAACCAACTTATTAAAACTCACATCGAAAACCGTGAGATTCTTCAACAACCCAATCTCAGAAGGTAAACAAGAACTAAACATATTATTCAAAAAATTGATTTCGTTCAAGTTTGACATGTTCCCTAAACTGGAAGGAATGCAGCCATGGAATTTGTTGTTAGCCAAAACGACAACAGAAACAGGTGAGTTACCAAAATTATCAGGAAGCTCAAACGCAAAACGGTTGTCGTTTATGAAAATGGCGTCAAGGTCTTTATCAAAAAGCTCTTTCGGAACCGTACCTTCGAATTCATTGAACCTTATATCCAAGAACTTAAGAACAGGAAGGTGTAACACAACTTCTGGAAACTTCCCCGCGAATCTGTTATTACTGAGATCTAATTCAAACAGAAGTTTCAATTTGTTGAAAGTGTGTGGTACACTGCCACATAATCTGTTAGAGTTTACGTGGAAAAGTGCTAGATCTACCAATAAACCAAGCTCATCCGGTAAATAACCGGCAATGTCGGCGTGGTTGAGATCAATACCGGCGACTGTACGTACATTAGGGTTGTCTAACGCTTGAGCACAGTAAATGCCGGTGTAGTTGCATACATCGGATCCAACCCAGTTTGTTGTGAAATTGCGTGGATCGGAGAGAATGGATAGTTTCCAAGATTGTAATGCTGTGTAAGCGTTTCCGATACGGTCATTTTCGAAGACAAGAGATGGGTTATCGATAGTGAGGGCTGAGATGGAGATGGAGAGTGTGTTTATTATTATTATGGTTAGAAAAAGTGTAACGAGGAGATGTGTTTGTGTTTGTGTTTTGTTCATCATCTTAGGAATGCACTAAATGGGGTAATTTCTTCACGTTTGCATTTCTTATTTTGGAATGTAATGTATGTGGATTTTGTAATACAAGTGTCTGTCACCTTTGAAATCTAAGAAGATGAAGCTTTGTTTCTATGGATTTTGGAGGTGTGTGTGATATGGAGTATTTTTTTTTTGCAACAAAACCAAACTTCACTGAAAATTTAAAGAAGTTATTCCAAATCCAACTCTTGTGTATACGCGTATCCTACCAGCCAGCTACTCTACTGCACATAATAATAATGGAGTCATAATGAGATTTTTGAATAATTGTGTTGTCCTTCTTATGCAGTTACACCTTTGTCTATATGCTTCATTTCATTTTTTTATTTGGATTAAACATTTATTGATTTTAACAGTAGTCCTATCTCAAATAAATAATGACAACTAGTAGTAATTAAACTATAGTATTAGTAGCTCATAAACTATTGCCTCTCTTTAATAAAATACTAATTTCTAAATTAAGTTGTTAGTATGGGCATCTCTATTGGGGTATTTAAGTGAGTTTACCAAAAAAATAAAATAAGTGAGTTTCGTATAGTTCGGTATGATAGTTTAAGTAGTAAGAGCTGATGGACATATGATTTTGATAAAGTGAAGTCAAAACATCAATTCATGACGGAAGCATTTTATCTTTCTGATATACTAAAAGAAATGAGTGAGTTTCATAAAATGATACGATAATTTATTCCTTATCTCTTTTTTCTTCTTATTGGAGGTATTATATTGCGACAGAGTGGATGGTATCGAATTCGAGTTCATTAACCATTCGAGTTTAATATCTTAATTTGATTTATTTTTTATTTTTGATCATTAAAGTCTAGAGTAGTAATAATTTGGTTTTGTTGAAAAGAAATTAGAATTGCTTACCAAAGAAAAGAAATTAGAATTGGAGTGGTTAAAATAGAAAGAGCCTACTCGTGTTTGACAAAAATTGTGATATATTTAACCTATACTTAATTGGAAACATTATTTTTTAGAAGAATTAATAATTGGAAACATGTTAGCATGATTGTTGACTTGTTGTTGTCTTATAAAAATACAGATGAGTCGCCGGTGCCGTATTTAGGCGAGTAATCAAAATTATTGAATTAATGAATTATGGAATTTATGTTTGGTTGTTGAGCTTGCAAGCCATTGGTGTTTTCTTTGACGTGGATAAGTGCTGATTGTTTAAACGTAATTTGTTTTAATCTCATGAAAATCTGTTATGAAAAATGAATGTATTAATTTTCGCATATAAAGTGGAGCAAATTTGTTTGGTGCGTTGGTATGAAGTCAAAGAAAGAACCGTATGGAGAGAATGACGTTCTCCAGATTCGCACGTCACCATCTTGGACCTTTTCAGTTCCTACGATCCCGTGAAAGTTGAGACCCATTACTTGCTAACCCCACCCCCCGGACAACAATAAAAGAAAAAACACTACATGTGTGCACATCTGACTGTTTCTAACCATTGTTGTGTTTCAATAGATAGAACCACTCAACTCATGTGTAGGGTCGATTAAAATGAGGGTTAATAGTACTTCCCTCCGTATTTAAATATATGTCGTCTTGAGAAAATAAAATTGTACCACAATATATATCGTTTTACATTTATAATGAAGCATTTAATGTTCTTTTTCCTCTCATATCTTTAATTAATTATTTTTTTTTTCTTCTTTCAATTCTATAATTTATCTTTCACATATCATTAATGGAGGATAATTTTATAAACTAACCCATAATTTATCTTTTCCATACAACAATGGTTACATTTCTTAAAAATACTTAGTCAATTTTTATTAAGTTGTATAATTGTCATAAAAATAGTGTTACTTTGTCAAAAAAAAATAGTGTTACATTCAATTAGTATTCATTATTTTTAATTGTATCATAGTAATTAATTAATACTTTTTTTCTTAGTTAAAAATGGATACCCATTAACCATCCAAATGAATTATTACAAATGAGAATGTCTAATAAGGAAAAGATCATGTTAAGATTTTTTTTTGACAAACACAAAATTATATTATTTCATTCATTAAAGTGGTAGTAATACAAGATGGAATAAAATTAAATGTTTGGTGACTAGCATAAGATCTTGACGCTCTAGCTAAAGTATGAGCGACAAAATTGGCTTGCCCCCTAATAAAACTTATCTTAAAGTTTGGATAATTTGCTAATAACAACTTACATTCATCAATAATAATACCAAATTCAGTTCGGTCACTTGATCTATCGTTTATGGCTTGAACCACTAGCAAGCAATCTAGTTCTATGTCCACTTTCGATACACCAAGCTCTCCAAGCCAAAGAATGGCAGCTTTTAGTGCATGTGCTTCTGCTTCCATTGGAGGAGGTTATCCTTCAAGATACATGGTCTTGGCATTAATGAAGTTTCCATGTACTCCTCTAATGCAAATGTCAATTCCAAATTGTTGATGATCAATGAACAAGGCTGCATCGACATTACATTTTACACTCCCTTCTTCCGGCGGCTGCCACCGATTCAATGTTGTTGCATCAGCTGGATGAGCTGCACTGTCCTTCAATCTTGCTTCCTGCCATTGATATAACAACTCTCTTGCACTTTGGATCGATACACTTGCTGGCTTTTCAACTTCTTCCCATACTTTCTCATTTCTCCTCTTCCAAACACACCATAGAATCATCACAAAATTACTCCGACGATGGTCTTGAACTGCTGCAAGTAGCGAGAAACACATATCTTCAAAACCTGTGGCATTTTCAGCATGTGTTTGAATCATATCCCATAATCCAGCCTCCATCCACACTTTCTTTGCACTGTCACAACCAATGAAGAGGTGCCATTCATTCTCAAATGTTGTCTCACAATGAGGACATAAATCCGTACATTGAACACCTTTTCGTTGAAGTCTATCTCTTGTAGGGAGACACCCTCTAACCACTCTCCATAAGAATATTTTTACTCTTTGTGGGATTTTTAAATTCCAAATTAACATCCAGTTACCGGGAACTATGTAATCTTCATTATCAATTAAAGTTTCCATTGCATAGCGGTAAGCCGATTTCACCGTATATGACCCCTTGTTGTTGAATTTCCAAACACGTTTGTCTTCTCTTTGTCCACCATTTAGTGTCATATTCCTTATTTCTTTTTTGTCCCTGTCATTGAATATGGTGTTGATAAGATCAGATAATGACACATGTTAAGGATTCTAATTATTGTCAAAGTTGAACTCGATGTGCAATAAATCGTACACATTTATTCACGCCAAAGAATAATATAATCACTACCGGTTGTAAGAGTACTTGAAGGGGTTATTTTACACATAAAACCATACACAAACTCAGAGTGTTGATGATTGTGAATCAATCCACCACAAGTTGAGCTTCTATTGCTTGTAAAATATGATTTTATGACATTGAATTTGAAGCTCAGGAGGAGGATGAACCCAACTATGTTTTAGTTGTGCAGTTTTGATTCCTCTAGATGTTTCGAGTTGTCGCAATTCATCCGCAATGTCATCAACATGATTGTTTACCAAATTTCATAGTATATATTTACTAGGGGTGGACAAGGTTTTCCGACCCGAACCGAAACCGATTTAAAAAATGGTTGTTGGGTGGTAATGGGTCGGGTCACGGGTTAAACGGTTGAAAAAAAAGTGGGTTTAAATGGGTTTGGGTGGACGGGCTCGGATTTCAATTTCAGACCCATAGAAATCCGCTACCGACCGAACATAATACATTGAGGTCCTATATATATTATTAAAATTGTTCAGTACGTGTTTTTCTCCTCCAATTTATTTCTAACTCAGCTTAATTACATGGAAGAATTATGAATGATCCATTAATTTAGGATTTTCTAAGCAAATTAGTCTTATATTTTCTAATTACATGGTTATTTCTTTACAAATAAAAGTTGAAATTTTTTTATGGATCACAATCCGGAAAGATAAATGGTGGTCTAAAACCGAATTAACCCAACCACTTTGTCCGATCAAACCGTTAAACCGAAATCCGAACAAACCGAAATCTAACTTGGGTGAAATTAGGTTTTACATTCTCATCCGTGGGTTTGATCGGTTTTAGTTTTTTAAGTCCGAACCCATCCATAACCGACCGTTGTCCACCCCTAATATTTACCATATTAGATCAATGAGAAAATATGAATATGGGAAGAACTTACTCCAATATTCTTCTTTTATGACCCAAGACCAAAATTTCTTAATTTGTATCTTCACAAATCACAATGTCTTAGAATATGCAAAGTTGATTATGGAGATTCCATACATCAACATCATAACTCATGCATCTTTTGATAGAGATTAATCCATGTGACTATAACAAGCCCCATATCTAATGCACCATTGTTACTGTTGTTGGTGCAGTTGAGTTGCAACGTTTTTTAATGACTTTAGAATATGATTTCAAATTATGTTTACTTTTTGACAATTAGGATTATGGTGATGGGTCATCTGCACGAATGGACACCAATGAGGCAATGACAACTTACAAGTGGCTAGCTTATGGCATTCAATGTATACCATCTCTCAGCAGTTATTACCTGTTTCTGATTGTGCAGGAATTGAATTGAATTACTCTATGCTGATACATTTGATCTTCATTGCTTTCAATCACTGACAGGTATCATATTCAATAACTTATCATCATATATCAGGATTTCAAATTCATACAGTGAATTAAATGAAGAATGAATGCCAAACTTGGGGTACATTACATATATATCAGTACTGGTTGGTATATCTCTAACACCAATTTTTTATTTTTATCCACATTGGTATGTAGCCTTGCAGACATATTTGTACTGTGCCGTGGTTGGGTTTTAAATAACTTTTAAGGAAAGAAAGTTTAGTAGTAATAATATAAATAAATATTTCATATTGTTTTCAGTCTGTCAAAATGTAATATATATTCCTCCAATTTTCAAGAAAAAAATCTTTAGTAATCTGAAATTCAGTCATAAGATAGAAAAAATACTTAAATATCGTTTAGAGGTGACAACTTGTGTACCCTTTCAAGATTTGGGGGTATTTATCTTTACACCACTCGATAATATTTTAATCAATATAAATTTATAAAATACAAGGTTGGATTGAAAGTTTATATCATATAGATCCTTTGTGTAAAGTTTCAGACAAATCTAAAACCGTTTAATATGCTATTGAGACACATAAAGATTAACGGTGTTTAGTATGCAAAGCAGAAAAGTCCTTACTCCTTAGTGCTCAAAGAGCAAAGTATTTAGATTTACCTCTCTCTAAATGCACTAGTAGGACTCGACCCTGTAACCTCTTTTAAGACTTGTCTTTTTATCACTGGACCAAGTCTTTGAGGTACCTTGGCCATATCTTTCTGATTCATATTTCATACAAAATTAAACATTCATTTAGCATGTAACATGTAGCTTGGGACTTGATATTTATGTATCCAAATTGAGAATTTTACTTGAAGGTGCTTAATGAAAATATAAACAGCATTTGGAAAGAAAACAACATAGAGTCATAGACTTACACACATAGATCCGAAAAGAAAACAACATTGTTTACATGAATACATATGCATGGTGCATCAGTTGGTTTTATTTTATACACGCACGACGAAGGTAACATTCAAAGCCAGGGAGAATTGTAAATAGGTGTTACAACAGATTTAACTTGTAAGTACTTGTAAAGAGCTTCTAATCCCAAATCTTTTCCATATCCACTCATTTTATATCCTCCAAAAGGAATGTCACTTCCCAAGGCTAAATAACAGTTTATCCAAATTACTCCTGCACGGATGGACCTTGAAACAGTGTTTGCAATATCCAAGTTCTTGGTCACAATGCCTGCTGCTAGCCCATATATGGTATTGTTAGCACTCTTAATTGCTTCCTCAATAGTCCTGTTATTCACATGTCATAATTTAATCCAACATTCATCAAAATGTCCCTAAACTCTTTATGGTATACTAAGAATGCAAAAGAGTATAGAATTAAAATGTAACTTACTTAAACTTCATTAGTGCCATCACAGGGCCAAATATTTCATCCTGTGCTATAAGCATGTCTTCCTTCAAAGATTTTTATATGATGAAAAGGAAAGAAAATATGATGGTTAAATATCAACCTATGATGAAGATACTCAATTTGATACTTTGATAGATGTAACTGATTACCTTTACATTGGAGAAAATGGTAGGTTCAATGTAGTAGCCCTCACTGCCCACTCTTCTACCTCCAGTCAAGAGTGTAGCTCCTTCTCTCTTTCCATGCTCAATGTATGATAGAATTTTTTCTAATTGGTTCTTATCAGCCTATAATACAAAATTGTTATCATGCCAACCAAGTTGGGTCCTTAATTATTCGACTTTTTCTGTAAGCTGTTATGTATATTTTTGAACTATAATAGTTATAGATTATAGATTTACTATAAAAGAAACCACCAGATATTTTAAGAAATAGTTATAACATAATTAATGCACTACTATATATTTTCCATTTTCTGTGGCTGTCTTGCTATCCAATTCGAATAGTAATTGACGCTAATTTTAGCAGGAATTTCAACTGTGGTTCGTCGGTTGTGGGAAATTAAATGTTTTCGCTCGGGCACCATATATTGACCTTACCTGAGGTCCTTGCTGAGTTTTAGGATCAAAAGGATCCCCGACGATCCAAGCTTTTGCCTTCTCCACCAGCTTCTTCTCTACTTGATCGTAGATCCCTTCCTGAACTAACACACGGGAACATGCAACACAAATTTCTCCCTGCAAAAACCACAAGTGTTTGGAAACAAAATGTTGGCTAGCTAGTGATATAATAGTGGACGATCTTTGTAACAAAAGGATTTTTGGCAAGCAAAATATCACAGATTCACCTTGTTAGATAGGATACCGAGAATAGCAAGCTCGGCAGCTTTGTCTACATCAGCATCATCGAAAATAATAAGAGGCGACTTGCCTCCTAATTCAAGTGAAACGTGTTTTAAATTACTCTTAGCTGCTGCTTGCATTACTTCACGGCCTACTTCAACTGAACCAGTAAAGCTGACCTGAAGATCAAAATCAAAGGGAATTTAAACTTAGCAGTCATTAGTAAATTACTATCAACTTGGTAGTTGAACTTCCAAATGTTTGCCATGGAATTAACTTGCCGCATCTATGTCCATGTGTGAACTAATTGCAGCACCAGCGGTTGGTCCAAATCCGGGTACTACATTCAACACTCCATCTGGGATTCCAGCCTTTAGAACACACAAAATAATAATTAGTGAAGGTCCAGACTAGTCCTCTAAGAGAAAAATCAAATTTAGTCTATTAGAAATTAAAGTACTAATCTCCATGCCATAGCGTGCACACGCTAATAATGTGTGCACAAATCCATGCTATTGCACCGATTATTGGTTGCTCCGCCCCGACTCTGCCATGAGAGACCATATGTGGCATTGCATGACTAATGACAGCACTACTCTCTGGCCCTGCTTTGTCCAACTCATCACACTAAAGCGTGGCATTTCTCACGCCAAAGCGTGGCATCACACTAAATACTAGCAGTAGTTAACTTTGTTCTGTTTAAGATGATTTTTAAGTCTTAGTCATGATAGGAAATATTTTGACTGAACATTTGAGATTTTGGAGGATTGAATTGATACTAATTATATTTTAGAAACCAAGTAGTCATATGTTTTGCGTATTCTCTAAAAAAGGAAAATTAAATGAAACTAGCATCAAGTAACTTATTATGATTCATGTTTGATATAAGGAAAATGAACCATTAATTTGTTGATATTCACATTAACATATATGTAGTTAACTAGTTATGTAGGTATACATACCAGCTTAGCTAGATGGGCATAAAACAAAGCAGAGAGAGGTGTTTGTTCAGCAGGTTTGAGGACCATGGTGCAACCAGCAGCTAAAGAAGGACTAACTTTGGTGAAGAAAACTGAAGTGGGAGCATTCCATGGAGTTATGTGTCCCACAACACCGATCGGTTCCATCAATGTGTACGCGTGGAATGGGCCAGAAGTTTTTAATACCTCACCATGAATTTTATCAGCAGCACCTGCGTAATAACGTAGTGTGCTCGCTGCTCCAGGAATTTCTATAACCTTGGCAATATAGTACAACTTGCCACCATCAATTGCATCTAATGCTGCTAGTTCTTCTGTGTTTTCATCGATTAATTCTGCATATTTCATCAATATTTTTGCCCGTTCCTGCGTATTAATATTACCACAAAAATTAATTCAAACTAATATATAGGGTAATGAAATGAATAAAAATGTTCAGTTACATAAAAAAGAAAGAAAAAACGTACAACACCAGACATTCGGGGCCATGGACCTGAGTCGAATGCCTCGCGTGCTGCTTTAACTGCAATGTCAATGTCTTCTTTAGCTCCTTCACTGATTCTTGCAATCACTTCTCCTGTTCTTGGGTCTATTGTCTCAAATGTTGTTCCTAATTTTTCATTAAAACATAAGAAATTTTGTATGGTTATTAATTAATATTGTTTTTTAAGATATATTTTCAAATCCTAATTTTTCATTGAAAAACTCGCACACATTAAATGGAAAAATTAGAATTTGAACCTTGATAATATAGACGTTCAATCTAATAATTTTGATATTTTATGATAATTGAATTAGAATTTGTGGACAAATTAGTGTTAGTTTTTAAGTTAACGATATTGTGACAAATTACGAGTTTGTTTTAAATAATTTAAAGATTAATTTTGATGTCTTAGTTATGTTAGTGGGTAACCTTTTCTAAAAACATTATTTTCAAAAATTATTTTTACGTTGAAAATAAAATATCAATTTTGATTAGTTTTAAGTTTTAACATTGATATACTGTAGTTTTCAATTTGAATGTTTTTTCTATTAATAAAATAACTACTCTGTATATTATGTTTTCATCAGATTGTTTCCTTTCGTTTTTTAGCCTTTATTTTGAGTCTACAACCCTATTTTGTAATTAAAAAAACTATTTATGCTTTCTTTAAAAGTCCCTAGAGAATCCGTCAAACAAAAAAAAGTCCCTAAAGAACAATCTTCAATTTATTTACGTTTTTACAAATTATTTATATCAAAATCACTTTTATTTTACTCTATAGCAAAAAGATCACTAAACTTATGGTGGTTTGTTTATATTTACATCATTTGAGTGAAAATATATATATTAGATTCTTTGAAATACTAAAGAAAACGATTCTATAATTTTAGATTTTTGGAACTGTTCACTAAACTCCACAAAATCATGTATATAAGGTGATGATTGATCCGATATTTTATTAGACATGTTTATCTCTCCAGTGTAAGATTTGAGGCTTTCTCATTACACTCTCAGTGTTATTTAGTTACTCTTGATTTTTTATTTTTTTCAACTTTGCTAAAACAAATCATTTTAGAAAATAAAATCCTTAGATTTTGAGTCAGAACAAACATTAGAACAAATTCTAACAAAAATATATGCAAAGAACCTGATACAGAATCGACAAAATCTCCATTGATGAAGAGCTTGTTGTACTTGATGGTCGGTATTTTGAGCAAGGAGCTGTTGTTTTCATTACTTGAGTTAAGATCAGTCATCTTGTGTATAAAATAAATTTAACAACGTTTTTTTTTACTAGAATATTTTAACAAAGTTGATTATGATATCTCTTGGCCATACAGTAGTAGTAGTATATATATGCATAGAGGAAGAGCATCGATTGGCTGAGGAGGAGTGGGTGGGAAAAAAGTGATTTTTATAAAGCTGGCAAATTAATTAGTAAATTTTAGTGTTTATATAATTGAACTGTCTCTTGTAAAAAAAAAATGAAGATAATATTAAATATTTTATTTATTCATTTGTGTAGCATTTTCCTTTAAAAAGTTACTACTAGTTCAAAAAATAATTCTATATTCTATATTGAACACAGTCACACACACGCTTCATAATGCACCTGACAGCAACAGCTAAAAGGCCAAAGGAGTTTCCCACCGAATAATTTGATAAGATAGGAAAATAATTGCACGTTTTCATTAATTTATTCTCTTCCGATGAAATTAAAACCAAATAGAAAATAATTTCTGATTAGACCTGAAAAAAAAATGGTTAGTTTAATATTTTTATGAATTCATCTCAGTTAACAGAAGACATTTTATATATAGAAAATTAGAAATTGATGTTCAAGCTCTGAACATTTTATTTATTTATTTCAAAAGTAGAATTTTTAATCATTAAATTATTTGATAAAAAAAATGGGTCGTTTGAAAGAATAAAAATTATCTAAAAAACTGTTTAAAAGTCATAGTTCAATTAATAGAAAAAATTGATGTTAATAAATTGGACGTACATGCATGATCAGAATTCAAATCATAATATTTCTGTTATGAATGAATGAGTTTTTAATAATTCACTATAAAAAATTTATTTAAGAAGCCATTGTTGGAGAAAAGAGGACGAAAACTTTATTCTAGAAAGTGGGAGACATATAAAAGTAGAGAAGACAAACAGAACGAGTGGTTATTTGGTATGGGCTTTTAGGTGAATATTTTTACGAAGTAGTATAACTTTATGGAAAAAGATGCTAACTTTATTAACAAAAAATTAGCATTAAATCAAAGACCATTGGATAAAAAGGAGTTGATCATGAAAGGCCATGGTATATTATTCTACTTGCAAGTGCTAGTTAAGAAAATAATAATAATAAAAATAATAATAATAATAATAGTGGTATCCAATAATAATAATAATAATAATAATAATAATAATGACCAAATATATTTGTACATCCAAAATACCTAGAAACATGTACAATGCAATGTGAGACGTCAATATTCATCCTCACATCTATTGTGAGTATTAGGTTAACATGTAGCTTGGGACTTGATATTTAGCATGTAACATACTAACATGTAGCTTGGGACTTGATATTTATGTATCCAAATTGAGAATTTTACTTGAAGGTGCTTAATGAAAATATAAACAACATTTGGAAAGAAAACAACATAGAGTCAATGACTTACACACATAGATAAGAAAAGAAAACAACATTGTTTACATGAATACATATACATATGCATATTATGGTGCATATATCAGTTGGTTTTATTTTATACACGCACGACGAAGGTAACATTCAAAGCCATGGAGAATTGTAAATAGGTGTTACAACTGATTTAACTTGTAAGTACTTGTGAAGAGCCTCTAATCCAAACTCTTTTCCAAATCCACTCATTTTATATCCTCCAAAAGGAATGTCATTTCCCGCCAAGGGTAAATAACAGTTTATCCAAATAATTCCTGCACGGATGGACCTTGAAACAGTGTTTGCAATATCCAAGTTCTTGGTCACAATGCCTGCTGCTAGCCCATATCTGGTATTGTTAGCACTCTTAATTGCTTCCTCAATAGTCCTGTTATTCACATGTCATAATTTAATCCAACATTCTTCAAAATGCAAGAAAGTATATATAGAATTAAAATGTAACTTACTTAAATTTCATTAGTGCCATCACAGGGCCAAATATTTCATCCTGTGCTATAAGCATGTCCTCCTTCAATGTTTTTTATATGATGAAAAGGAAAGAAAACATGATGGTTAAATATCAACCTATGATGATGATACTCAATTTGATACTTTGATAGATATATACTATAGTAATTGATTACCTTTACATTGGAGAAAATTGTAGGCTCAATGTAGTAGCCCTCACTGCCCACCTTTCCACCTCCGGTCAAGAGTGTAGCTCCTTCTCTCTTTCCATGTTCAATGTAGGATAGAATTTTTTCTAATTGGTTCCTATCAACCTGCAATACAAAACTGTTACCAAGCCAACCAAGTTGGGTCCTTATTCCACTTTTTCTGCAAACTGTTAGGAATATTATATTTTCGAACCATAATAGTTATAGATTATAGAGTTACTATAAAAGAAACCACCAAATATTATTAGAAATAGTTAAAATATAATTAATGAACTACTGTATCCTTTTTCAGTGAATGTCTTGCTATCCAATTTGAATAGTTACTGACACTAATTTTAGCAGGATTTTCAACTATGGTTCGTCAATTGTGGTAAATTAAATGATTTCGCTTGGCCACCATATTTTGACCTTACCTGAGGTCCTTGCTGAGTTTTAGGATCAAAAGGATCCCCAACGATCCAAGCGTTTGCCTTCTCCACCAGCTTCTTCTCAACTTGATCGTAGATCCCTTCCTGAACTAACACACGAGAACTTGCAACACAAATTTCTCCCTACAAAAACCACGATGGTTGAAACAAATGTGAGCTAGGTAGAGATATAATAGTAGACGATCTTTGTAACAAAATGAATTTTGGGAAGCAAAATATCACCAATTCACCTTGTTAGATAGGATACCGAGAATAGCAAGCTCGGCAGCTTTGTCTACATCAGCATCATCGAAAATAATAAGAGGCGACTTGCCTCCTAACTCAAGTGAAACGTGTTTTAAATTACTCAAAGCTGCTGCTTGCATTACTTCACGGCCTACTTCAACTGAACCAGTAAAACTGACCTGAAGATCAAAATCAAAGGAAATTTAAACTTAGCAGTCATTAGTCAATTACTATCAACTTGGTAATTGAACTTCCAAATGTTTAGCATGTAATTAACTTGCCGCATCTATGTCCATGTGTGAGCTAATTGCAGCACCAGCAGTTGGTCCAAATCCAGGTACTACATTCAACACTCCATCTGGGATTCCAGCCTTTAGAACACAAAATAATAATAAGAATAATCGGTGGAGGTCTGTCCTCCAGGAGATAAATTAAGACCTTTAGTCTTTGAGAAATTAAAAGTACTAATCTACATGCCATAGCGTGCACAAATCAACGCTATTGCACGGATTCTTTGTTGTTCCCACCCCGACGTGCCATGAGATACCATATGTGGCATTGCATGACTAATGACAGAACAACTCTCTGACCCTGCTTCGTCCAACTCATCACACTAAAGTGTGGCATTTCTCACGCCAAAGCATGCCCACGCATTTTGTGTGGAGCTGGTTCTCTAAAATTTTAAATAATAGCAGCAGTTAACTTTGTCCTTCTTAAGATAATTTTTAAGTCTTAGTCATGTTGAAAAATATTTTGACTGAACATTTGACATTTTGGAGGACTATATTGATACTATTTATTTTTTAGAGACCAATTAGTTACGTGCTTTGTGTAGTCCCTAAAAAAGGAATATCAAATAAGACTAGCATCAAATAACTCGTGTTTGATATAAGGAAAATGTACATTAATTTGTTGATATTCACATTAACATATATTTAGTTAACCAGTTATGTAGGTATACATACCAGCTTAGCTAGATGGGCATAAAACAAAGCAGAGAGAGGTGTTTGTTCAGCAGGTTTGAGGACCATGGTGCAACCAGCAGCTAAAGAAGGACTGACTGTGATGAAGAAAATTGAAGTGGGAGCATTCCATGGAATTATGTGTCCCACAACACCGATCGGTTCCATCAATGTGTACGCGTGGAATGGGCCAGAAGTTTTTAATACCTCACCATGAATTTTATCAGCAGCACCTGCGTAATAACGTAGTGTACTCGCTGCTCCAGGAATTTCTATAACCTTGGCAATATAGTACAACTTGCCAGCGTCAATTGCATCTAATGCTGCTAGTTCTTCTGTGTTTTCATCGATTAGTTCTGCATATTTCATCAATATTTTCGCCCGTTCCTGCATATTAATATTACCACAACATTAATTTAAACTAATATAGGGTAATGAAAATGAATAAAAATGTTCAATTACATAAAAAATGAAAGAAAAAACGTACAACACCAGACATTCGGGGCCATGGACCTGAGTCAAATGCCTCGCGTGCTGCTTTAACTGCAATGTCAATGTCTTCTTTAGCTCCTTCACTGATTCTTGCAATCATTTCTCCTGTTCTTGGGTCTACTGTCTCAAATGTTGTTCCTAATTTTTCATTAAAACATAAGAAATTTTGTATGGTTATTCATTAATATTCCTTTTTAAGATATCATTCGCATTATCGCATAATTACATAAACAAATCCTTTCCGGGATTTGAGTATATTTAACAGTATGTAATCAAACCTACATGAAAGATAAAAATGGTGAATTTTCATATGCGTTAGTATGTAATTGATTTGATAGTTACATGCTTAAGACATGGGTGAAGGCTTCAAAATACTGTGTGGATTCTCTCATAAAATTAAATTAGCTCAAAATATTTTTCATTCAAAAATACTCTTTGAATTAGTGTTAGTTTTTTTTGTGTGTTATAGGCACGTCATTGAAAACTCGCACACACAAAATAAAAAGATCAGGATTCAAGTCTTGATAATATAGACGTTCAATCTAACAATTTCGACAATTTATGTTAATTGAATTAGAATTTGTGGACGAATTAATGTTACTTTTTTACTTAACGATATTGTGACAAATTACGAGTTTGTTTTAAATAATTTAAAAATTAATTTTGATGTCTGAGTTATGTTTGTGGGTAACCTTTTCTAAAAACATTATTTTCAAAAATCATTTTTACTTTGAAAATAAAATAACAATTTTGATTAGTTTTAAGTTTTAACATTGATATGTAGTTTTTAATTTGAATGTTTTTCTTCTATTAATAAAATAACTACTCTGTATATTATGTTTTTAGATTGTTTCCTTTCGTTTTTTAGCCTTTATTTTGAGTCTTCAGCCCTATTTTGTAATTAAAAAAAAACAAAAATATACTATTTATTTATTTGTAACATTTGGATTATTTATCTTTTGTTTGTAACAAAATGGTCATTTATCTATCAAAATATGTACAAGATTGATCATTTATCTTATCATTTTCCCAAATTGGTCCTTTATCTATCAAAATGTGCACAAGATTGGCCCTTTTTACCAAATTTTTATTAAAAAACACTTAAATAATACTTTTAATAATAAATTTAATTTTTAAAATACTTTTTAATTAAAAATCCAAAAATTCATTCATGACCTTCATACAAACCCATAATATTGTTCATTGAAAACCCAGCACAAAAAATCATCAAAATAAACCTTAATTGATCCTTGTAAGAAGAAAATGGTTCGGTTTTTCAATAGAATGGATCTTTATATTTAAGATTCCTTGGATTTGAAAAAACACGCACACATTGAGTTGATGATGAAAGAGGGGGAACAAGTCTACATCTACAAGCTTCTGTCAAAAAAAAAAGTCTACATCTACAAGCAGGGGCGGTTTTACCAAACGGGCTGTTAAGACTGCAACTCAATAGAATTTTTTTTAGATATTAATTTAGGGTAAAACTGATATTTTTAGAGATTAATTTAGGGTAAAATTGAAGTTTTTTGGTTCAAAATTGAGATTTTTCACTGTAAAATATAATTTTTGGTGTTTGAGAAGTTAGTTTAGAGTAAAATTGAGATTTGTAAGGATTAATTTAGGGCAAAACTGATATATTTTTTTCAAAATTGAAAATTTTCATTTCAAAACTGAAATTTTTGTTTAAATTTGAGATTTAGCCCAAACTTTGTAAATTTTCTACCTCCACCAGTGTCTGTTAGAAATAATATAAAATCATTGATCTGGTCTTTCCTAACAGCTTAAGCTTTTGGGATAATCGGTCATTTGACATGGTATCAGAGCCTCTATGACCCAATGGTCAAGAGTTCGATCCCCGCTCCCCTCACTTTCTAATTAAAAAGTGGAATTTAAGCATATGGTAGGTGGGTCTATGCATTATCCACGCTTCAAGCCCAATAGGCTCTTGCGTGAGGGGCGTGTTAGAAATAATATAAAATCATTGATCTGGCCTTTCCTAACAGCTTAAGCTTTTGGAATAATCGGTCATTTGAGAGTGCCTACAAGATTATGGAATCAATTGTTTGAGTGAGAGTTGTTGAATTTGAACAACTTCCTTTGGAACCCATGGCCAGATTTAGAAGTGGAACAAGGTTTAAGATTTTTAATTTTGAGTTTATTTTGATGTTTTTACGAAGATGAAGATGAATTTCTGAGCTTCTATGAAGCTCATGAATGAATTTTTAAATTTATAATTAAAAATTAATTTTATTAATAAAAGTATTATTTAAGTGTTTTTTTAATAAAAAATTGGTAAAAAAGATCAATCTTGGGCACATTTTGATAGATAAAAGATCAATTTGAAAAAATAATAAGATAAAGGATCAATGTTATAAATATTTTGATAGATAAAAGACCATTTTATTACAAACAAAAAATATAAGACTAAAATGTTATAAATAAATAAAATAAAGGATTAATGGTGTATTTTTGCCTTAAAAAAACTATTTATGCTTTCTTTAAAAGTCCCTAGAGAATAATCTTCAATTTATTTACGTTCTTACAAATTATTTATATCAAAATCACTTTTATTTTACTCTATAGCAAAAAGATCACTAAACTTATGGTTTGTTTATATTTACATCATTGAAATATATTAGATCACTAGTAGATTTTTGGAACTGTTCACTATAAACACCACAAAATCATGTAATGTAAGGTGATGATTGATCTGATATTTTATTAGACATATTTATCTCTCCAGTTTAAGATTTGAGACTTTCTCATTACACTCTCAGTGTTATTTAGTTACTCTTGAATTTATTTATTTTTTAACTTTGCCTAAACAAATCATTTTAGAAAATAAAATCCTTAGATTTGAGTCACCACCAGTGGCGGAGGATGGGAGGGACAGGGGTGGGCTGTAGCCCATCTACTAGAAGAAAATTGTATATATATAGGGGTTTATTAATATAAGATTTTTTTAATTTACTGATTTTTTTTTTTTGATCAATACTGAATTTATTTATTTGATTGTTCATATTCACAGTTGTAATTGATTGTTTTTTTCAATTGACTATTTTATTAATAAATTATTTTGACTTTTGAATGAATGATATTGTTTATGTTCAGTTGCATTTGTAAATTCGGAGATATAATAATGTGTCAAAATGTTGCATTGTGAGTTAAATTAATTTAATTTAATGAATAAAAGATTAGTATATTAAACAAATTTTGAGGTAATTAAGACTTGTACTTTTTTTGTTGATTGTGATTGTACTTGTTTGTGCTAAATATTGATTTAGTTGATATATTTGTTGTTAATTTCTTGTAAAACAGAAAAATAATTAGTATCTTAAACAAATTTGGAGGTAACCAAGTCATTGGGCTCAAGTGGTTAATGAGCTTCACCAAAAGGACGGATTTCGGAAAAACCCGGGTTCGATTCCCTGGTGGAACAATTTCTTGGCCAGACTTTACTTACCTCGCGGCCGAACTCTGGATTACTAGGGCCCCTTTCCCCTAGGAACCAGAGGGTGAAAACCAAAAAAAAAAAAAAAACAAATTTGGAGGTAATTAAGACTTGTACTTTTTTGTTGATTGTGATTGTTTGTGCTAAATATTGATTTAGTTGATATATTTGTTGTTAATTTCTTGTAAAACAAAAAAATAAAGATGAAGAATAGAAAAATTAATCATTCTTTTAAAGAGGAACTCGGCACACGTAAAATATTATTTTGAATTATATAATTTAATTTTCTTATAATTAACTTTTTATTGTTATATAATTTTATTCGCCCATCCGGAAAAAAATTCGTGGCTCCGTCACTTGTCAGGACAAACATATTATAACAAATTCTAATAAAAATGTATGTAAAGAACCTGATACAGAATCGACAAAATCTCCATTGATGAAGAGCTTGTTATACTTGATGGTCGGTATTTTGAGCAAGGAGCTGTTGTTTGCATTACTTGAGTTAAGATCAGTCATCTTGTGTAGAAAAAAAAAACTTAACAAAGTTTTTTCTTACTAGAATATTTTAACAAAGTTGATTATGATATCTCTTGGCCATATAGTAGTACTATATATATGCATAGAGGAAGAGCATCGATTGGCTGAGGAGGAGTGGGTGGGAAAAAAAGTGATTTTTATAAAGTTGGCAAATTAATTAGTAAATTTTAGTGTTTATATTATTCCCTTTGTCTCAAAATAAATATCCTACTTACTAAAATTATTTATCCTAAAATAAATGTCTTATATTATTTATAACATTAATTTTTTTCTATTTTATCTTTTAAAACAATCATTAGGTGAGAGAAAAAGTACACTCAAATATCTACTTTTCATTATTCCAATGTCTAATACCAATAAAAAGAGGGATATTTTAGTAAAAGTAATATTTTCTCTCTTTCATTTACACACTTTTGTGTGATTGGGTCAACTGTGACACTTAAAATATGACGGAGGGAGTATATAATTGAACTGTCTCCTGTAAAAAGAAATGAAGATAATATTAAATATTACACTCCGTGTCAAAATATAAGTTGTTTTGACCATATTTACACAAATTAAAAAATGTAATCATTGTTGTATGGAAAAGAGAAATTATGAGTTAAATTGTCCTTCATTAATGGTATGGAAAAAATAAATTGAAAAGGTAAAAAAAATGAATACTCCTTCCGGCCTTAAATATAAGCAACTTTCACTTTTTTAGATACATTAAATAACTAATGTATATAGTCTACAATATAAGCTTTATATATTAATTATTCAATCTATTTAAAAAGGTGAAAGTTGTTTATATTTAAGACCGGATGAAGTAATAAATAGTTAAGATTATAATAAAAAAAATAACATTATATATTTTATTAATATTGTAAAATAATTTATATTTTAGTACAAAATTATTTTTTTAAAAATAACTTATATTTTAGTACGAAGAAAATATTCTATATCAAACATAATCACACACGCATTTCACATGAAAACTTTTCCTATGTTAAAGTCTCAGGCTTCATAATCATAATGCACATGGCAGGCTGGCATCAGCAGCTAAAAGGCCAAAGGAGTTTCCCACCAACTAAATAATTTGATCAGATAGGAAAATAATTGTACGTTTTCATTAATGGTTGTACGAATGTTTAAATATTGTTTTGATCTTTTGTCAAAAACAAAATATTGTTTTGGTTTCTTAAATATTAAACGTTTTGATCTTTTAACTAATTTTGAAGTTCTATTTTGGTTTCTTAAATATTAAACGTTTTATTTAAGTCCTTTAACTAATTTTTTTATTTCGTTTTAGTCCTTTAGTTATGTCTTCATCAATCAAAGTAGTTCTTTCCGTTAAATTAATTCAAAAAATGTTTATTCTTGCACAAAGTTGCAATGTTCACCTTTTTCCTTCCATTATTATTCATATTCATCATCCCAAACCCAAATTTTTTTTGAAGCATTTAAAATTCATTTTTATTAATTCTTCCATTCTTTCTCATATTCCATTCTTGTATATTGTTTTATTTCTTAATCTTGCACCTTACTTTTTCTTCTTCTTTATAATAGTCGATTAAACTTGAATTTTCAACCAACTTCAAACAGGTTTACAAACAAAATCCCAAATTTATAAAATTTTATTTTCTTTCAAACGAACCCAAAATTCCCAAAAAAAAATTAAACCCCATCATCACCTTCTTTTCCTAAACGATAAAAATCCCACACCATGCATCAAGATGAAATTGATAAGCACAAGGAGTTCAACCAACTATAATAAGCTGGAGTAGATTCTTCAACAAAAAAACAAGTATGAATCAAACAAAGAAATAGAGACACAAACATACAGCCACACCACTAGCAACATTATCTAAAAATTTGTGACTCCTCTCACCTTAAAATTGCAATTTTTTACGTTACTAATATTTGTGTTTTATGCACATATAGTAATATAATTTTGGGAAGGAAATGTGATGATTGATTATATACTCTTCTTTTTGGAAAATTTTGAGTTTGTTTGAAGAATCCTATAACATGGTGAAAAACATGATGTTTACTTTTTGAGTTTTGATTTTGAGATTTGTTTAAGGAATGAATTTTTTTAATTTTTCTGAGATTTTATTTACGAAGATAATAAATGTTATGAAGATGGTGATGAACATTAAGAAAGATAATAGTGAAGAAGATGAAGAAAAAAGAATAAAAAATTAGGTGCTAGTAGTTCACTATTAGATGTCATATATTTACAAAATTCATTGGTTTAGATGTCAACAAAAAAATCAAATGGTTAAAATTTTAGTTTTTATTGAAGCCTACAGTGGACCACATACAATGTTGGTATATTATATACATTTTGTGTTAAAAAACTAACGGAATGGACCTTTTTGAATAACAGTTAAGGGACCTAAGCAGAACATTTATTAATTAAGAGACCAAAATGAAACTTAGAAAATAGTTAATAAACCAAAGGCTTAAATGCAGTTTTGCCCCTTCTATTTTGAGGAATTCGGAATTTCAACCCTTCCATTTTGAAACTCGGAATTTCAACCCCTCTATTTTAGATTTTTCAAAAAAATTTCACCCCCAATGACATTTGGCTTTTTTTTACTTACATGGCAATGATGATGTGTATTTTTTTTACACATGTGCATTATCTCTATCACCCTAATTATTTTTTAAAAAAATTACTAAAAAATTCCTAAAACTATTATAAAATTAGGGGAAAATTTAGAAATAAATTAATAAAAATCGACAAATAAATTACTATAAAAAAATAAAAAATACTAAAAAACAAGAAAAGTACCATAAAAAATCATTAAAATGATATTAAAATATATCAAAATAAATATATATTTGCATATGAAAATATTTGGATATTCTTATATCCAAATAAATTACTTAGACGCAAATAAATTACGTATATCCAAAAATTTGCATGTGTAAATAGATTTTTATTTTGGTAAAATTAAATGTCTTTTTAATGGGTTTTTATGGTATTTTTCTTGTTTTCTAGTATTTTCCAAGATTTTTTTTATAGTAACTTAATTGTAGATTTTTATTTATTTTTGTATAATTTTTCTCTAATTTTATGGCATTTTTTAAAATTTTCTAATAATTTTTAATGAAAATATTTAGGTAGAAAAAGATAATGCACATGTGTTAAAAAAAATATAATAATAAACACGTCACCATTGCCACATAAGCAAAAATAAGCCAAGTGTCATTGGGGGTGAAAAAATTCTGAAAAATCTAAAATAGAAGGGTTGAAATTCCGAGTTTTAAAATAGAGGGGTTGAAATTCCGAATTCCTCAAAATAAAAGGGTCAAAACGGCATTTAAGCCTAAACCAAAAGAGTATTTAAGCCTTCATTAATTTATTCTCTTCCGATGAAATTAAATTCAAATAGAAAATATTTTCTTTTTTTGGTTACAAAATAGAAAATAATTTCTGATTAGACGTGAAAAAAGATGGTTAGTTTAATATCTTCATGAATTCTCATTGGAGGACATTTTATATGTAAAAGTTGATGTTCAAGCCCTCAACATTTTATTTATTTATTTATTTATTCTAAAAGTAGTATTTTTAATCATTAAACTATTTGATAGAAAAAGATCAGTCGTTTGAAAAAAATAAAAGTTATCTATAAAACTGTTTAAAAGTCATAAAATTTATAAAAAGATGTTAATATTACTAAATTGGATGTACATGGTCGGAATTCAAATCAAATCATAACAAGGGGTAGTATGGGCTTATGTGAATTATTTTACGTGAAATAGTATAACTTTATGGAAAAAGATGCTAACTTTATTAACAAAAAATTAGCATTAAATCAAAGACCATTGATAAAAAGGAGGAGGTGATCATGAAAGGCCATGATATATTATTTTACTTATATTTAATGGAAAATGCTACAATTGTGATTTGTGTCCCAAGTGCTATAGTTAAGAAAATAATAATAGTATAGTATCCAAAAATAATAATAATAATAATAATAATAATAATAATAATAATAGTAAGATTATTTTAGAATTTATACAGTTAAACTCATAAAAATATAAAATGTTATTTTTAGTATTAAGTTTACTTTTTTTTTATCTGGTGCGCATGATAGGGAAATATGATAGTATAAAAATAATCTATCTTATTTAAATAATTTATTTGGTGCACCAATATGAAAGGATAAACTTAATTTATTATTATTCCTATCATACTGATTCTTTGTTTTTTCAATCCTTATTTTAAGCTGGAATATCAACCTGATAGAAACATTTTTTTTAGCAATGAAACCCCTTTTTTTTTTTTCTATTATTCTTTGTTATAGTTAATTGTTTTCTACTTTTTTATTTATTTTTGTAAGCATGTTGTTTTTATTTTTTTGTCAATAGTTATTTTTTATAATTATATATATTATCATGTTTTTTTTTACGAGAAATATATATTATGTTGATATCATGTGTACACCAAACACAAGATATGATAAGTATATTCTATCATTATCATATCATGTCCTTATCCAATTTCTTATCATATCATGTCTCTTTTTTACTCCTTCCGTCCCATTATATAAGCACCCTTTTAAAAAAAGTTTAGTCCCATTTTATAAGCACCTTTTCAAATTTCTATACAACTTGAAGATTGTTTTCCAAATATACCCCTAAGTATAATTTTTTTTTTGACGAACCACTATAATAATTTCGGTACCTAACTCTACCCTAATCCCAATTTTCTTCCCGTGACCAAGAAACTTAAATATAGTGTTTCCCAAGAATTAAGAATAAATCCCAACCCTAGTAATATTACCAAGAGCAAAGAAAACTCTTTAATCACTAGCTTGCTTGTTGGCTTCAAAACCCTTGAATTCTTGTTTACTCTCTTTCTTGGTTGTTCTCCTTGTTTCTAAACCTCCCTTTATATAGAATAAAATATACCTTTAAAATAGGAACAAATCTATTTTAATCTTGAACAAATCTGACCAAACACTGTCAAACGAAAAATCTGGTATCGCGCCCGCGGTCAGTTTTGTTTTTTTGTGTGGTGTTATTGGATTGTTTTTTTCGGTGATAGGTAGTAGTAGAATTGTAAGGTTAAGCCAATTAGCTAAAGATAGAGTATCTAGGCATTTGTGCAGCCACCTGTACATCCACAATAATTATGTTGAAGCTTTTAAAAATTAAAAAGGGCAATTCAGTAATCTTTATACATAAAATACTCACTTTAATTACACTCCTAATATTTTTTAATAAGCGTAATTTTTGTCAGAGGGGCTTATATAATGGGACGGAGGGAGTATCTTGTGCACCAAACAGACCCTTAACTACCATCCAACACACAAATTAATATGACTTTTTTTTTTTTGGTAATAATATGACTTTTATTTAAGGTACATCAAACATTTATTGATAATAATATTCAAATACCATATCATCAATACTTTTTAAAGGTTTTAATTAATTTCTATAAAAAGTAGTAATACTTATTGTAAATCAGAAGCATTATTTTAATGAGTTCACGGGCCATCAGCCATGTCATGGCATATAAAAGTAGATGAGTACTATGTTGTTGGTAGAAAATTGGAGAGGAAAATATACTTAGAGCCATGGAGAATTATAAATGGGAGTAACAACAGCTTTAACTTGTAGATACTTGTGAAGGGCTGCCAATCCATTATCTCTTCCAAATCCACTCATTTTATATCCTCCAAATGGAATATCATCTCCAAAAGCAAAATAACAGTTTATCCAAATAGTGCCTGCACGAATGGATCTTGACATAGTGTTTGCTATATCCAAATTCTTTGTCACAATACCTGCTGCTAGCCCATATCTTGTATTATTTGCACTCTTAATTGCTTCCTCAACACTCCTGTTTATTCAATTAATCAACTATATATTCATGAACAAGCTAAGTCTCATCATAAATTTATTTAAGATTAAAAAAAATTATCAGATAAAATAATTTTTAAAAATGTGTTAGAGATTTTTATATAAAACATAATTAGTTGATTTGCACTTGTTTATAATATATAGTAAAAATTTCTTTTTCAAATATGCGCTCATCTACTGTTGAATAAATCCTTAGGTCAGAAAAAACTTCAAGACACACATAACACTTAGAAATGTGATTTTTCTCTTATTATCGGTAACACCAACAATGGGCTGGATATACTTAGTAAGTTAAAACATACTGTAACAAATAAAGTAACAAAGAAATAAGTTTAAATGGAAACTTACTTAAATTTATTTAGTGCCATCACCGGACCAAATATTTCATCTTGTGCTATAAGCATATCCTCCTAAACATAGTAGAAGTGTAGAACAATGGTTAGTTATTAATTATGGCCAATATACCCAAATTGACTAAGGACTTGCTACACACTCACCTTTATATTGGAGAAAATTGTTGGCTCAATGTAGTATCCTTTGTTTCCCACTGTTTTACCACCAGTCAAAAGGGTAGCCCCTTCTCTCTTTCCATGTTCTATATATGAAAGAACTTTTTCAAATTGTTTCTTGTCAACCTATATACATTCATGTACATAACATTGTTACTCCTTCATCCATTTTTATAAGCACATTTTATAATTTTTACTTCTACACATATTAAGACAAAGATAGAGACACATAATATATGTATATTTTCTACACATAGTGCTTAATTATAAATAGAGACTCTTAGAGTTAGAAGAATGAGCGTAGAGTTTCCTTACTTGAGGCCCTTGCTGAACTTTAGGATCAAAAGGGTCACCAACGACCCAAGCTTTTGCCTTTTCTACCAATTTTTTCTCAAATTCATGATAGATCCCTTCTTGAACAAACACACGTGAACTTGCAACACACACTTCTCCCTGTAATATATTCACAAAATAAATGAAAGGTTACGTCGGTACTTGTCAACTTGACACAATAAGTGTAATGTAATCGTAGTTGTTACAAATGAAAGAAAATAGACCTTGTTTACTACGATGCCTAATAGAGCAAGTTCAGCAGCTTTTTCAATATCAGCATCATCAAAAATTATAAGGGGTGATTTTCCTCCTAATTCAAGTGAAACATGTTTTAAGTTACTCTTAGCTGCAGCTTCCATTATCTTACGCCCTGTTTGTGTTGAACCTGTAAAGCTTACCTAAACATATATCATCAACCAAATTTAATCAATGCTACTACATATTCAAAATTAAATTTAATACCATGGTTCTTCCAATTTCAATTTTAAAAAATGACACAAACGATATTTGACTGCAATTCTCCGCAATATCAGAGACTATGACATGACTACATATATTTGACAAGTAAATTACCGCATCAATGTCCATGTGTGAACTAATTGCAGCACCAGCTGTAGCTCCGAATCCGGGTACTACATTGATCACTCCGTCTGGGATTCCCGCCTTCAAGAATGAAAACACAATCATCTTGTGCTCAAGTAACATTTTGGGTGTGATTGATCTGCTAAAAAATAAGGGACTGGACAGGACAACTTATGTTGTACTGTGTTTGATTTTAAAATTGTTACCGGGATTGGACAAATTGGTTGTCAAGGGACCGGACAAAATAAGATATTCTTGTCCCACACAGAACCATGAGACAACTTTTTGTCTTCAGCACAATTTGTCTAAATCAGCAAAATAACATTTTCTCCATCAAATATCATACAAGACAAAATTTGTTTAATACCGTAAATATTTGTCCTGTGCTATTTTGCCTTGTACTGTACTGTTTTGTACAGTACTTTAATTTTGCAGATCAAACGCACCCTTTATGTGAGACACCTTCTCTGTCTCATATCATGTGTCAATTTGAGACAGAAAACGTTTCAAATGACACGTTAATATGAGACGGAGGGAGTTGTACCTAGAAATCAATGATTTGATGAATCATACCAATTTAGCTAGATGAGCATAAAACAAAGCAGAGAGAGGTGTTTGTTCAGCAGGTTTGAGGACCATGGTGCAGCCAGCAGCTAAAGAAGGGCTAACTTTGATGAAAAACATTGAAGTGGGAAAGTTCCATGGAATTATGTGCCCCACAACACCAATTGGTTCCATCAATGTATAAGCATGGAGCTCCCTTGAAGCTTTTAATACTTCTCCATGAATTTTATCAGCTGCACCTGCATAATAACGCAGAGTATTTGCTGCAGAGGGAATGTCCAGTGCCTTACATATATGGTACAATTTTCCTGCATCAATGGCATCTAGTGCTGCTAATTCTTCTATGTTTTCATCAATTAATGCTGCAAATTTCATCATAATTTTTGCTCTCTCCTGATCATCATATCATATTGTATATATGCCTTGTCAATTTTAATGTAATGCTAACAGAAGGGGAAATTCTAATAAAATGCATGATGCAGCGGGATAAACATGTCATAACAACCAAGAAAATTTAACCAATCCATATTTTTTTTTGGTGAACAAACAATCCATATATATATATTCACCGTTTAGTTCATAGGGGAAAATATTCTAATAGTCTAGAGTTCGAGTGAGTTTTGGTATCAAGTTGTTCCAGACTTTCAGTCCCCTCCCAAACAGAGTTGCGGGAATCAAATTCTAGTATTCCTTACCAAATTAGCGCCAATCACAACCGATGAAGGTGTGCACCGTAGCTATGATTGACGTAGCTAATTTCTAGTAAACACATAGCGTCAAATTCTAGTCTTCCTTACCAAGTTAGCCCACGTAGCTAATTTCTAGTAAACACAAAACAACCAAAACAAACCTAGCTAAAAGCTTATATAAGGCCTACTTTGACCCCCCTGAACTTTTTAGTTTCTCTCCGCCCCCCCCCCCCTTCAGTACCAATTTTGCCCTTTGAGAGATTTTCATAACAATCGGATTCTAAAATCCGAACACATGGAAAGTTCTCGGATCGTAAAATCGGAACTGGCGTCGGAAGGATTTGGATTAAAAGCGTGATGTTTTCGACTGTATGGTTCATCGATGGTTTTCGACGTTTGCCTTGCCTTGCTACAGCTGTGCTATTTAGATCTGGTGGCTGGTTTTTTTCTTCCTGTCAAGGTTTGTTCCCTTAATTCGTTAGCACTTGGTTCAGTTGGTTGCCTTAATTCGTTTTGCGGGATATTTTTGCGGTGGTATTGTTTTTCCCTTAATTCGTTGCCACATGATTCAGTTGGTTGCCTTTGTTGTTTTTCACTTAGCTTTGCTGTGTTGTTGGCCTATTATAACGGCTTTGTACTTATCAATCTATCCTAATAAAGTTTGTAGCAGGATTCAGATTATAATGGCTTTGTTTTTTCCTTGCAGTTCAAAAAAAAAAACACAATTAATGGGTTGTGGCTTGGCCTGAGTTAATGTGTTACCACCGAAAGGGAGAGACCTGATTTTAGCTACATTTGTTTTGGTTGTTTTGTGTTTACTAGAAATTAGCTACGAATTGCATACAAAAATGTCGTAGCAAATAGTTAGCTACGAATTAGCTACGAATTACCCAGAGCATAGCTATGAAGTTCGGATTATTTAATCCGAACCTGCTAAATCTCCACAAAATTCGGATTCTATAATCCGAACTTGTTAAACCCTTATAAAGTTCGGATTTTTTAATCCGAACTGTAATTTTGCTTGAAATTGAAGGACAATTTTGGGTTTTAGGGGGGGGTAATGGAGAAGTGAGGGAGGGGGGAAGAGAAATTTTCCTCTCATTGCACAAGCAGCCCAAAGTAAAGCCTTTTCTGTACTACTTTAGTGATGTAGGCCCAGCCTTATGTGATTTTCTTCTCCTTTTCTAATATGATCAAATGTAATATGGGTGGTGCACAAGTGACTGATAATATTCAGGGGCAGTTGCTAATATGATCAAATGTTTTTAAACGGTCACAAGTTAATGATAATACTAGTAAGTAGTAACCTTTAACAATAATAATAACCTTTTTTTTTTTGTGTTAACAATAATAATAACCTTTAACAATAAAATACGTATAATAGATGAATGAAAACGGATTCAAGCTTTTGACTGACAATCGACAACTATTCTAATGTAAAAACGGATAAAGTGGATTGGTTGAGAGAAAGTAAAGTCGTGAAACTAAAGGAAGAGAATGGACGTTGAGAACTCAACATTTTTTAAACGATGTTGCATATTAAATGATGAGATGTCATCGTTAAACTTAGAAGTTTGATCATTTGAATAAATTATCACAATAATAAATAATAGAAGTGTTATATTTTAATATTAAGAATATAAGTATATACCTTTTTGAAAACAAGTCCAATGTAAACACTAAAGTCAACTTACTAAAATTAGATAAGTAAGCGATTTTTGGTAAATGTGAACTAGTAAATCGTGACACTTATTTTGGGATGGAGGGAGTAGAAGAGAGGAAAAATAACATACAGTGCCAGGTAGGCGAGGCCATGGACCCGAGTCAAATGCGTAACGTGCTGCCTTTACAGCAATATCAATGTCTTCTTTGGTTCCTTCACTGATCCTTGTTATAACCTCTCCTGTTCTTGGATCTATTGTCTCAAATGTCTTCCCTATTTTTTATTCACAACAAACATAATTACAAAAATTAGTTTAGTTTTTAGCAAATTAATATTGTTGTATTTTTTAAGAATAATGTATCATCAGCATTCCTTTTCATATATATAGACCGACGACCCAATAATTTTCGATTGTAAATAAGACCTTAAAATAAATTTTACCTAATGAGACTTTTTGGTTAAATAAAAATTAGAAGGTAGTATAAAGCAAGAGTTTTAGTGGTCTTATTTTGGTTTAAAAAAAGTATATCATGAATATTACCATGCCACGTGATGTGTTACCATATTATTTTAGGGAACCATTTAGGAGTAATAATATTCAAAGTTAAACAAATTTAATAATATTGAATATCAAAGATCTTATAATTTGATCAAATGATACATGATTAGATTTACTAATTATCCAAAGATTATGTATAGTGCAATCTTATTTTAGTTGTGTCGTTAGACAAAACCTATTTTATACTAATAGAACTATGTATTTTAATTTAATGATTATTTTTTTTTGAAGAAGCTAAACTAACCCACCTAAATTATCACTGGAAAGAATCGAACCTGAGACTTCGAGGAGGAGCATACTCCCAAGTCCCAAGCCAATACTACCGGACCAACCCAAGTGGGTTTTAGATAATTTAATGATTATTGATAAAAAAAGGAGCTGATAAACTTGAAAACAATAGTCAACGAAGGGAACAAAATAAATTACTAGTAAATTAGAACAAGTTATAATTATTGACCTGAAACTGAATCAACAAAATCTCCATTGATGAATAGCTTGGTGAACTTGATGATTGGAACGTTTGTGAGGGAGGGTGCACCATTAGCTGGGCCAATACTCATGTTTGTAAGTGTGTTTTGTAATCTTATCTGCACCAATGATATGAAAAGCAGAGAGAACTAAGATTAAGATGTTAATGACTTGGGTAAATGGAGTATATATAATGACACACACTATCGTGTTATACTGAAGAAAAGTCGTATATGACGTTAAAACTGAAGGCAATTGATATGGTTTGTTCATAAAAACAATATTATCATTGCAATTATATGCACCCTATATTTTTTAATCCCTCTGTCCCATTATATAAGTACTTTTACTATAAAAGTCTAGTCCCAAAATATAAGCCCTTTTACAATTTACTACATTTATTACTTTTTTGCTTACACATACCCCTAATTATTACTATTAAGTTGCATTGGAATACAAAAATTGTAAAGGGGCTTACATTTTGGGATTAGATTTTTGTAGTAAAGGTGCTTATATAATGGGACGGAGGGAGTATAAATATGTCATAAATATGTCATTCACCAAAAATATAATAATAGTATAAGTTTGTTATTTCTTCAACATTTTTATTTTTATCAAATAACTTAATGATTGTTAGACTTATACTCCCTCCAACTTTAAATATAAATAAAAAAAATATTTTTAGATACATTGAATAATTAATGTATCTGGTGTTAAAATTGAATTTCAATCTCTTCAATAATATCTTTAATAATTATCAACATTGAACTACACTTATAAAATATTTTCTGGAAACTTTTATCAACATTATTATATATACTTTTAGAGTATTTGATTTTTATGGTGTCTTTTTCATACATCACTCTCATTCTATAATAAGGTTAAATATCATTATAGGCTACCAACTATACAAGAAGATTATAATTTATTATTGTGATCCAAGCCTTTTGGGCTTTTACCAATTCTTTTTGGTGTACAACGAACATGGAATCTTTGATATCATAAACTAAATTTAAATTAAATTGTCCCTAAATACAGACCTTTTAAAAAATGGTCCAAGTTTTTATCATAAAAAATGGTCCAAGTTAAAATTACACGAGAGCTTGTACAAAAATAAAGTTACACATGAGAGCTCCTCCAATAATGGACTCCTTGCATGTCATTTTTTTTTGTTTTTTTCTTAAAAAATTATGGGTGGAGTCCAATGGGTGTTTCTCTATAAAATTCAGACTTCATCTAACAATTATTCATTAGTCAACACTTTTTTTTTTTGAAACCGAATTGAAAAGGTTGTCCATACCGTTGCAGCCTGACTGTTATTTCCATTCACCAATATTGTAGAAACATTATCTTTATAGTTCTCAACATACGACTCGAGTAGCTCAATTGGGTTAAAATTTTCAGTCAAACCAGATTCTGAAGCAAAATAAACAGCTTCTATCACTTTGCCATTTTTTACTAGTTTATCTATAATATCTGCATAAAACACATGCTTTTATTAGCCTTAAGTATGATACACTAGAGCTTAAAATAAAATAAATATAAATGCATGATGCACTGGTAAAAATTGAATCATATAGTATCAAATAAAGGTGATTGTGTTTTAGTTGGGCTCCCTCGAAGGTGATTGTGTTTTCTTGGCAAGTATTGCTTGGTAAGCTACCAACAAGATTGAATTTGGCACATAGGTACTACAACATGGGATGATGGCATCATGTGCGTATTGTGATGGTGTTTTGGAATCGGAAAATCACTTATCTATTATGTGCCCAATTGCAAAAGAAGTGTGGAATGGCATTCATAGATGGTTTGGTGTAACTAGTGTGTTGCCGAACTCAATTCCTGCACTCTTTCAAAGTTTTTTACAGCCTATGATTAAAGGGAAGAAGTGCCAAAAGGATGTGTTGTTAGTTTGGCATGCGATCGTTTCTTTGGGAGGTTATGTAATGGTGCCACGGAGGCAGACATAACCTAGAAGAGCACGAGGGGAATAACTCGTCAAAGAACATTGAAAAAAACTTGTATGCTCTTGGAATATATAAAATAAAATTACTTTATAACAGTCCTCATCCATATTTCTTTAAAATAAATAATTGTCCAACATTCATAAAAATAAAAATGATAGGCTACGTCCTTTGAGTACAACTATCTTGGTGCTTCAAAAAAAACTATCTTGGTAAAATTTTTTATGGACATTTGATATGACGAAGCACAAATTCAAACTCACCATTCTTCGATTCTACACAGTTAAAATGCAAGTTTTACCAATAGACTCCTTTAACGAGGAAAAAAAATTAGGTTGCACTACTATGTACTTGAATATCATCACAAGAGTTAGCTCAAGGAATCAAATGACCAAATATATTTATACATCCAAAACCCTGGAAACATGTACAATGCAATGTAAGACGTCAATATTCATCCTCACACCTATTGTGAGTATTAGGTTAAATTTTCATATTACAATATAAATTCATATACCATATTAAATTAGCTTGAATCTAATTTTAAAAGTGAGCTAAAAAAGAAAATCCACACACATTTATCTTGTAAATATCCAAAAAAGCTAAACAACTTATAAGTGTACAACTCCAATACACATCAATATTATGCACATTAGACAACACAAACACCAAAATCCTAACACATTTGACCAAAATCATTGAAAAAACATTATCTTTGACTAAGATCAATATTTTGAGTTTTTGTTTTAGTCTCCTAACTATCATTAATAATGATATTTTAATAAACAAACACATGTTATATTAAAATCAACAAAACTAATAAAAAAATGTAAAAAGTAATACTTATTATAAATCAGAAGCATTATTTTCATGAGTTCATTGGTCATCATGGTCATGTCATATAAAAGTAGATGAGGACTGTGAGGGGCGTGTTATAAATAATATAAAATTATTGATGTGGTATTTTCTAACAGCTTAAACTTTTGGGATAATCGATTATTTGATACTGGCTGGTCATCAGTTTCCAAAATAGAGAGGAAAATACTTAGAGCCATGGAGAATTATAAATGGGAGTAACAACAGCTTTAACTTGTAGATACTTGTAAAGGGCTGCCAATCCGCCATCTCTTCCAAATCCACTCATTTTAAATCCTCCAAATGGAATATCATCTCCAAAAGCAAAATAACAGTTTATCCAAATAGTGCCTGCACGAATGGATCTTGACATAGTGTTTGCTATATCCAAATTCTTTGTCACAATACCTGCTGCTAGCCCATATCTTGTATTATTTGCACTCTTAATTGCTTCCTCAACAGTCCTGTTATTCACATTTCACTCAATTAATCAACTATTCATGAACAAGCTAAGTCTCATATCATAAATTTATTTAAGATTAAAAAAATTATCACATAAAATAATTTTTAAAAATGTTTTAGAGATTTTTATATATAACCTAAGTTAATTTGCACTTGTTTATAATAGTAAAAATTCTTTTTCAAATATGCTCTATGTTATAAATAATATAAAATCATTGATGTACATGTGGTCTTTCCTAACAGCTTAAGCTTTTGAGATAATCGGTCATTTGACATGGTATCAGAGTCACTATGACTAAGTGGTCTAGAGTTCGATTCCCGCTCCCCTTACTTTCTAATTAAAAGTGGAATTTTAAACTTATGGTAGGTGGACCTATGCATTATCCACGCTTCAAACCCAATAGACTCTTGCGTGAGGGGGCGTGTTAGAAATAATATAAAACCATTAATATGGTCTTATGACACGCTCATCTCCTACTGAACAAGTCATTTGGTCAGAAAAAACTTCAAGACTCACATAACACTTAGAAATATGATTTTTCTCTCTTATTATCGGTAAAACATATTGTAACAAATAAAAAACAATAGAAATAAGTTTAAATGGAAACTTACTTAAATTTATTTAGTGCCATCACCGGACCAAATATTTCATCTTGTGCTATAAGCATATCATCCTAAACAGAGTAGAAGTGTAGAACAATGACTTAGTTAATTAATTATGGCCAATATACCCAAATTGATTAAGGACTAGCTACACACTCACCTTTATATTGGAGAAAATTGTTGGCTCAATATAGTATCCTTTGTTTCCCACTGTTTTACCACCAGTCAAAAGGGTAGCCCCTTCTCTCTTTCCATGTTCTATATATGAAAGAACTTTTTCAAATTGTTTCTTGTCAACCTACATTCATGTACATAACATTGTTACTCCTCTGTCCATTTTTATAAGCACATTTTATAATTTCTAGTTTCTACACATATCAAGACAAAAATAGAGACACATAATATATATATGTATATTTTCTACACATAGTGCTTAATTATAAATAGAGACTCTTAGAGTTAGAATGAGTGTATGTAGAGCTAGAAATAATTGTGCAACTAGTTTCCTTACTTGAGGCCCTTGCTGAACTTTAGGATCAAAAGGGTCACCAACGACCCAAGCTTTTGCCTTTTCTACCAATTTTTTCTCAAATTCATGATAGATCCCTTCTTGAACAAACACACGTGAACTTGCAACACACACTTCTCCCTGTAATATATTCACAAAATAAATGAAAGGTTACGTTGGTACTTGTCTACTTGGCACAATAAGTGTAATGTAATCATAGTTGTTAAAAATGAAAGAAATATAATTAGACCTTGTTTACTACGATGCCTAACAGAGCAAGTTCAGCAGCTTTTTCAATATCAGCATCATCAAAAATTATAAGGGGTGACTTTCCTCCTAATTCAAGTGAAACGTGTTTTAAGTTACTCTTAGCTGCAGCTTCCATTATCTTACGCCCCGTTTGTGTTGAACCTGTAAAGCTTACCTAAACATATATAATCAACCAAATTTAATCAAAATTCAATTTAATACCATAGTACTTCCAAATTCAATTTAAAAAAATGACACAAACTATATTTGACTGCAATTCTCCGCAATATAATATCATAGACTATGACATGACTACATATATTTGACAAGACAAGTAAATTACCGCATCGATGTCCATGTGTGAACTAATTGCAGCACCAGCTGTAGCTCCGAATCCGGGTACTACATTGATCACTCCGTCTGGGATTCCAGCCTTCAAGAACGAAAACAAAATCATCTTGTGCTCAAGTAACATGTTATGTGAGACACCCTCTCCGTCTCATATCATGTGTCAATTTGAGACAGAAAAACATTTCAAATGACACGTTAATATGAGACAGAGGGAGTTGTACCTAGAAATCAATGATTTGATGAATCATACCAATTTAGCTAGATGAGCATAAAACAAAGCAGAGAGAGGTGTTTGTTCAGCAGGTTTGAGGACCATGGTGCAACCAGCAGCTAAAGAAGGACTGACTTTGGTGAAAAACATTCCAGTGGGAAAGTTCCATGGAATTATGTGTCCCACAACACCAATTGGTTCCATCAATGTATAAGCATGGAGCTCCCTTGAAGCTTTTAATACTTCTCCATGAATTTTATCAGCCGCACCTGCATAGTAACGCAGAGTATTTGCTGCAGAGGGAATGTCGAATGCCTTACATATATGGTACAATTTTCCTGCATCAATGGCATCTAGTGCTGCTAGTTCTTCTATGTTTTCATCAATTAATGCTGCAAATTTCATCATAATTTTTGCTCTCTCCTGATCATCATATCATATTGTATATATGCCTTGTCAATTTTAATGTAATGCTAACAGAAGAGGAAATCTATTTTATAATCTATTAAATTAGAGCCCCAAGCTATTTTGATGACAACTCATCAATTTTGTGCCACCTAATCTATTTCATTCCACATCATAAAAAATCCTATGTGTCACCTCTCTAAATTCACTCATCCTTAACTCATGCCTAAGACTCTCTCACAAAATGAAATGTCTTTTCAATTACTTAACTCATCAATGCTTGTAATTGTTTACTATAACTCATCCTCAGTTTCTTCTTTTCCGTTATTAAACTCCTCATTACTTGAGGTATTCTCTCTTAGGCATTTTCCTGAATTTATTGAAAAAACAGTTGAATATTTCTTCATCTCTAGAACAATAGACTCTCATTTTTCTCAATTTATTGAGCAATACAGCCATACACGGGATCAATGTTCATTTGTTAAAGTGTTATTTCCATTTCTCATACATCATTCAGTGTCATATTTGATACCCCATTATTTTGAAATATGACTTTTTTCTCATCAAAGTAATATATGTTGCATGAATAAAGTAATGTGAGAGCACCTTTCTCGCGTTGCAAGGTATAAAATGATGAGACAAGGCTTGATTTCTTATGGATTCGAAGGTTAGCATGCATTTCTCAGTTTCTATTAAAAACTATTTAAGAGCATAAGCAACTCACAAATTATTTGAATGATTGTAAATTTGAATATCTGATTTGTTTTTGCAACCTTACTACGAGAAATAAGTTATACGAATGTATGAATTATTGATTTGTTATATATGTATCTTTTTCTATCGTCCGTTCATATCAATTTTGTCATCTCATTATATTTTCTCTACTTTTATGAACAACAATCTAAGAATGACGAATGAAGGGTTCACTGTGCAACTCTTGCAACCATTTGGACCACCGCAAGCCTAGATGTTTTACCTATCCTTTCGTCTAAATCTGAAATCGGTTGTTTGTCCATGAATAATACATCTTTATGAAAGAATTGACATTGATTAATCGCATAGTACAATTCTATCAATTTTTTTTTGCATAGTACAATTGTTTTTACGTGTTATTCAGTAGTTTTGATTGTCGTAATTGTAAAATGTAAGCCATTATTATATATATTAGTAAAAAAGAACATTACCAAACTTTTAGAATTCATCGTGCCTTCCTTCAAAGTCAATCTCAAATAACAGAAAGTAGTTTGTTTGAATTTTGCTAAGCTACAATACTTTAGTGCCGTTATTTAATAAAACTTTGTTATTGCGTATCATGGGAAAAAATGTTGTTTTCTTCAAATTCTACTATGCCCCCTTTTCTCATATATGCATTCAATATAATATTGCATCATATATATCATATCATATATGTTACAATTTGATGGATAGAATAATGAAACACATGAACAAGAAACATCTTTACAAACACTCTTTCACTATCAATTCAATTGCTAAGAAATGTCATTAATTGTCACTCCATTCGACAACATTGATTTGCGACTTGGGAGTATGTTTGTTGAAATTGACAGCACCACCGTAACAAAAAAAAATTGAAAGCACTACCCTAATTGTTGGGATCGCATTTTTAATTACATTTTCACTAGGATGCTTTATTTTATAATGGTTATATACAATTACTTGAATTTGCCGTAAGTTTTTCAATTTCTAATTTGAAAATAGATGTAACTTGCTTGAATTTTAGTTTTTTAAAATATTGCATCAAACCGCGCAACGCGCGGGCCTCAATCTAGTTCTAATAAAATGCATGATATTGATGCAGCGGGATAACCTGTTATAACAACCAAGAAAATTTAACCAATGCACCCGCTAATAATTTGTTACAACCACTGTAAAAGTGTCTATATGTATTCTATGAATTTTGGCACCTTCAATAAAATCACTCAGTATCGGCCACCATTTAGCTGTCAAAGATATTAATTTGCAAGAAATTTGAGTTCGAAATCGAAATTTCTCATGTCTTCATTTCATACTTAAAATGTGTGAATCTAGTCGTTTACTAAAAAAAACTTAATAAAACGTTGTACTCCCTCATTGAAAAAAAAAATTATCCCCTAAAAAAATACTCTAGGATTGTGTCTAGTATGGACTTAAAACATAATTAAAAAAAATAATTCAAAGATGAACCTTAATCATTCTCAGTAAAATTTAATAATAAAAAATAGAAAACAAAGTTAACATTTCATTAAAATTTATTATAAATAGTAATAATAAGCAAAAATACTAATATGATTGATATATATATATATATATATATATATGAATGATAAAATATAGGGATAAATATGTTTATAGTCCTTATAAAATTATATTTTTAGTCCCTATAAAAAAAATGGCATGTTTTTGTCCTATAAATTTTTTATAATAAGCTTGGATATTACATATTTGAAATTGATGTGCATCACCAACGTAATAATGATGATGATATATAAAATAGTACACATTTGTACTAAAATATATCACGTTTTGACTATATCACATAAATTAATAAGTATAATTCATGCATGTTGCATGGAAAAGAAGAATTGAGTCAGTTTACAAAATTATCCTACAATAATGGTATGAAAAAGATAAATTGTACAGTTAAAAGAAGAAAGAAAAACAAATAGTTAAAGGTATAATAGGAAAAGAGCATTAAACGTTTCATTGATAATGTAAAATGACATATGTTTTAGAGTACAATTTTTTATCTTTCCAAAACGACACATATTGTTTTAGAGTACAATTTTTTTCATCTAATAATTGTTTTAAGGGATAAAATAGAAAAAATCAATGTTATAAATAATATAGGTAATTTCTTTTTGCATAAATAATTTTGGTAAATAGAACATTTATTTTGAGATTGAAAAAATAAAAACGAATAAAGTGGAATGATTGAGACTTGAGAGAAAATCATGAAACTAAAAGGAGAAAATGGACGTTGAGAACTCAACATTTTTGTGGGATCACGCAATTTAAACGATGTTGCATATTAAATGATGAGATGCATATGTTAATTAAAAGTTGTATATTTTAATATTAAGAATATACTTATATAATTTTTTGAAAGGGACATAATAATCTGTTTATCTAATAAGTCCAATCAAAATGCTAAAGTCAACTTACTAACTTAATTTTTTTTTTTGGCAGAACTTACATACTAACTTAATGGGAATCACCATAACTGCATTTTAAGAATAATTAACTTCTTTTGTCAAAAAAAAAAAAGAATAATTAACTTCTTTAAATCAAAGTAAATAAAATTAGAAGAGAGGAATTATAAGAAAAAAAATTAGAAGAGAGGAAAAATAGCATACAGTGCCAGGTAGGCGAGGCCATGGACCCGAGTCAAATGCGTATCGTGCTGCCTTTACCGCAATATCGATGTCTTCTTTGGTTCCTTCACTAATCCTTGTTATAACCTCTCCTGTTCTTGGATCTATTGTCTCAAATGTCTTCCCTGTTTTTATTAGCAACAAACATAATTACAAAAATAATATTTTTTTACAAATATATATATTGTAAAAAAATAATAATAACCTTCATTTTATAGTTTGTTATTACATTTTACATTTAGCAAATTAATATTGTTGTAGTTTTTTAAGAATAATGTATCACGAGAATTCCTTTTCATATATACAAACCGACGACCCAATAATTTTCGATTGTAAATGAAACCTAAAATAAATTTTACCAAATGAGACTTTTTGTGTATATATAAGACATTTTGGTTTTTAATAAAAATTAGAAGGCATAAAGCAAGAGTTTTTGTGGTCTTATTGTAATTGTGGTTTGAAAAAAGTATATCATGAATATTACCATGCCACGTGATGTGTTACCATATTATTTTATGCAAAATATTCAAATTTAAACAAATTTAATATTATTGAAAATCAATAGATTTTATAGAATTTGATCAAATGAAACATGATTAGATTTACTAATTATCCAAAGATTATATATAGTGCAATCTTATTTTACTTTTGTAACCTATTTTATAATAGAACTATGTATTTCATTCTAATGTGAAGAAAATTATTGAGAAAAAGAGGAGCTGATAAACTTGAAAACAATAGTCAACGAAGGGAACAAAATCATTATGGGAACAAGTTATAATTATTGACCTGAAACTGAATCAACAAAATCTCCATTGATGAATAGCTTGGTGAACTTGATGATTGGAACGTTTGTGAGGGAGGGTGCACCATTAGCTGGGCCAATACTCATCTTTGTAAGTGTGTGTGTGTGTGTGTGAGTCTTAACTGCACCAATGAAATGAAAAGCAGAGAGAAATAAGATTAAGATGTTTTTTTTTTACTAAGATTAAGATGTTAATGACTTGTATAATGGAACTTATTTTGTTGTATATAAAGACCCACTATCGTGTTATGTGGAAGAAAAGTCATATGACGTTAAAACTGAAGACAATTGATATGGTTTGTTCATAAAAACAATATTATCATTGCAATTATATGCAACCTATAATTTTTAAATTATATAAATTTGTCATTGACCAAAAATATAATTATAGTATAAATTTGTTTCTTCAATATTTTCATTTTTATCAAATAACTTAGTGATTGTTAGACTTATACACTTAAATGCGAAGAAATAAAAATTCAAAATTAAATCTCAATGCCTTCAATAATATCTTTAATAATTACTCTCTCCGTACCAAAATATATGTCGTTCCGACATTTTTACGCATATTAAGAAATTTGTAATTTCTATGAATCTTGTCAAAATTATACATGTTTTTATTCTTTTGCCCTTTCTCTCTCTTTGTTGGTATATCGAAAAATAATAAAGTTGGAGAGAGAGTAATGACTTTTGTTGGTAAAAAGAATATAAATGCATGGGTAATTTGGGAAGATCAAAATTAATTTTACATTGGTATTGTAAAACGACATATATTGTGGTACAATTTTTTTTTCCAAAACGACATATATTGTGGTACGGAAGGAGTATACACTTGCAAAATAATTTTTGTAATATTTAATCAACATTGTTATATCTACAACTACAGTATTTGATTTTTTTATGGTGTCTCTTTGATACATCATCACTCTCATTCTACAATAGTAAGATTAAATATTTTCTGTAAACTTTTATCAACATTATTATATATACTTTTAGAGTATTTGATTTTTATGGTGTCTTTTTCATACATCACTCTCATTCTATAATAAGGTTAAATATCATTATAGGCTACCAACTATATAAGAAGATTATAATTTATTGTGATCCGAGCCTTTTAGGCTTTTACCAATTCTTGTTGGTGTACAACGAACATGGAATCTTTGATATCATAAACTAAATTTAAATTAAATTGTCCCTTAATATAGACCTTTTAAAAAATGGTACAAGTTTTTATCATAAAAATTGGTGCAGGTTAAAATTACACGAGAGCTTTGTACCATAAAAAGTTACTACACGTGAGAGCTCCTCCAATAATGGACTCCTTGCATGTCATTGTTTTTTTTTTTTTCCTTAAAAATTCTGGCTGGAGTCCAATGGCTGTTTCTCTACAAAGTCTTCATCTAATAATTACTCCCTCCGTTTTTAAATAACTGTTACAATTGACCGGTTCAATTGTTCACGTATATCAATATACATCTTTGATCATTAATATGTTCAATTACATATAACAAAAAATTTTAAAAATTTAATATTTTAAAAATATCTATCGAAACAAATTGAACATCATATAAGCTAATATTTATTTTACATATTAATCAAAATATATGATCAAAATGTGTTATATAAAAAGTGTGCACATAGCCCAAACAATAGTTTAACAATGTATATTTGCCCTGGCCCGTGGGTGTAACACTTCATAACTTGGATAGAGATGTGATGAAATATTTGACACAAGACAAAGTAGACATGGTTAGCAAGTAAGGCTCCACATGCAACTTTTCAAAGAAAGAGTTTCGCTCTTTTATGTTAGTCCATAACTCCATAGTATAATTTAAATATACATTAAGAATTTAAAACGACAGCAATTACAGTGCATAAAAGTTAACTATTACATAAAAGTTCATCAGTAATCCACTTTGAATTGGCACCATAGATCTATGTATTTGAACAAATGCATTCCTACGGAACTGTTCGATATCCAATATTGATATACGCAACAGGAAATGAATTAGATGAAAGTAGCATCAGAAAGCGACAACAACCAACAAATTACTGAGGGGGAAATAGAAAACTCAACCCCTGTAGCTGGTTTGATCTACTGTGTATGGATAAGTAGGTGGGGCAGCACTTCCGTAATCATATAGACCGTAGCTAGTCTGTCCTGCATAAGAACTACTGGATAGGTAACTAGAAGGACCTAAATTGTCAACAGGGTATGAATAGTGTTGTTGTGTTATTCCCATTCCAGCTGGGCTTTGAGTGATGGAAGTTCCATAGGATGCTGCATAAGGATTAGCAGCAGTTGAACTTTCCAACATAGTCTGGCTTGGGTAGTGTAATGGTGCAGAATATCTTGGACTAGGACTAGGATGCAGAGGAGCCAGATTTCTACGACTAAAGGATGATGGGTATGCACTAGTTTTGGTTGATTTGGCTGGACGGGAAGAGGTGGATCCACTCCCTCGACTGCCACGCTTTCGAGGTCTGCTTCCAGTTACAAATGCTCTACTTCCAAATGATGAAGAAGGCTTCCTCCGCTCAGACTTGCTTTTCTCCAATTGGGAAGCCCGCCTTTTCATTTTATCTAGCCTAAATTCTGATTCAAGCTTGTGATCTTCTACACATTTGATTATATCCTTAATTGAATTCAACTCCACAGTGTTCGCTTCATCCTAAAAAATACAAAGATTTAACAAAGTGTTCCAATTAAGACGTGTTTCATGAGGTTATTAACATAAATGCATTATATGAAACCGAATTGAAAAGGTAGTTGTTCATACCGTTGCAGCCTGACTGTTATTTCCATTCACCAATATTGTAGAAACATTATCTGTGTAGTTTTCAACATAAGACTCGAGTAGCTCAATTGGGTTAAATCTTTCAGTCAAACCAGATTCTGAAGCAAAATAAACAGCTTCTATCACTTTGCCATTTTTTACTAGTTCATCTATAATATCTGCATAAAACACATGCTTTTATTAGCCTTAAGTATGATATACTAGAGCTTAAAATAAAAATAAATATAAATGCATGATGCACTGGTAAAAATTGAATCATATATCAAATAAAGATTTGTTTTCTGATTGTATTAAGTGTGTCAGATGAATATGAATCAAGGTAAAATCTGTATGTGATAACAGAATCTGAAATTTCTTACTAATTGATTTAAGGTCATCCATTCTTCTTGCTCTACGTTATCATACAAAAAATTTAACTCTTAAGCACATTTACATCTAAAAGGATAAGTGTAATGAGAACATTGAGGTGGATTTTGAAAAATGAATTGTGATTGAAGTATTATATGATCATTTTTCATGTTGTCCTTTCAAATTTGTATTAAAACATCAAATATATATCAAAATATAGACTAAGCCTTCCAAAGCTCTACCCTCTGAAACCCTACTAAACTCAAAAACAACGAAGCCTTAAGGTATTAGATGGGGAGCTAACAGAAGATGTTCTAGTTCTGCATCTGTTTCTTTGGGAGGTTATGGCATGGTGTCACGGAGGCAGACATAACCTAGAAGAGGACAAGGGGAATAACTCGTCAAAGAACATTGGAAAAAATTTGTATGCTATATTGGAATATTTAAAAAAATTACTTTATAACAGTAGTCCTTATCCATATTTCTTTAGCCTTAATTGCTATGAAAAATATCATTATTGCTAATTAGTAAATATGATGAAGAAACGGAGTGTGGGTATAACTTCATGTCCCTCCAAAATTTTAGGTGTAGCACCACCAACGCATGAAGAATTTTCTTACACATAAAACCAATTTGTGTATACAGAAGCTAACAGAAATGTGATATGTTGTAAAATGCATGAAACTGACCCTATATTTAAAATTGACATGATCATGATTTTCATCAATCCTTTTTATACTGGAAGTGAAGAAGCCAGTGAGGGTTGAGGGAGGTTGGTACTTCTCTATAGGGGTGTACAAAACTAGGTCTGTCCGTGAAGTTGTTTTGGCCTGCAAGCTATGAGACAGGTCTGACTCTAGCCCACAAAAATTCGGACAGCAGGGTGTCCAAAGACTTGACCCAGTGGAATGAGGGACCGGGACCTGATTCAGGTTGACACAAAGGTCCATCAATCCCATCAAATTGAGAGGACACACTTTTTTTCACTCTCTAGTCTTTACTCACTGGGATTACACATTTGTCAATATATGTTGTGTTGGGTGTGGCTTGTTTATTGGATGCCATATATGTTATACCAAAGTTTATTCATTACCGCTCTAATCAAAACCTTGAAAGTAGCTTGTATTCTGGAATGTGGTAGTTGCATTGCACCATGTGTTAAATATAGGACTAAAGCACCACCAAGAAAAATAATATAGGACTAAAGAAGTTAAGCCAAATAAATTTGTAAATATGAATTATAATACTATTTGACCAACCTTGTCTTATCTTATATGTATCCATCTTAATTGAACCCATGCGTCATCAGGTATCACAGGGTTATAAGGATCAGACCTAAAAATTGGTCTGGTATAATGTTATGGCCAGGTAAGCGCCGCACACAATCTGTCCTATTACCACCTCTACTTTTCTACGGAAGAGGCCTACACAAACCACACAAGGTAAACCATAGTAGGTTTTATGGCCCTAATTGATTGACCTTAGCTAGTTTCACTTCAGGTTCAAAGTTTTGAAGCGCAACACACTGGCTTCCTATACTTAGAGCACTCAAAAGTCAAATACATGCAACATCTTAAAATGTAACTACTAACTAGACCAAACCACATTATAGATAATCATTAAACCAATCTAATAAATAACACAGATAATCAACAAAACATTCTAATAACTTACTAGTAAATAAATGTACCAATATGGACTATGGAGTAGTAGATAAGTAACATATTCTAAAAAATGATAATTAAACAGAACATTCACACAGCAGAAAATCAATCATATGGCAAAATTGTAGAAAAGTAACGAACCTATCATCTTGTCTCCAAATTCTAAGGAAGCAGCTACCTTGGCCATATCCCTCCTTGAAGCAAACTCCATCACAGATTTCCTCAGATACTCATCATCGAATTTCGACCTTAAACCAAAGCACGAAACAATCTGCAAAAACATCACCATTTCCGCAGCACCCTTCTCCGGTTCCCCATCAAGCTGCTCCTTCCACAAATCCAAAAGACTCGAAGCTCTCTCTACAATCCTTCTAGAATACACACTCGTCTCCGAAATCAACCCCTGAATCAAAAGCCCACAAGCCCATCTCTTATCAGTAACACCAGACTTCGCCTCTGTTTTACTCTTCACATATTCTTCCACCGCATCCAAAACTAATCTCGGCGGGTCCACCGCCTCTTTTAACGCTAAAACTATCTCCGGCCTCAACGTTATCGACTCTTTCCTCTTCGAAACAATAAACCGAAGCAAAGCCGAAGCATCCATTTTCCTTGACAAGGATTTAAGAGCGTCGGAGATATCACTCGACGACGGCGGAATGGATTTACGGATGTCAGATAGCGCGGCTTCCTTCTGCTCATCGATGCGTGCAGCGGAGGAGGATTCACGCTCGGGAATGGTATTCTCTTGATTATTGAGAGATTCTAGGGTTTCTTTTGAACGTGATTCGAGGGTTTGAAATTTGGTATCTAGGGTTTGCAATTTCTGTGAAATTGAGTCTTGAAGGGAAGAGAAATGATTAGAGAGATTGGTGAATAGGTCGGTGCATTTGATTAAGGTGTTTTTGTGAGATTCTAATTGGTTGAAGAATTTATGAACCTTGTCGGTTTCTGCAACCAATTCGGTCGCCATTGCAGAGAGATTTTCTAGCTATAGTGTTTGAAACCCTAATGAATAGTAATTTCTGAAAGAGAAAAACATGCGATGTTTTGGTACTTTCAGAAGGTGCTATCCCCAATTAACATTGATTTGATGATAGTGATTAGTACGTAAACAGCGGTACTAAACTTTCATGATTATGTTGTTTGAATGGGCCAAAGCCCAAATGTTATGGATATAGGTAGAAAATGAGACTTATGGGCCAGGCTGAAATATTATTCAAACAAAGATGCGGGCTTATAACCAGTTATTAATATCGCAAGAAAAAAAAAGTTATTAATATTAGAACCCCCTTTACATATTAGGGGATTTGGTTACATTAACTACATCTTTTGTTGTTGTCTAGAAATTTTAACTCAACTAACAGGAATGAAATATCAAAATTGATAGACTAAACATTTATGACTGAAGTTCAATTTCTGATTACTCCAATTTATGGTGGTTTTATCGTCATCTATGTAAAAAAAACACTATTATCGGCAATGAGTTAGAAACTTGAAACAGAAGTGCAATTTTATTGTGTTTTTAATATTTGTAGACAAAGTGACACATACAATCCAAAGAAACAAGATAAGAATAAATAGAGAATCCATCCAGTGGCAGACATTGACTTCCTTACCCTCAAAGACATTAGACCACCCTCCTTACATTTATGTCCAAGTGAGCAAGCACATGCCACGCACGAAGAAGTTAGAGGCACAAAATATAGCCACGTGGCAGAATATAATACAGGTGGCCATGCATATAGAATTGAATGGTTTCTAATTTCTATAATAAAGTGGCGTTGGTCCAATGCAATATAGTGATTTGGCTAAATCTCTCTCAACATAGAAAAATACAACTCCTAAATCATGGACCTCAAAAAAACTACTCTATGGTCTCTATTAACTCTATAAGAATCTCTATCTAAGATGAATAATACAATACCATTAATGTACAATTTCATATGATCCACATATTATTTTCCTTTTAAACTCCTAATAACTTGATCAAGTGAAGTGAAGTGAAGCACAATACAAATATAAATTAAGTCTAAAGAGTATTGAGAAGAAAAATGTGTAAGGAAGGGTTTTTTCCTTTGTACACGAGATGGAGTGTAATCAGGGAGGTGCAAATAGCGGTGGACACTGAAGCAGAGCAAGAACAGGCGGTGGTGGCAGGACAGGCTCACGGTGGAGGTGATGGTTCAGTAAAGTTGCAGTGTGTGTGCTCGCCGTCGAAACATCCGGGGTCATTCCGGTGCCGGCAACATCAAGACAAGTATCTCTGGCGCAACAGAACAATCAAATAGGAAAATTTTGGTCAGTGATTTAATGGGATGTTATTAATTGATGTATCAAATTCAAAGCATATGAAAAAATATTATCGGTCTTGTATAATACTATTTCTACTATTTTTTTTATAAAAATATATTTATTTTTTAAATTTATTGAACAACAAATGTATTTATATAAATTGTCTCTTATAAGAAGATTAGAGGAAGTATTGGTGCTATAATGCTTTTTTTTGAATGTATGTACATAAATTTCATTTTTCTAATTCTCAATACTTATTTGTGCTAATACTATGAACCTATGATGTATCAATTTCATATACTTGCAACGCAACATGTGCACAATGCTGTTACTTTTGAGTTTGTGACAACTGAAAATATTCTGAACCATTAATTTTACTTGTGTTTGTAAATGAATGATTAATGAATAACAATAAGCTAAGGGATATATTTTACTTTGTTGGTAAATAATGGAAATCTAGAATAGTGATAACATTTCTTTATTGATCTCAATTATGATTACAAGCTTAAGGTGAGCCAGAACAACAACCTTATAATATAAATGATTCATTTTCAGCTTTGATATTAAGCTCAATTAAGCGAGCTTGCATCTCCTCAACTTTTTTCTACCAAACATTTAAGAAATAAAGCTTTAAATAAGAGTAAATAAGCATTTTCATACTCTAAGTAGTAATAAGAGAGCAACTTATTCCTCAAATTTAAGAAATAGTAGTAGGAAATTACTCTTTCAAACAAAAAAGCATAATGATTGTTTTGGTTTTCTTATTTTCAGTTACCCGTCTCTATTTTAAAACTACACCCTACTTTTGATCTTTTCCAAAGATATTTGGGCTTATAAATTGTGGGAAAATGATCTTTTTAATTTATACTTTTCTGGTCAGTTAGATTTCATTTTTCTAATTCCATACTTGATAATGATTGATCGTAAAGAAAAAAAATAAGACAAAGAGAAAGAAAAATAGGGTATGATTGAAATTAATGCAATTTATTTTTGGGTACATCAGATCCATAAATTACTTCCGTCAAGAATTGATCTCTTGACTTCTCTCTACCAAACTCATATGTCTTTTAGCTCATACTACTTTATTCTATAGAGATAAATTAATGCAATATATAAATAGTATCAAATTCTTTATTTATTTTTCATTGAAAGAAATTTGTGTCATTTTTATCTAAATAAAAAGATGTTAAATTATTCGATTCATTGCCGATTTCTAAATAAGATTGACGATACCTACTAAAAATACGATATCTCCATTGTAGGTGTGATTAAGACTTTAATATTTTTGGTTACATAAAATAATTCAAAAGATAAGATAGTGATATCAATGAATTGAATACTTAGAAAAGTTAGGTAGTCCATTATACAATAGAATGGATACAATGAATATATAAAAATATTTAACACAATGGATAAGACTGAGGGCTTCTTGCATGACATTAACCTCATCATGCAAAGTTATCAATGCACGATATTTCGCTTAGAGCATCTCCAATGGTGATACCACTATGGGTATCATATATTATTAATAAATGGTCCCTACAATATCATGTAATATTTATGCAATTTATATATGTTTTACTTCAATGGTACAAAATTATGCAACTCCTAAGATACTCATATTATTTTTATATATATGGAGAGAGTTTAATTACATGTACCAAACAAAAAACTAACATTAAATTGATGGTACGGTATCTTAAATAAGGTACTTGAATCATTATTTTGATACCATCAATGCCACATCATCATTGCTCCAATGGTTAAAAAAAATAAGATATTCATTAGTAGTCTATGAAACTCTCTTAGATACTCCTATTGGAGATGTTCTTATGCTTACTAGTCATGCATAATAGTCCACAAGCTGTATAGTTAAATCGGTTTTGAAGTTTTAGTTGGACTGATAAAAAATATTCAAATAATTAGAACGGAACTCAAAATTGAGATTCGAATTTCAGTTTTTTTATTTTGTTTATGTGAATTTCTTTTTTACAATAATTGTTTATGTGAATTTTTAATAATTTATTATTTCGTCTGTCTACAAAAAATTTGATAAAACCGAAATTCATTACTGCCTATGCAAATTTATGATATCTCTTTTGTGTGCTTCCTCCTCTGTTTCTTTTAAATTGTCATTTTAGCAAAAATCTCTTCAATAAAGATTATTGGATTATTGGAGTTGTTTTCCTCTTTCTACCGAAATTCATTACACTTTATTTTTGCATATATGACCAATCGGTTTTTGTAAGTTCGCGTGTTTTTTGTTTTAGTCTATACATAGTGTATTTTTTTAGAATTAATCCTTGAATGTTAACAACATTTAGATTTCAGTCACTAAAATTAAAACATGCGGTAAAATTCAATGGAAAATCCGCGAACTTACACATACAAGGACTAAAACTATATATACAAAAAAGTAAACAAAAAAATGATTTTAACAAATAATGATTAATTCAAAAAAATAAAATCCGCGAACACATAGACAGGAACTAAAACATTAAAATCATTTGATGATTAATTCAAAAAATATATATAGGAATTAAAACAAAAATACGCGAGCTTACATAAACAAAACGGTTATTTAAACCCTTCGTTTTTTAATGTGTAAATTGCATTCAATTGTTTTCGTCATTCTAGCAAAATCTATGTTTGTTACGTGATTACTCCCTCTGTCAAAAAATGTAAGAAAAAGAATAAAAATCACGCTTATTAAAAAAAAGTAAAATATAATGATTGAATGTAAGTTTTTTTTTAGTAAAAATGTTACTTGAAAAGATGTATAAACAATTTTGATTGATTATTGATTATGGAAAAGATAAGAAAGAGAGAGTGAACTTTTCTTAAAAATGTAAAAGTTTGTATTTTTCTCTTATATTCTGAGACAAAAAAATTTAATTTTTTTCTCTTACATTTTGGGACGGAAGGAGTATCTCTTTTATCAAATGATGAAAATCGCAATTTATTCTCATTAAATTATACTACTTTGAGAGAATATATTTCCATAAAAATCAAAGCCATATTTAGAAGAATTTTTTAAAAATAATCTTGAAATCAAATCACCTTAGTTTTTTGTTTTTTAAATTATAGAGTAGTTAAATCTGGCTTCCACGTACCCAAAAATAAAATCTGCCTTCCAATTTATTGGCAGTACATGTATATATCGAAGTATATGTGGAAACATGCATAATAAAATGAAAAATATACATAAAAATATATATGCAAGATTTACATGTTTTTAAACCAACTCCAGCAAGATTAATTCAAGCTTTACATAATCAACATGTAATCAATTAAAGCTTAAAGTAGTTAATGATCGATAACTTATAATTAAGCATATAATCTATGATGATGATGAGAAACAGAGCATCATATTCATAACACAACAGAACATAACATAACTCACTGTGGAGAAACAGAAACAACAGACTTATGATTAGGAGGCATGGATTTGGTCCTTTTCATCCAGGTAGGAGATGTAGATGACGAAAATGTCCCTGACCGATGAAAACGACACCTGAACGAACCTTCATGTGTCGTTGGAGAACATAGACACTGCTGACCTTTGGGAAACGACGACGCTGCATCGCCGCCAGTAATACCACTGTCACTTTTGGGTGATGTTGAAACGGTCAGGTTCATTTGATGAGTTCGGGATTGAGATGATTGGGAAGCCATGAATGAAATAGGTGAAAAAGCTTCCTTCAATGTTTTCTAAAAAGCAAATGGCTAGAAACTTCGGTTATATAAACACAAAAAAGACAAACCATGCCAATATTTGGATATCTTTGTATTATTATATTATTTTCATAAATAAATGGATTACCTATGTATAAAGAAATCAAGTTTGTTTGGAAGTCTTAGCTCAACTGGCAGAAAATGTTAAAATTGTTAAACCGAACGTTCTGAGTTCGAATCACGGTCACTTCACTTGTAAGTTTATTGGTGGCTTTGTCATAAAAAAAATCAAGTTTTATTTTAATACTTTGTATGTGTAATTGATCAAATATTCATTTATGATTAATTATATTCTTTTAATATTATTCGTACCGCCATCATCTCATCTATTCATTTATTTTCTTTCTTTCTTTTAAAATTGTTATTTTTATTATTATCGATCGTTGGATGAAGAGTAGTGCATTGGGCCAAATAAGAAGAGCAGTAGAAGATCTGTTTCCGATTTATTGATCACTTGTTTGTCTCTTATATGCAACCGCATTAGATAGTGGTCAGTGGATAGACCTGAAAACAACAATCATAGGATTTTTATCCCCTAGACCATATTGCAACTAAACAATTAAAAATGAGCATTTTCATTTTTCATAAAGTTTAAACATCGAAATATGATTTTATATTTCTCAATAATTTAAAACATGATTTAGTCTTGTTCAAAAAAAACATGATTTAGTCAAAAAAAATAATTTAAAACATGAAAGAGATCATGAAGGGAACCATGTGACATGTATCATGTATGTAGTACATGCTTATGCTTATTCTTCCAACTTGAGTTAAAGTAGTGCGTACAACTAGGGTTGGCACGTAGGCAACCCAACCTACTTTTTGGAGCCATTATTTGTTAATTTCTGTATATATAAATAAATAAATTTCTATTTTTGTTTTCCTTTCCTTAACTGCACATGTTTAATTTATGGTAATTGAATTTCCCTTAACTCCAAATAAAAGTTATCTTGAATACATAACTTTCTTTTGCCACATAATTAATTATAGGACCTAAGTCTTCAACGCTTTATAAGGATAAAAGTTAAATAGACATCATACAAACACAAATTACACAATATCATATGATAAAAGGTAATGTGTTTTATCATTATCTTTATATGCAGGGTGTTTGGAAAAAAACTACTATTAACGATTAAAAAAACATAAAAAAGATCAAAATGAATGTAATAATTTCCTTTTTGTTGAGAAAAAGAGGGTTGAAGCCAAAAAAAATTACAATGACATTATCTAAAAAGATGCAACTCTCATAATCAACAAACAAATAAACAATAACATGTTCATAAACAATCATCGCGAAGCCACTCTCAGATGTTATAATTTTTAACCACTACTTCAGAATTAATATGCAATTCCACAAACCAAAAAACCTTACCAAATGCAAAAGTTTTTAAAGGAGGCAGTATGTCAAAAGAATGAATTTTTATTGATGAACAACTAAAGAATTGAATAACTTGGATTTTTATGAGTAATAATGTAGATATTTTAAGGTACTAAGGTAGAGTCACTCCATGTTTGAGTACTAGTAGGCCCAATTTGTAGTTTGTACAAACATGACAATGACAATTTGTGGGTGACGAGTCACGAGTGTAACAATAGACAAATTTGTTTAGTACTAATTAGAAAATCAATTCATATTATATTTTTAAAGATTATTTGCACCTAAAGTGAATTCAAAGTGAGTTGAGCGGAGTGGCCACACTTTGATGTGTTTTACTTTTCGCACCGCACAACATTTTCCCGCAATGGATGCCAAAAACAGCACATATTAGAGATGAGAGTGAGAGACATTGTTGTCAAATAATTACTCCCTAACATACTTTCATCATATATTTTAATTAATATATAAAAATAAACATTAGAATATATGATGTTGTTCATTTTGTTTTGATGAATATTTTTAAAATATAAAAATTTTAGAATTTTTTATAATACATAATTAAAGATATTTATAATCAAATATGTGCATTGACATACATAAATTAGTCAATTGTGACACTTATTTAGAAACGGATAAAGTGGTTTATAACGCTATCCATATATGTGAAAATTTTGTTTTCTAAATCATTTAGGAAAATTGCTCAATCGCCCCCCAAATTTCTTCCCCCCCCCCCCTAACTACCATTTTTACCCTCATAAATAAAAATTCGTGATGTATTCCCCGAACTGGAGTTCGGGTTATACGTCCCGAAATGTTTCAAATTTCACCCCCCACGCGTGCACTTCGTGACGTATAACCCGAACTCCAGGTCGGGGAATACATCACGAAGTGCTGGCACCCCCAACTTAATTCGTGAGCTATTCCCCGAACCCCAGTTCGGGTTATAGCTCACGAAATATCTCGTTATATACTAACAACCCCCAGCTCACTTTTTCTTCCTCAATCAACCCACAAAATCAACTAATTCAATCTCATTCATAGTAATATCAATCAAAAGTGACATTCATAGTAACATGTTCAACCCAATCAAACCCATTCACAACACAATGCAACAAACACAAAGTAACATGACTACATTCAAACCCATTCAAACACAATATCTCATATATTCTTAATTCTGATATGTCAAATATAAGAACTAGTTCGGGTTTTAGATACCGAACTGGGCTTCGTGACCTAGCTCACGAAATAAGTCTTATGGGGGGCGCCAGGGGTCGGTTCGTGACGTATACCCCGAACCCCAGTTCGGTGTATAGGTCACAAACCACAGCACTCGCGCCATGGGGGGTTTAAGCTTTGTGCAACGCCTATAGTTCGGGACGTATGTCACGAACTGGGGTTCGGGACGTATGTCCCGAACTGCTTTTTTTGCCCAATTTCAAGGGCATTTTGGTGTTTTAGAGGGGGTTTAGAGAAATAAGGAGGGGCAAAAGAGAAATTTTCATCATTTAGGGGGTATGAAAGAGTTTCTAAAAACTCTTTTTAAGTTTTTTAAAATTGAAAAGGAAAAACCATGTTTGGAAGACTTCTTTTTAAAAGTTGTTTTTTGAAAACTATTTTTAATTTTATAATTTTAAAAATTAAAAAAAATAGAAATAGGTTTCACATGTTTTGTTTTTTAAAAATTGTTTTTGAAAACAAATTTATAAAAGACACACTAAAAAGTAAAATTATTTCAAATAGGCTCTTAGTATGTTTTTTTGACAAGAAATCATTTTATATCTAATTCATATTTTATACTTAGATCCGACATCCACACTCATTCATGTTAAGATGCGTGTTTCAAAATAACACAACTATGTATGAATACATGTACGTATATTCATACAATACATACCTAACATGCATAAATCAGTTAGGTTCAAGGTAACGTTTAAGAAAATATCACACAAGACTAAATAATCAAACATTAGTTAATCTAGTGATGATTTGCGCCAAACTTGATAAGGAGGATCACGGTTCAATCCCGATAACTGCGCTTGAAAATGGACCAAAACTACTTGATATTAAAAATTGTCCCAGACTCGGGACTACTAGGGTTCCCAACCAAAAACAAATAAATAAATTAAATTAATAAGCAACTGGTAATATCAACAAAATGGATATTAATTAGCTAACTTACCAGTCAAACTATCAAACTACCATTCTTTCACGATTTTATGAGCTTATTTTATTTCATTTTTCAGATTTCCAGCTTCCCCATTTGTCATTGATAACATATATCAATCTTTGAAAAGCCTTCTCTCGTGCTACACAATAATCAGCTAAGCAATGGCAAGGAATAAGAGTTTACAAGCCAAACTGGTGGGTATGTCTTCCCTAGTTTTTTTTTTTATTTGTTTAGTTAAATAAGGATCAGCTCCATTAAAGAATTGAAATAGCTCATAATTTGCATATTAAGCACTGCTTCGATAGCCCTTAGCACATCATGTGACATAAACATTTTCTGTTCAGTGTTTGCATTAATAACTTGTGCACTGCTTTAATCTTCTATTAGATTATGTCTATCCATTAATCCGCCTAAGGTTCTATGACATCCCTTAGCAACACATTAGTAAATTAGTAGTATAGTCTTTATGTTAGTTGTTTATAAGACTCATACAATATGCCTTAGCTCATCAACCGAGCTCGAGCTAGAGACTGCTATTTTGCTAATTAGTTTTATCTGATCAGAAGGGCATGCTTATTAATTTGCAGAAATAAAAATCATCATAAGTTCTTAAAATTATCTATTTTCCAGGTACTTCTAGGAGACATGGGAACTGGAAAGACGAGTTTGGTTCTTAGATTTGTCAAAGGTCAATTTTCAGAATACCAGGTTGCTATGATTGTTTTATTTTCTTTGTTTATGCCTCTTCGGTCTTCACATCATTATAGATAACTAAAGTTGGATTAATATCAATGAATGTGTGCATGCAGGAATCGACGATTGGAGCAGCGTTCTTCACACAGGTTTTGTCTTTAAATGAAGCTACTGTGAAGTTTGATATATGGGACACAGCAGGGCAAGAACGATACCACAGTTTGGCTCCTATGTATTATCGCGGTGCTGCTGCTGCTATTGTTGTATACGACATTACAAGCATGGTAACTAAATATCCACTTTCAAAGTGATGTTTATGGCAGAATTTTATAGGCAATAATATTTTTCATTTAGCTAGTGGTGATTAATTAGTTGTTTGAAATTATGAACATGAAGCAAAGGATTTTTATTCAGATGACCTGTCGCGAAGTTGTTCAATGAAGATGACAATAATTGACTGTCATGAATGATATAAAGTAGAATGTGTAGTAAAAATATCATATCAGAGGGAATGAATTGTGCTTTTTCTGTCTCAGGATTCTTTTGTACGTGCAAAAAAGTGGGTTAGAGAAGTGCAAAGACAAGGTAACAGATCAGTCAAAAAGTAAATATCTTGTGAACAAAGTAGAGAAACATTTGTGAACATTTGGTGTATATAATATTGATCTTGCAATTTGTCACAACTTTACATTATGAATACTAATTTAGAAGTTTATTTGATTTGATAAATCATGTCAGCAAATCCAAATTTGATAATGTTTTTGGTGGCTAACAAGGCTGATTTGGAAGAAGACAAGAGAAAAGTAGGACATGAGGTATTGTTTCTAGTAAATTATTGCCTCAACATTATAATTTGCATATTTTATAATTTTCAGAGGCCTATACTAGCTGACCCTCTTCCCCTATAGACAGCTAAAGAATTAGTTTTGATACTACCATCTTTCATATGATGGTTACAGGAAGGTGAGGAATATGCCAAAGAAAATGGCATGTCTTTCTTTGAAACTTCAGCAAAAACAGCACAGAATGTCAATGAGCTCTTCTATGAAATAGGTAAAATAAAAATTTAACATCCACCCTCTTCATTTTTTTTGCCAAAGAGGTAGTGTCTTGCATCGCGTGACATGGTTTAAGAACATATACATTGACTTTTGGGTGAGACATGTTTTTCAATTGTATGTTCTGAAGTTCTGGCCATTTATGTTAAAGGAGACCAACAATGAGAAATTTCTTTGTTCCTCTGGCTGCATTAATATCCACTGCAGATTCTAGATGAACCTTAACATCTGAATGGGGTGACCCAAATGACTTAATTCTTACTTACATAAACAAATATTTTGCAGCTAAGAGATTGGCAAAAGCCAATCCTTCGCGTCAAACTGGAATCAAGCTGCATGGCAGAACTCGAGAAACTAGAAGAAGAATGTTTTGCTGTGCTTAAGCTTAAGGACATGTCTTTAATCTTTTGTAAGACATGTACTATATTGTACTCATATAAACGCACTCAAGAAGAACATATGTTTGTTCAGTGTACATTGTAAGATCTCACCCAAAGTGTCTCAGAATCAGATGGCAACATTTGGTACTGGCAAACTTCTCGTTGTAAGCTCTCACAGGCAAAGCTTTTTTCTTTAATTTTTTAATGTTGTCTTGTTCATTTATATGTGAGTGCTTCCATTCGACAAGCACTGCATATTTAAAAATTCAGAACAAAATTATCTACCCATTTGATAGGCATATTGATAATCAAAGTAACTAACTAGCTAATACATAAAAAAATTCATCTTGTATACTACTACAAATGATTGACACATTATTCCAGAGCCATAAGGCTTTGTATAGGGTTAACTAATTAAATCTAGGCTTTTATTATTTGTCATGGAAAGTCTATTTCCCTAGCTCAACTTGTTGGTCTAAGGTTTCTAACTTGGAAGTTGTTTAATTAAAATTGAAATTCCAAACATTTTAATATTCTTACAATGCATGTTTGCACTAGATCTTAGTTTAGAGACTAGTTTACAAATGCTTAAAAGATGTGAAGCCCTATGTTGAAAATTCATAAAGAATTGAAGGATGATATGATATTTAGATTATTAGGTAAGATCGATACATGAAGAATGAAAAGAATTCAAGGAGAGAAAATAGACATTGTGAATGTTTGAGAAAACAGGTCTGCTGAATCAAAACCTAGTAAGTAACTGTCAAAAATCACAAATTGCAGCGATAAGATGACTGATGAACAAGATGAGTTAGCTGATGTTTATCAGAATTTTTTTGACACTAGGATATCATTTGCATTATTGTTCTACAACTTTCTAAAATGTCTCTAAACCCGTTGCAAAGTTCAAATGGGGAATATTTCAAAATAAAATAAAAATAATGCTGAGCATATATTTGTATATCACTTGTTGATTTAAGAGCTACACTGTTTTATTGTCAAATCTGTTATCATGTATTGCTGTCTAGGTGGCTGGAGTTGAAGTAAAGAAAACTAGTATTGTTACTTTGTTAGCTTAGAAAGGCTAAGGTTGAGAAAAAACTTCCTACCATGAAGAGGCTGGTTTTGAATAAAATTAAATATAACTAGCTTGGAGAGGCTATAGGTGGAGCATATAACATTTGGGTTTGACAGTCTACATTGCAGATTAAACCAGTAGAAATCACTTGGGCACCCACCTTTTTCAGCAATGCAGTTTAAGGTCATAGCAGGCATCTCACGGCCAATCAAAAATATCAAACAACAATATGACATTACTTGTACAAATTATACAACTATTAAATAATATATGTTTAAACGCACTAATAACATTTTACAAAGGGAGGAGGAGGGGATACAGGATGAACAAAAGATATGAAACAGTAGCGTCCATGCCAATATCCTTTCAGCCTCACCCCAAAGAAAGTAGGAACAATGTCGTAATGTCAATTTTTTTTACAACTTATAGCTACTTTTACAATCATGGAAGGAAAAAATTGAATAGATATTGCTCGTATCCTATAGTGGTGGCAAATTGTCAACCAGCAAAGATACTATGATATCTTAGTATATATCCAAAGAAGTAACAGTTTGCAATAACAACACCAGGTGTAGTTTAGATTGATGTGTGATAATCATAATAAATGCAATTATTCTGATGAGGGAGGAGCAATTACTCACTTCGTTTATGTCTTTTATCTTAGCTTCCTCTCAAGGCAGCAAGCCTAGTTGCTAAATCATCATAATCAGGTAACTTGGGATGCACATGTAGAGCTTCATACGATCTATCTGGCTGAAATGAAGAAGCACGAACAAAATCTTTCTTAGCTTCTACTACTCCAGTTTGTTCGCGAGGAAGGGAAACGGATCGTAGGGCAAGAGTAACTATCTCTGGTGTTTCACCAGATCCATCTCCACTTCCATTCTGCAGTAGTTCCTGTGCTGAATTATCCATTTTATGATCATGGTTACCATTTGACCTTTTTCTTACTATTTCAGGCTTTAGAATAGACGGTTTTTTGCTATAATGAATCAGTAATTTATCGATTACTCTTTCCTCTTCCGCATTTTCATCAAACAAATTTCGCGGACCACGTCTTGATTCACCTCGTCTCTTGCTTCTGCTTCTTGCTTTTCTCACAAGTTCAATATCTGCATTAGGGGCATCATAATGACTAGATCGTGATCTTGAGTGCTTTCTCCTCGTGGATTTTGGTTTTACCATCAGGATTTCTTTAGCATCTTCACGAAAACACAATTCTTTTTTCGGATTCTGCAGTCTCTCATATCTACTGGCCTGCCAATCCAGGTCAGATTTATTCAAACCAATTTGGTTCCATTCTGACATAGAAGCAGCATCAGAGTTTTCATGAACTGAAGGACATGTAAAGAAGCCATCACTGTCGGTATGTGAAGATACTAAATTGACTTCACGTGTTCTGTTCTGATGCTTAGAAATATGTTTAACATATGGAGGTGGAATGGCATTACTATAGCAAGCCTTTAGCATAGGCGTTTCATCATTTTGAACTTTTCTCTCAGGTTTATCTGTATCAATCGGGCCAAGAAGACTAACAGCACATGGCTCCTTCACATTACTTCTGAAACGCGATCCTATTTGAGTAGAAGTTGTAGTGTCCGGAGTTTTTCTTGGAGGGGTCATATTCCCCAAACAGTCATGCAGCTTGGAAACATCTTCAAATTGTTCAGATATTTTCTCCTGAAATGAACGCCCAATTGGTTTTAGCATACTACCCTCCTTCCAATAGCTTCTATCACTCTTTGTAGCAGTAACCTCATGTGTTCCTTTTACTGAATCATCATGGCCATCCTTTTTTCCAATGACTTCACAGCCATTTAGTGGCTTGAATCCGTTTTGAGGGACTATCAATTTATACTGAAGAACGTGTTCATCTTTGTTTAGGATAACAGCTTCCTTTTCATTCTCCAGTATAACATCATTCTTTACACTTTTCTGGTTAAAATCCTTGCCGAGTGATGATTTATCATAATCAAACAAATTATTACGCATACTATCACTCTGACCCTGTGCAAGCCAATTATAACCAAATAATAACTTTAGATACATTCTCAAAATTTTATGTATGGTAGGAATTAGCTAGGTACTCAATCTGACACTGAGGCTAGTCAAAAAATGGAAAGGAAATACAGAAAACCGCACCTGTGCAAATCCAGAGGGTCTTGACATCCTTAGTTTGAAAGCCATGGAGTCCCACTTAATTGAAAACTCCGATGCAATTTCCTGCATCAAGCAGACCTTCTTCTCCAATGTAGAAGACTTTGAATCCAAATTTGCAGCAAACTGATAATTAGAAATTTAGTCAGTGAGTACAAGAAACCAGGAGAAGTCATGTAAAGTTCTAATAAAATAAAATAAAATAAATGAATAATCACCTCTTGATTGACAAAACAATCTATGGAGCTCCCATATCTCTCCTGAAATATTTGCCTAAGGTCACGTAACTCTGGTAAATCGGAAAATCTTGCAGCAGCAAACATCAAAGATGATACTGGCACCCTACATTCCTCAGGACAGCCACTGTAAAAGAAATGGAACCAATTATATAAATATTCTGATTTTTAAGGAAAATTATAAAAAGGCTATTTACTCATTATAATTTTGTTATATGTGTATTCTAGCAATCTAGCTTATAAGTGTCCACAAGCAATTCATATCTGTGTCATGACTCATAACTAATTATTTTTGGTCTTTACGATATGTCTCTATACTATGACATTAATTTTCAATTTGGTAAAGTACAAAAAAAAGCTTATTCTTGGCATGAGCACTAACATAACTAATTACCTTAACTTTTGCATGACTGAGAGATGTTTCAACACAAGTTCACATGATTTCTCCACAAAACCATAACAAGATGATAGCATCAACTCAACCAAGAGTCCTTCAGCCTGTTAATTTGACCACATTGCAACGAAACGAAAACAAAACTTATTGAGATAATTTCATGAAATAAACATACGGAGTAATTAATTGGTACAATTAAAACTAATACTAAGTCTCAAATAAGCAAAACCCTAACATAATTAAAAAGTACAGAAAAAAAGAAGGAATTTACCCTTCCGTAGGCATTGATATCTAAACCACTATGAAGAAGATCAGCAATATCTTTCTTGAGAAACTTCTCAGTAGCTCTTCTCTTTCTCCTAATCACTTCAATACGATTTTTGGTCAATTTGATCAACGATTTACTGAAAAACAATAACAAAAGAAGAGAACACATACATACACGTATCAGATAAATAACAACAAGAACAGAGAAACAAAAAAGCAAAAAATGCAATGAAAGCACGGGGTGAAGGTGAACTTACCATTTTGCGGCGAAGCTTCTGCCAAGTAGTCCATCTAACATTGTGAAAAATCTGGACTCAAATGTTTTGACTGAGTGAGATATATTTGACTCGGATTCTCAAAATGCGAAGTTGGCCATTGATGTTTTGATGAAAGGTTTCGTCAGAGTCAGAGAGTAACAGTAATACAATTGAAGAAGAAGAAAATGAAGGAGCGAAAATGTAATAATGATTTTTAAAAATATTTGGAAATTAAGAAGAGGAGTACTGTTTATTTTTTTTTCTGGTGAAAGGAGTACTATTTCTATTTGTGAAGGAGGTTAAACTTCAACTACTACTACGCAACGATAAGAAAAGTGAACGTTAGAGGGGAGGGGTATTTTTGGGAGTGACTATGCCGTTGTTATAAAGTAAACTTTAGCTATCAAATATGGGCTGGGCTGGCCCAATGGGTTTGGTTATTTTGGGTTCGGTCCGATTGATTTTTTCAGTTGTTTATAGACTTGTCTCTTGTCTCCTTCCTCCTCACTCATTTTCTTTCTTTTTTTTTTTTTCTTCTTTTCTTTTCTTTTTTCCTTTCACAGATCCTCACTCTCTATCTTCTCTTTAGTCTCACGCTCTCAGTTCTCACTTAACCTCCCTCACTCATTATTTACAATAATAAAAACTGTAGATGTTGTTCTAACACAAACACTTAATCTTCGTTTCTTCTTTCTCACCAGTCACCACTATTATTTACATAAATGTTTTTCCTCTATTTTATAATTTTTATGTTAGATCTGGTGCTATTTCATCTTCATGGATCTGTGTTATTTCCTCTTTATCTTGCTGAATTTAGTGTTATTTTCTTTTATTTGTGTTTGTTTTTTCTAGATTTTTCATGAATCTCCATGAATATGTTGTTTCTTGCGGATTTTATTGTTGATTTGCCTTTAAATTTTCCTATGGATTATACGACCAAAATTATTATAACTTTTAGGGATTAATTTCAAAAAACTAAACATAACAGGACTAAAATAAAAAATACAGAAACTTACATGGACCAATTGATTGACCAGGGTTTTTTAAGAACAAAAAAAAAAGTCTATTTGAAGACTTTCTTCATCACAAAGGAGAGATTGGAAAATGTTACATTTTTGTCTCTCTTCTCTCACTCACTTCACCTATACCAAACAGAAGAGATTCTTGCATATCTCTCTCTCTGCAATTTTGTAAATAATTTTATAGAGTTAAAAGTACTTCACCGATCAAGCTCCTCAAGCCTCTTTGATAGAGATCTCTCTTTCCTCATCAGATATTGTGCAATATGAAATTCATTCGTTAGTTCCTCCTCTTCCACCAGAGGTCATGCTACCATAAATCATACAATCTGCGGTTAATGTTCAAGATTTTTCTCCGTTGGAAATAGTACAATTCGTTGAGGTTATACAATATGCTTCTCCACTGCCACGGTGCCCATGGTTGATTCTCACATTGGTGGCGCGGCCAATTTGAGTGTCTTCTTCATCATAATGTATATAAACAATTGTGCAAATCACACATTTTCTCATAATAATGTGTGTTTTCCAGCTTTGTTTGGTCGATTCTCTTGTCGACCTCATCAAAATCCTTAATTTTAGCCCAATTTCTTCAATGTGAGTTTTCTTATTTTTCATTATTTTCATCTAAGCCATGTTTGTGCTCCCAAAAGCTGAAGTAAATATAGGCTTAGATGAAAATAATGTGAAATAAGTAAACTTATGTCGAAAAAGTCGGACCAAATAAATGATCTTGATCAAGAGATTGAAAAGAGAACTTGCCAAGTAGAGCTTCCAAAGCACGCATTATGAGAAAATGTGTGTTTTGCACGGTTGTTTATATACATTATGATTAGCATGAGAAAGACACTCACATTAGCCGCCACCAATGTGAGAATCAGTCATGAGCGCCTCTGTGGCGGAGAAAAAGCAGAACTTCAACAGATTGTACTATTTCTTGCAGAGGAGCTTGAACATAAACAACAGATTGTATGACTTCCGGTAGCACGAGCTCTAGTGGAAGATGAGGAGCTTGCAAATGAATTTCATGTTGCACAATCTCTGGTAGAGAAATATCTCTGTAAGAGACTAATTAGAAAATAAATTCACATAATTTTTTTAAAGATTATTTGCACCAAAAGTGAGTGAGTTGAGCGGAGTGGCCACATTTTGATGTGTTTTACTTTTCGCACCATACAACATTTTCCACAAAAAAAAAAATTCCCGCAATATATATTACATTAGTATAAATTATTCGTGCTCGTTAATTTTTACTTATTACTTATAAAAATATAAATTGTTTTTGATTAAAATATAAGTTTTTATTAAAATTATTTTAATAATAATTAAATTTAAATGTACATGTTTTTTATAATAAATTTGAAGCTATATTTCTTAACTTATTTTTAACGGTGTATATAATATTTTAGAAAATAAAATTAAAATACAGAGACTAAAACAAAAAACACGCGAACTTACAGAGACTATTTGATTATTTAAGCAAAAAAATAATTATATTGAATGATATCTTGAAGTTGTTTGTATCCCATGTAATACCCCGTATGTTTCTAAATGGTATCTTGAATATGTGTGTATCTCATGTGTTTTCTTATAAATATTTTAAGAAAAAATAATTATATTAAATGGTATCTTGAAGGTGTTTGTATCTCGTGTGATATTCCACAGACACTTTGCATGGATAATTTAATTACTTGATTTAACTCCTAAGTTTCACAATTGTTCGATTTTAGTCACATAAATTTCAATTGTTCGATTTTGGCCCTTAAGTTAACTATGTTTTGCATTTCCCAACCCTTTTAACTTTTTTTAAATAAAAATTACTTAGGTAGTATTTTAAAAATAAAATGAGTTTCTTTACTAATAAGGGTACACTTATTATGAGACAAAAGAAAAATAATAATAAATAAAAGTAATTTATTTGAAAAAAAATTAATAAGTATTGTCTTAATATTCTAAAGAGAGAAATAATTTTAAAAAAAAAAAGCTTAAAATGAACACCTATTGTGAGACGAAAAAAGTACTTTTTAAACTACGGTAGGGATGAGAGAGTGAGAGAATGACGTTTGCCGAATTAAAAAAAGTTATTTCAAGAGCATAAAGAAAAAAAAATTAAAGAAATTGAAAGCCACTTAATTTTTATGAGATAGGAGTATTCGTTTTTTTTTTTATAAGTAATGTTAGTTGTTATCGAATCCTTAACCTGCAACTCTTTTAAGCATTAACTTTATTTTAACTAATTGAACTACTCATCCTCATCGGCTCATCCTGAGATAAAGAGTGTTGAGAATTGGTCTAAAAAATTGTTTGTGAAATCCAGCATTTCTCGAAGAAAAAAAAATATAAGCAAAAGAAAATATCTATTAACCATTCCGCAGATTGAGCTAGTAAAAGTCTTCAATATGAAAAAGAAAAACTTGTATATCTTACCAAACACCGTCCACAAAACAATGTTGAATATTTAGTCAAAAAAAAAAACAATGTTGAATAATATACATCTACTTTTTAAAAAGATAAGCAATTTGCCAAAAAAAAATTGCACTTTCTAAACTTCGATTGTGCAGGTCAAATTGATAATTCATTAATCAATCACAATATATAAATCCATATTTAAACACACCAAATAGTCACTATTACTAACAATTAAAACAAAGGTTAAATAAACAATTTAAGAATCATCTAAAAAAACATTATAGATGATAGTAAGAAAGAATAATTCAAGAAACAGAACAAATTAAGACCTCACATCTCATCTTCTGCAGTTTAGAGTTAAAGCTAGCTAGGAAGAATCTCAGAACAACGAAAGAACTCAGAGTACATTTCCATGAAGAATTTATCAACAATTTCAATATATGAAGGACAAGTGAGTCTAGAATAGTAGTGAAGAACCTCTTCAATGTCTAATATATAATCCACATTACTCATCTCCAACATTTCCAATTCTTTCAACTTCTTTTCCACCATACTCTTAGAATTCAACATTGATGATGAATCTTGTTTGTTTCCTCTTTGATGAAGTACACTTCTCTTATTCTTTCGCTCCTCAAGTTTTTCTCTTTTCTGTATTTCATTGTTCAAACCAACCAAGCTTTCATCATGTAAATGTACCTCTTTTTCTTGTTCTTGCTTTATAGATGATGATAGAATAATTTTGTTCTTACTTTTTTTCTTTGCTTTTCCTTTTCCTGAATCCCATTTCTCAGTGAAATCACTGTAGAATTTTTCCAATTCATTGTAAGAGGAGTGATTATCATGAAGGGGTGTTTTTGGAATTTTTTGGTAACTCGGAGAGAATAATGATTTGAAGTTGTTTAGTGTTTTTTGGAAGAACTTCTTGTATTTGGAAATTGAAGTTCTTAGAAGCATTGTGTGATTGATGACAATGATAATTAAAAGTGAGATTTTCTTCTTCTTTGTACTTTGTTTGGTCCAGAGAATGAGAAGTGAAACAAAACAAAATGAAAGTGTGTAAATATATTTGTTTTTTTTTCCTCTTGAGGTTGTAGTTGAATATGTTCTGTCATGATTTCTTTATATTACAAATGATAGAAACAAAGGAGCCATGAAAGATTCTTTGGCCTTTTCCCATTTTCTGTCATTGGATCTTCTTTGCTTTATTGTTCTCTTTTGTTTTCACACGCTCCTTTTGTTACTTGTGTCTTCTTTTTTTCTTCCTTATCTTATTAGGGGACCCTACAATCCACACCCTGGTTCTCACTCATAATTTAGGACTAATTAGACAAGTTCATTTTCTAAATTGTGAATGCTCGGAATATTTATTATAAGTTTAGTTGCTTTTACTTTTGATAGTGGAGTTGGTGTGTACTTTGTAATCTCTTTGGGAGAATGAAAGGAGCGGGAGTGGTTGTTGAGTTGTGTCTTTGTTCAACAATCTTATTCTATGTTTCATTTTATGGAAGGTTCTCTCCTAATTATTAATCATGTTAATGAGTGATTAGGAAAATTTACCACACCTATAATTAATAAGTTGTGAGGTTTAACAAACTAGCCTTTACATACTTTAATTAATAAACCAGCATATACTATATGCATTGCTAGATTTTTACATTAGATTGTAGAGTGGTTCAAAAACTTAAACTGAGATGGCTATGAATTGATTGTTAACTCCAACTATATATATCTTGTATAAATATGTATATCGAGAAATTTCAATTTATATTAATTAGGAAAACCCAGTGGAATGTAAAATAATTTATGTATGAATACATGTATGTAAACGCGAGTTGAAAACAAATTCAATGTTAAAATCAATTGCAGAACTCAAAAGCTACAAATTCTACACCTGTAAAATTAATTTTAGCTCTTCCAAAAGTGAAACCAAACATACACGTATACTATAATTGGCGGTCTTCTACTTATCCCATGCAACGGCTTCGATTTCTGATTGTGCACTTCTGTATAGCTCAAGCCTCTTTGCAAGTGAGGTTCTGCGTTGCATGATTGCTGGATCCTCATTCAGCAATGAAGCTAGTTGTTTCCCCTGCAAATTAAGAAAATACATGTAGAGATCATGCAAAAATAAAACTTAGCTCATTTTTTTTATCAGACATCGTGGATATACATTTTAATCATCAAGGAAACAAACTAGAAAGAAAGTTTACCTCCTTTTTTCCTAAATCTGTAAAGAAATGATCCAGTAAGCTGCGCTTAGCTTCACGCACTTGACAATAAACTACGGACTTCGGAATAGTATGCCTGAGAGTCCCACATACCATGTTCACATACGATAACACCGTGGTAGCTGTTACGTACAAAGGAGTCTCAGTAATGGAAAAAATGCTCGGTTATATTAGTGACAATTTTAGAGACTAAATGACTAGCCCAAAATAACTTACATAATTAAAAAATCAATTTTAGGAATCATTTTTTAATTTAAGTTGAGAACCACATTGTCTAACACTGCAACTTTAGGGACTAAGGCGATGATTTGTTCATGATATGTGGGTTGTGGCAAATGGGCTTATATGTTTTTTCTTTACTATTGGAATGGGATTTATTAAGAACCTAGTAATATAAGATTGCAAAGAACATAAATTTCCTATGTTGATAACTACTTCATATTAAGTTTCAGTTGCTTACCAACTCGACGAAGATAAGCATCGTTATATCTGTCAAAAAGTGAGACAGTGGGATTTCCACCCTTCTCTGCGTCTTGGGGGAGTTTGCGAAAAAATTCAACTGTCAAATAACCATATTCCATGTCTACCAACAACAGTGTTGCTTTCTTGCTTTCTTCTCTCATCCTCTCCAATGATTCAATAGCCGCATTTCCGAGTTCTACTTTTAACGTGGGATACTGCTTTAATTCCTACAATGAACATAACTGCAACCACTAAAACACTAGAAAATTTTTATACCAACTTCAATCTTATGCTAAATTAGTAAAAATCACATGATGTAGGCTTAAACATAGAGAATTGTGTTTACAAAAAATAAAAATCAATATGCTACTTGCCATTGTCTCACTCATAGACTTATGAATCAAATCCTTCAAAATTCCATGAACCTGAAACATTATAAAAGTAATGTACTGAGTTAATAACTGAAGACGATAATGAATTTCATCTTTATTTTCCAAATTTGACTTCAACTCTTCCTTAAACAAGACGACGATCTAAATATGTACCGCGTCAACAGCTGCTTCAGCAGGCCCCCTAATAGATACTAAGCAAGATTCAATAAGACGGCGGTATCCTTGCTCAGGAGCAATAAGATGAGGTTGATATCCATCGGCTTCAGTTATTAGTTTCCGCACATTGTCTATTGATAGATGTTTGTCAAATTGTAGTCTTTTTAGAGCTGCTGGAAATTGATTATCAAATACTTGATAAATTTTATCGCCACCAGACCGTCTGTGGACATTTCCAAGGTTAAATTGGATATGTCTGCTATGAAAGAATTACACATTATACAGACTAATTTACACGGGAAAGAAACATACATTCCATCAAGACGATCTTTAAAAATCTGATCAAAAGCTCGACATATTTCCATTATCACGTACAACTTCCCCTACAAATGGAGAAAGATCATAAATTATTCATCATTCACTGACTTGTAAATACAAAGGGGATAAGGAAGTGGCTTACTCCAGTATCAGCAGCAATAGGTCTTCCAATTCGGCTCAATTCTGTCTCCAATTCAATAATAGTCTTGTTAATAAGTGATTGAAGACCTGGGATCCGAGACTTGATGACAGTTTCCAAATGCTGAAAATTTATACAATCTTTTTTTTACAAAATATACAATAAGAAAGGAAGAATATAGTCAACTGAGTTTCAACACTTTCAAGTATTACTTTATCATAACAAATCAACATACCTTAGATAGAACCTTTCCTAGATGCACAGAGCCCATTCTCGGGGCTAAATGTCTATATTCTGGAGTATTAGCAAAATACTCATTCTCTCTACGTCGAGCGGCAATCATATCAACATTTTTGTTAATATCGGCTTGGGAGCGATTAACAACACCAATCCAAGGATAATTTAGCTTATATGATTTCCCTTCAAGGATCTAGAGAAAACAAAATATAACAGTGTCACTAAAAAAGTGTAATATTTTTTATTCCCATCCATTCCATAGTGTATAGACATCAAAATATCTAATATATAAGAACAACAATTTTTGTATTGAGATGGGAAAGAGTGCTTACATCCGCTGCATCAGTACCCTTGTCCATAAGATCAATCTTTGTCAAAACTCCGAATGTCCGTTCCCCTGAAATTTAAAAAAACAAATACAAAGGAAAAAGAAGTTGATTTTCAGTAAAGAATCAACTGTAGAAACTTGAAGAAACTAGTAATATACTATAGCAACAATCTAAGCCTTTTATTATTTGGTGAGGTTGGCTGCATAGATTATTTGATCAAATGAAGTTATTATGTACAATGATAAACTATTCTCAATGACAACAATTTGAAACTGATTTGTGATACGATATTATGGTATCATTTGATCCATATAGACAACCTCACGGCCTCATTAACTATATCTCTTAAAATTCATCTACTATTTTGAGTGTCTAACTACCTTCTTTTATTTCATGACACCTCACTCAAACCATGCCAAAAAAATGTTCAAGCATGTTCTTTTATAACAATATATATTTTTGAATTATAACTACATAGAATCTAAGTGACATAAATTGGTGTTCAAATAAGCTAAATTTACCTCTTCTAATGTCAAGATTTATATAATCAAGCAAGCTTATACCTGATATTATATATGAATATGATCCAAGTTTCTCAACACAAAATACATAATTAACAATGTGATTTGCTCTGCAGTTGATGTTATTAACCTATATTCTTTTTAAGCATCTCCTATAGTTTTAGCTTTAGCTATTTTGTGAAATTAATACAACTAACTTCAAATAACAAATTCCTCCAAACAATTACTTTATCAACAAAGTTATATTTAACATCTTATTCTTACGTACCTTTAGGATCTACTTCACGGGAAATCTTAATTGCATCCGAGGTGGCAAGATCTTGATTAGCAGGAGATATTGCCAAAATGATGCAATTTGGCTGCAATATGTGATCAGTTGTGGTATTACTTTCATTGATATGTTCATGAATGACATAAATTGAATATGAAGCTTCATGACCATTGAACTGGACTTTTAATACAAGTCTTTAATTATAGCCTTTAACATTTTTTACTTCATAACAAATAAATGTTTCCATATGCATCAGAAATCATTTAGTTTTATGTAGAATCATTACCTTCTCGATAAAGGCCCGAACCATATTTTCAATGTCTTGCACAATGCTATCATGTTGACCATCTGAATGATCAGAGCAAAATTATGTTAGTAATCCACATATTTATAATGCAGTGTTGCTCAGAAACTTAACTAACATTGTAAAATGACAATCTTAGAATGAAAACTCACCAACTGCGATTTTTGTAAGTCCAGGAAGATCGACAAGTGTCAAATTAACCACTGTCAAACAACAAATTCAATGCATGAAATTGATACTCAAACAATAACATTTGCATTCTGCAATCAAACAATCATTGATGCCAATTGAAAATATGATAACAACAGTCACTTTGAAGGCTAAAAGAAAAAAGACCAATCCACTGAAGAGTTTGAACTTAAAAATAATTCAAGTATATATGCATGTTATGAGTTCTGACCAACTTAATAATTTAATTGCTAATGTATATCACTTACCATGAGGGGAGTAGATACTCAGATGGATGGGAACAGATGAAATGCCCTTGGAGCGACCCGTTTCTCTATCAGTCTCATCAGAGATTTCCTGCCTAACAGCAGCTACAGAACAGGAAAAATTAGTAACTAGTATTAGAAAAGAAAATAGCAGTAAAGAATATCGAGAAAGAATGCAAATATAGTAAAAATTTACAGTAGGCAGCATTTGTTTTAATGAAAAATGTATGAGTTTACTTTCTAGTTGTAATGTAAGTAAAACCATAAGTGAGTGAAAAGCAATATTTTATGAAAGATAATACCAAAATCAGTAAATCTCTTCCTTGGAGCATGCATAAATTCAGCATATTCTCTCCCTTCATCAATCTTGTGAAGCTGCAAAACAAGAGGCCGCCGAGTAACAATCCCTGTAACAAAAGCATTAGTACAAAGGTGTGTAGAACATGATTAAGCATGTGCGCGCGCGCACACGCACACACACACCTATTAACATACTAAATTACCAGATCCACGAGGTAAAAAATCCTTTCCAACAATACTCTCCAACACTGAAGATTTTCCGGAACTCTGCAAAATTAATATTAACGGATAAATCTATTTGAACATATTCATTCGAAACAGAATAATTAAAGGGAAACATTAATGTGACAAAATACTGTAGCACTATATTTTAGTTTTATTGAGAAAGTTAATCACATCTCGCCATCTTACCGCATTATATATGTAAAATTTTGTCTATAGTAGAAATTTACTTAATTAAACTCTATCGAATTTGATTCATCTCGCTTCTCATTAATGTTGTTAAAATTACTTACATGATAAAAAACCTATGTAGCATTGACGCATACACAAACAATGTAAGGTGTCGGTGCTACATAGTAAAAAATTTAATGATAACAGAAGAACATTGCATATTGTAGTACTTTGTGAACAAAAAAAGTGTTAATTGATCAGAGATTGAAGAAAAATGAATTGCAAAAATTTCAAATTTCAATTCTAAAATAGAAACAGTGAAATCAAAACATCAAACTAAAATAACGATCACATAAATTAAAATTATGAACGAGTTAATTATGAACGAGTTAATATAATTACATTTAACAATATAACAACAATAATTCATTGTAGATCGTAAAAGCTTTAACATCAAGAGAGAGAGACCTGTCCTCCGACGACGGCAATGGAGGGAAGGGCGTCCCAAAGAGTAGGCATAGCGCTCTCCTCGCCGTGATCGCCGAGTGCAGTGCAGGCTCTCTGTATTTTGTTCACCAACTGTATCAGATTCTCCATTGTCTCAACAATACTGAGTCGACTCACTCACACGAAGCTTTTCAAATCTCAGAGAAAGAGAGAGAGAATATTGAACCAACAAATGAAGAAGAAGAAACTTTCCAATTGTTCTTACCAACTTTCTCGCGCTTTTTTCTGTTATATGTCTATTGACTATATTGCCCCTCTAACTTCCTCTCCCCACACATGACACAACAACTAACAAATGAATATGAACAAGGTCAATGTAGTGCAAATTAGTTCACATTTAATTATAATTTACAATATTGTTACATAAATCTATTTTGTAATTGCACAATATTTGAGTGTTTTTTTTTTAATTTCACTCTCCGGTCTTTAGGGAAAAAAGGTTCTAGTAGTCAAAAGTTCGAAACGAGTTATGACATCAAATAGTTGCAGTCTTCTTTAAAACACAGTTGTAAAGATTTGCGGTTGTCCCTACCAAGTTTAGCATCAATTATCATTAAACCAACAAATATTTTGTGCGTTTGAGTATTTTTGTTTATAGGAGTACTACATAATTTCATGTTTTAGTTAAAAATGAGTTTAGTTAACTCGAATTTAATTTGACTTGAAATTAAATGAACCAACAAATTTTAGGACAGACAAATGTAAGATAGTTTAACTTTTACGTGCATGTTCAATACTACTATTTTTTTTTCGTAAATGAGATGACAAATTTAATATCACTCATTGCAAGATCTCAAGTTTTAATTAGAATGAATGAGTTCAATATAATAATACTGACATTGTCGTTAAAAAATTTATGAACATTAAAGAGAGTTTCTTAAATGTGAGATTTATTAGTGTTGAACTTCAATAGCAGCATTAAGGAACTTATTTTAAGCTCAAATTTGATTCATGTGATTCAAACTAAATTGAGGGTATGTTTGGTTTGGCTTTAAGTAGAATTGATTTTGATAGAATTAATTTTGGTAGAATTGATTTTATCAGAATTGATTTTGCTAGAATTGATTTATGTTTGGATACATTCAACTAAAAGTGAGTTGTTAGTAAATTTCAGTGTAAAATCAATTCTAAAGCCAGAAGCTATAATTTCTAGCTTCAAGCAGAATCAATTATAGAGACAGAATCAATTCTACTTTACAGAAACCAAACATGTCAGAATCAATTCTACACGCTTCTCTAGAATTGAAACCAAACATACACCGAGTAAATTATAATTATTTAATCAAGTCTCAAATTATTTTTGAATTGACTCAATTGGGTGTGACAATTTGAAGGCGACCCAAAGAAAACCCGGAGAATTAAACGACAAAAAGTAGGGGAGCCCAAATATGGAGAGAGAAAGCCCATATTCAGAAACCGACATCCAATGCAGCTAATTAAATGTCCCTTTTTAAGACCAAATATTAATTGCGCATAGTATTTGGTATGTGTGCATTGACAGAGAGGTTTGGAGGGTTCAAGAACCCAAAAAAATGCGAGCATTTATTAGAGTGGGAAGGAAGGAAGAGAACCAAAGCAAGACATAACGGATTCACCATTAGAAAACATTCTTTAATCCACTTTCCATTTAAAGCAAACTGACACCCAATTAATGACACCATTAGTTCTCTTTAATCTGTCACCAAAATGAATGCAGTATATTGACGTCCTAGATTGCCACACAAATTTAAACAAAAAACTGTTGCACCCATTAATCTCTTCAAATTTTACAAATTCTCCCTCACCCTTAACAAGAACCATTTTACTCCCATTTTATTTACTCTCTCTGATTATTATTTTAAGCAAAAAATCACTTTAAATTTTGGTCATTATTAAATTTTGAGAGTATTATATGAAGTCAATAACTAAATGTTTAGAAGTCCTAACTCAATTGACAGAACATCTTAAAGTTATTAGATTGTACGATCACGACCAAAGTTCAAACTCAAGTCTCTCAACTTTGTGTGCGTAAATTTATAATAATTATTTTATCATTTTGTCTATATACCAAATAAAAGTTACAGTACAACAGTATAACTAAATTACTCCATGGTTTAGGCATAACAAACTCGTACTCCCTCCGGACACAAATATAAATAAATTTGACTTTTTTAGTACATTTGACTATTGATGTATTTGGTCTATATATATGTATTTAGTCCATATATGGTCCAAATACATCAATAATCAAATGTATCAAAAAAGTCAAATTTACTTATAAATATATTTATGTCCGGGGAGTACGTAGTTGGCATGTGAAGAGGTTACATAGCTATCATGATAGGGCTGATGAGAATTGGGAAAATATGCATAATGTAGAATGTGTGCAGTGAGTGAGTCCCCACAGGCACAAACAAGTGGAGTGGAGTGACTGGCTGTAGAGTATAATAGAAAGATGGGAACGTTTTGTTTTGGTTTTACATTCTTATTTCTTAATCTATCCTGCAAACTGCAAACAGATGGATAGAGTTTCTCATTCCAGTGTGCCTTCATTTTCGTTTGCAGTTTTTATTTAAGCCGCACCCCATTCCTTTGATACCGACGTTACCCAAATTGATGTTTCAGTTTCAGTTTCGACATTAACATTACATTAGTGTAGAGAATGGGAGGAATTTGTATAACTCCCCCTTCTGACATTACACATGATCAAAACCTTTCCTTTTCCTTTTTAATTAAATTTAAAACGGATTTGCCCGGTCACATTTAGGGTCTGTTTGGCAAAAATAGTGATTAGCTGATAAGTTAGCTTATAGCTGATGGCTGATGGCTAATAGCTTATAGGTGATAAGCTCATTGAAGTGTTTGGTAAAATTAGCGGTTTAATTAATTGATAATGTAAAATGACATAAAAGGACATTTCAAGTCATAATAAAATTTATATCAATTAATATTTAAAATAATTATATTTATATTTTAATAATTTTAATTTATCAATTTAATATATTTTTTACATATTATTAAAAATTACTTTTTATTTTGATAAGAATGATTTTTTAACTTTATTTAAATTTCAGTTTTTACCATTTTATCAAAAATTAAATGTTACAATATAATATTTAACACATATATGTAAATTATATTATTATAATTGTAACTATATTAATGATATTATAACGATTTGCATACGATAGAAAAAAAATTCTATATTGATAACGTTGCACTAATTTTTTTTAACACCGTAAATGTAAATTTTATTACACTCACACATATATAACAATAAATTTAAAATGGCAGTAGAGAATTCACAAAAAAATACACGAAAGCATGGTTTTTGTCTGATAATTAAAGTATAACTGAAACATATATGCAAACTATATAATGGCAACATTTATATATATATGCACGATTTGTATTCCTCAAAAAAAAAAAAAGGCACGATTCAGTAAAAAAAATAAAGAATAAAATGCCATTCTATGGTGCTGGCCATTAGCGAAGAAAAAAAAATAAATAAGTAGCATTATTTACTTATAAATAATAATAGAGGGTAAAATTGGATTTTAGTAAAAATAATAAGGGTATAAATGGAAGAAAAGATGATAAACTATAAGCTATGAGCTGAAACGCTATTTAAAATAGCGTCTGAGAAATAAGCTATAAGTTAGTAAAATAAGCTATAAGCTCGTAGTTACCAAACATGTCTTTTTTTCTCATATGAGCTTATAAGCTATAAGCTATAAGCTCATTTTTTGACCTTGCCAAACAGACCCTTAGCCTATGTTTAATGTCAATACGGTGTAGTGTTTAAAGAGATGTGTTAAATATTTGGAATAATTTTTTTTAAGTAGTACCTGAAAGATTTAATTTTTACAAAGGACTCTTTTAAGTAGTAAAAAATTTAAAGAGAAGTGTTAAACATTAGGAATAATTTTTTATTTTAATTTTTTTCTTAAGAAACATTATATATATATAATTTAATTACATAGAATATAAGATAATTGGGCAACAAATTGTACTGCTATCCCTTTTGGATCGTAAAGATTATTCTTTTAAAACTGATTCACAAATTTTTAAATAATTACAAAATTTTGAAATTGATTCACAAACTCTAGTTAATTTCATGGTAGCTCACACCAATAAGAATGTGAGCTATGAATTTTATTCCATTATTGCAAGGATTGGAGATATTCTAGCTAATTTGTTCAATTTTAAAGTTAAATTTGTTAGGAAACAAGCGAACACGGTCGTTCACACCTTATCACAATTTCTTTGATTTCATACCTCCTTGTATTGTTACTTTAATTAATAATAAAGAGTGTAAGCTTGTTGGATTAAAAAAAAGAAAAAACTTATTCAATATCTATGATTAGTATATGAATGAGGAAGACTAAACTTCCATGTAGGTTGGTCGGAAGGTGGGATGGTATAGAGTTGTTGACTTAGGACTTCAAATTTTATTTTCTCAAGTCTTAAAGCGTAAAAAAAATTGATCTCAAGCTTAAATAATCATCACACCGCTTGATGATTTATTTATGTTTTGGATTACTTCAATCTAACACCAGTACTACATTAGTTTCATTAATTCTGATAAAAAAAAACATTAGTTTCATTAATTAATTTATCACATTCCTTTTGCATCTAAAAATAATTTTAAACAAAAATTGGGTACAACTTTTTCCATTTATTACGTTGTTAGCTGAAGATCCAGTATCTTTGCTTGTCATTGATATATGTATAAGAACAGTCGAAGATCATTCTTTATAGCTATGTAGATGACATGAAATCTCTCAAATTTGAAGTACATGCATTATGCATACATAGCAAAGACAAAGAACATGATCTCCACCCGACAGTGTTTGATTTGGGGGTGTCTTTATTCTGTCCTTTTTTAATTAACAGTCGCTAGCGTAGTACAGACAATGAAAATACATACATTGATTCATAGTCATTGCATGAATTTGGATAAGAAAACAATTTTAACTATTTTTTAACCAAACATTGTTACATTTTTTCTCATGATATTGTTGGTGTGTATGCCAACAGCGTACTATCAACAAACTAAGAAATTGTTATATTTTTTCTTTAATATTCTCTCAAGTCTATTTCAATATAATTTTAATAGAATAATTGTTCACTCACATGGTGATAAATCTTATTTCAAATTATTCAACAACTTTTTTCTTTGACCTGATATGTCATTTGAAAAAAATCCAACCATCCTGTTTTTCGGTGCTACTCCGTATTACTATTGGCTAATAAATTGTTCATATTATTAGCTTGAGTAAAATGAAGCAAGAGACATTGCATTATATGTATAGGGTTGAAGATTCAAATCTCGGTCATTTTACTTAAAGGTTAAATTTTTAATCACTATACTATTTGACAAAAAAAAAATGAAGCAATTAGAGACAAATAAAAGAGATTACTAATACAATAGCTATCTCTCTACAATATAAAATTTTGTTACACATACATTCAATTAAACTATAGTATCAAATTAAATATCTTTTTTTTGTAAAAAAATAAATAAATTAAATATCACTTTTATAGATTAAATAAATTTCATTCAAGTACTTATGGACATACAGATGTGTCCATTTATTCAAGTAAAATGTTACTCCTCATACCAACAAAAAAATATATAAAAATAGTACTCCTCCATAGTAAGAAGAAGGCAACTACTATATTAACCTATACTAGGGAATTCAGGCAAGCAAATGTCACACCGGAACTTACCGTTACCAATCTGGCATGCACGATTATTTGTAATCATTTTCTTACCGAGTTATTAATGAATTTGACATATTTAATGATAGTATATACAGTATTCACCAAAAAAAAAATGATAGTATTAATTTTTAAAATATAAATGTACAAAATTTGTGTTACAAAGTGTATATTCAATATTTATTGTCAAAAAAAAAGTGTATATTCATTATTTAGAATTTTGATTGCTCAAAAAAAAATTTAGAATTATGAAGAAAATACAAAATCTATTTTTAACTTTAATTAATGTTTTTATTTTGTTGATAATTTTAACTAACATCTTTAGAATATTTATTAGCATTACTTAAAAATTTAGTCACGCTAAATACAATTGAAAAAGGAAAATAGATCTTCTCATAATGTTATTTTAGTTGAGCTCTTGTTTTAGTTAAGCAATTGTTAGTATATAAACTATAGAGAGAAAAATAAGTGGTTTAGAAGAAAGTAAAAAAATGGTAAAAAAAAAATGATTGAGATTAATGTAACATGTACTGTGATAACAAACATACACTTAACTCAATTGGTGGATAATTATATGCACTCATAATTCACGTTTTTTTAACAAATAGTCTAATAACTAAAAAATTACCTATTAAGATGAATTAGTGAAAATTTATTACTAAAAAACAAGAAGTGAAAAATTATTAATTTGAATCCCCCAATATACTAAGGGTCATGGAAATAAGAAAAATTATTACTATACTCACAAAATAGATATCACATTTATATTCTGATTAAAAATAATTACTATTAGTAATTACCTTCCACATTCTGTGGCCTCTCAAGTCACATCCCATGTGGAGTTTTCAAATGGTATCCTTTTTTTTTTTGCTAGATTCAAATGGTATCCTTTTGATTTCAATGGAAAATGCAGTAAATGAATTGTACTAATACTACATTTTCCCTTATTTTCTTGGGGACCTTAGAAAACGAGCTAAATCTTTTTGTATTCTTTTGGCACTACCGAGTAAAGGAATTTCAAAAAGAGAGTAAGACAGCTTTTACATTTTCATTTTTCAATCACTTTCCCTCATTCAAATTTATACATAAAAAATTCCATCCCAATCCTTTGTCAAAGCTTATGGCTCACAAGTCCAACCATAATCAATCAAATGATGTTTTTCTTGGATGTGAAATTGTGAATTACTATCTCTTTTATTATTCTGTTCCTCCAATTATCTATACGTAAATTCGATATTTCGGCACACAAATTCTATTTAATTTTTTTTGTCAAATAGTCTAATGGCTATGCAATATCCTGCAAACAGAACTAAGCTCATGTGATCTATTTAATTTGTTTTATAAATGTTGGTATATGTTCAACTTCAAATATAAAATCTTAACTATACAAAAGAGCAATGTTATCTCATGTGATCTGCATCCAAGTGATTTTAAATTTTCCTTTACAATTTTTCAATGAAGAATCTTTTCCATACGACTTTTTTAAAAAAACAGAAAAAAAGCTGGCACTTTCCATAAACAAGACAAGTCCCCTTTTTATAGGTCTTTTCACAATTTGATCCCCACCTTTGCTAATAGAGTTGTTTGTCAACATATCCATTCTTGGAACACAATTACAAAAAATTAATCTTTTTTATAATAGTTACAAAAAAATAAATATAAAAGTGCATAACAAACAAATATATAAGTTGAAGAACTAAAATTGAGTAGTACTAAATTGATGAGTAGCAAATGGAATATCATACATTCAATTCAACTGAGTTAGATAAACTAGACTAATAATTTCCTTAGAAATAAAAACACTAATTAATAATAATAACAGAGAGAAAAACAAAAAAAATAATAAGATAATTATTTTTATTTTCTTTCTCCCTTTTATCTTTTTTGTTTTTTTTTTTATATCAAAGCCAGTCAGAGAAAAGAGCTTCCCAAATCTCTGTGAAAACTTCAACAATGATCTTGTGATGATGATGCGAATTGAGTGAAAGAAAACACTGTAAAAGATTCTCCAAATCACATGGTGAAAATATTTGCTTCTCAACAATCATTTCTACCATCGAAGTTCTAAAATCATTGTACGGATCACTAGAACGTTTCACCACCGCAAATGTGTCTTTTACCTTTCCGTTCAACGGAAGAACACCCATGTCGGAACTCCGGTCAGTTTTCCGACGAGAAGATTTTTTCCGGCGAGACTTAGAGGAATCTGAAGAAAGAGACTTTGAAGAGAAAAGTGTGTCTGTTTCATCGTCTTCGTCGCTGCTATACCACCAATAACTATCAAAGTTTGTATCTTTAGCACATGAATTGAAAGGAAAAGCTCTGTTTTTCTTCTGGGTATGTTTCTTCTTCTTCTTCTTCATTTTCTTTTTCTTCTTTTTGTTTTTGTTTGTAATGGTTTTCGTTGAACTGTTTGATTTTTCGTAGAAACTGAGGTTGTTGTTTTTGTTTTTGTTTTGGTCGAATGTTGTGTTGAGACTGAGCTTGGTGTTTGGTGAAACAGGGGGACAAGGTTTTTTATCGAGTTTAAGGTTATTGTTATTGCTATTTGCACCGCAGAGAAAGGGTGATGAACAAGAAGAGATTTTGCGTCGTGGAAGAGAATGAGGAAGGTTAAAAGACATGTCTTCGGTGGATTGGAAGGGTTTGGGTTTGGAAATGGAAATGGGGTAAAAGGGTAGTACAGTTTTGTAGGGGATAGGGAGGTGGTGAGTGGGGGGTGCAAAGAGTGGTTTTTCCATAACATCGGTTAAATGTTGTTTGGTTTTGCAGGATCCAAATGAGGATCGGAACATGCGAGAGATTCGCATTTTGAGACGGTTTTGGTTTTCCATGAGAGAGAGAAAGAGAGAGGATTTGATTTTGAAGAGGGAGGGAGAAAGGGAGATATAAATGCATGAGATGAGAAACCGAAAGTGGAAGTCTTATTAATAATTTAAAAAAAAAAAGAAAAAGAAGTCTGATGGAGTATTTAATTTATGCTATATTTTTTGTTGTCGTATAGTTGGTTGGTTCAGAAATGTGCAGTGAATGAATTAATGAAAGAAATTCGATTTTGTAAACAGTGCTAATTGACCTTCTTTGTTATGCCTTTAAACGTGCGTGACCACCGGGCTCAGTACATTTTCTCTATCAGCACATCACATTACAACTACTAAAAGAGTGTCAAAAAAAATGAAAAATGAGAAAATAAAATAAATTTGTTTTTTTACTAGATATTACTACTACATTGTCTTTTAACTGTGTGACATAGAAAAATAATTAATTTTTATTAAATGTCAGAGTCTAGATTATATTCATGAAAAATTATGATGATAAACAAATAAGGACAAGAAAAATAAAATAGTTTCAAGGCTTCACATTGTGCGCACCAAAATATGGTAGTAGGAAGTAGGAACTAGGAAATGTTCTTACTGGCTTGAAACCCACACTCGCCAATATAGTATCTGGCTTAGAAATACAAAGATCAAAACAATATGGTATTTGGCTTTTGAAAGACTTAAAATTAGTTATTTTTACCGTTAAATCAAACACACACTAAATTTAATTTAAAAAATTTCCGTATTTAAAACCGTAATGCAGAGGCTCCCACTTTATATTCTTATATTGACTTTTTTTTGTTGACTACATATTCTTATACTGACTTAAATGTAAATACTTCCTCTCACTTTATATTTATGCCTTCACTTTTCATGTTGACAATAAATAATTTCTAAAGTTAAAACAAAATAATTAAAAATATTATTATTTCAATTGAAAAATAAAAATTATATATTATTGTACAGTAGTTGGTAAACACATTTATTTTAGAAGTGATTTGATAAATTTTATGAAAAATAATTTTATCAATTTAACTATTGAATATTGTCAGATTATCCAACATATTAAGTTGATGTTCAACATATTACTAAATTGGAGGTGTACTCCTTACCCTAGTAAGTGCAGTAAGTAACTTGGTGGCGTATAACAGAATTCAAATTTATTATTGGGTGTAAAATTTATCACTTGTCCTTTTTATTTTTTGCTCCAGCTTCAAAACTATATGTATTGGGTGTGTGAGTGAAACTCTGCAAAGGTTAAAACGTCCTGTATAAGTACCAACACAAGAGCATGGGAGAGCCTTACTGAACAAGCACAACAAAGTTTGTCACTTTGCACTGCGTCATAGTACTACATGCTAATACTAGTACCGTTTTTTTTTTAATGTTATAGAATTAATTAATTAATTTTGAAAAAGAAAATTAATTAATTAGTTTTGAAAAAGAAAATCGTCCAAGTTAATCGTATTAATTTGAAAAAAAATATTGAATATTAACAATATTAGTACTGTTTTTTTGAATGTTATAAAACTAATACTATAATTTTAAGAATAATTTTGACCTAAGCTTTGAAAAGGTCAATCCAATAAATATAATATATCCGTCTTAAGACTATCTCCAATGGAGAACCCTATTTTTGAGTACTTAAAGGGTCCCACCATTACACATCATTTATTTATAATTTTTTAATAAAAGTACTTAATAAGCACTCAATCTCTCCAACCCAGCACCTCTTTAAAAGTTTTTAATGGGTCCCGCCAATAACTCTACAATATTTAATTTAATAATAAATTATGACTACTATATCATATAAGAAGTGAGACCTGCTAAAAATAATATATAAAAATATGTGGAACCCGATAAGAACTAAGAGAGAGAAAGTTCTTATTTAAGAAGTGGTACCTAATAGGTACTCAAATGTATGATGTTACAATGGTAGTACCTAATAAGTACTCATTGAGTACCTAATAGGTACTACCATTGGAGATGGTCAAATATAAGATTCATTTTGACCACTCACATGTCAATGCACAATTTTGATCGTTAATATATTTAATTATTTATTAGTAAAAATTATAAAATCTTTATATTTTTAAAATACTCACCAAAATGAATAAAACAAGATCTTATATGTTACAAATATTTACATCTATATATTACTAAAAAAATACGATCAAAATAAGAAAAATAAATAATATCATTTAATTAAAATATGTCTTATATATTGAGACGGAGGTAGTACTACAATTTTGACATGATATGACAAGGAGTACATTATTTATCGGAAAAAAAAAAGATGATACACTAAAAATCACACGCCAATCATTATAACAAAGTTACTATTAATTATTGTAGATAAAAATGTCAAATAGTTATGCCTAAAGTTTTTTGAAAAGCAGCCTAAAAGTGACCTTTTTTGGGTGCATGATTTTAACTAAACAAGTTTGTAGTTTAAAAGCAAAGATATATATCTCTTGTACTTGGCTAGTTGGCTTCTAAATTTTTGAAATTGATTACTATTAATAAAGTAATTGACGAATTGTACTGATTGGTTAAGTACGTAGTAAAAACAAATTCACAATTGTATCCTATGTTTGCTCTATATGGTGTTGTAGGGGACCGGGATTAAGACGTTAATTGAACTAGTTGAAGGCGCTTAATTATGTTTGAAATTCAAATAGTAGTATTATTGAGCTGGCATCTCCTTGCATTGTAACACACCAATTAATAAGAAAAATAAATTGCTACATATATAAGCATAGCCTTTTCAATAACAGCTCAAGAATCTTTACATAGACTTGATTTGTTCTACGTAGTCCCGTGATAGATTGGGACAATTGGAAGTACTATAATAGGAAATATTTATTTTGAAACAAACCAAACACTAAAGTTAATTCTTCCTAGCTCCTTTTCATTTTTAATTCTTTATGTGGGGAAATTAGTTTATGCCAATGTGTACATCACTCAATTCAATCTGAAAATTCGTCTTTCACCTAATGGTTTTGAATTGGATTCAATATAGACATAGTCTCGTGAAAAATATATGACAATATGACCATTTTAAATGACATTCAATTGTGACTTGTGAGTAAAGAATAATTTAGATTGAGTTTTAAATTACTCGGATATTTCATAATATACAAACACATATACTTTTTAAATTATTTAACAAACGTTTTGATAAGTTGTCTTGGGAGTCAATTTATGGTTACTTGTATTTTTTGACTAATTATGGTTACTTGCTATGTATTTGAAATTGATTGTTAATTATAATTTTTTTTACAAATATTGTTAATTATAATTATAAGGCAATTTGTCGTACTTATGTTTAAGAGAACATCTTTTTATTTTTGTGTTCTATCCTTAGAATTGTTTTAAATTTTTAGTGGTTGTGGTTGTACTTATATATTATCAATTTTTTTGAATCAAAGTTATAATCAATTCTACTATAGAACATTTAAATTGAAAGCTACACTTTTTAAACCTCCAAAACTAAATTTTGCAACCTCTAAAAGTGATGAAAGCTACACTTTTTTTCTCTCCCTATTTTCCTGTTCCTCATAAAACAAACTCAAATTAAATCAAGAAACTTTTGAAGCTTGTCAACTAGTATTTTATTGGTTAAATTTCAGTTGGTTTTTGATTATATTATCCATTAGTTACAGACTGACAGCTAGTGTAACAAAATTGCAAGCAAATTTCTTAATGGCAAGCCGACCTAATGGTTTTAATTAGTACTACTACTGTCTAATAGTTAGTAGTATTTGTTTGATATATAGTAGTATTAATTTATTAAATTAGTCAAATTAAAAGGGAAAAAATTACTGTGTTTACATTAGATAGTGTCTGTATATATGTAGTACTCTACTACTAGTATGATATTGATAGTAACAGATTTAGTTCAAAATTATCATAGCAAGCTCAACATACTTGAGAATATGCTTAAAAAAGGTACGGTTATTGCTTAGAGCATTAACTATATATACTACCTAGTACCTATATTTATTGCATTCAACTGAGCATCCTAAATAACTTCTGTTGAATAGTGACTCATGACCAGATTATTTGAATCTAAAAATACTTTTCAGATTGTAGCATATATAGTATTTCAACTTTTGCTAGTTGCTACCATTGCTTTAAAACCTTTTAATCCAAGAATATATATTCCTATAGTATGCATATATATTTCTCAGTTGATTTTGACTCTTCTTATTAGTAGTATTATATTTTATTGGATGTAAGAAGATAGTGGGGGCTCCCGATTTTTTTTCTTTCTCAGTTCTGAATTTAGAAAGCTACAAAAATTTGATAGTGCATGTTTCAGAGGAAGGAAGAGAGAGAGAATTGGGATGGAAAAAACAAATTGATTTTCGAAATGTGAGATAGTTGGAGGAGGACAAAGGTATTATTGTCACCTTTTCCATGTTCCTATCTAAATGGATTTTATTAATCAACTTTGTCAACATGCTCGTGTCTTCCTCAACTAGTCCGGTTGTTACAAGACAAACATTATATATTTTTTCAACTAGTATTTGGCTTCACCAACAAGTTGAATCTTAATGAGTATTACCAAAACTTCCCCACAAATATTTAAGGGTAATAAACCCTTATATTACATATTTGGATTTGGTGCAAACTCGCATAAATTTTGTTCTATCACAATAAAAATCTCACAATGTTTGGGTGTATAAGTTAAAAGTAGTTTATACATAATATTCGTATGTTTTATTTGTCGAAGTGTCTTTTACAAAAGATAAAATTATAAAAAATTTACATAAGATCCCAAAATAGGCAATACTTCGAAAATGTGTTGAGATCAGAACATTGACACGTTAGTTAGGGGTTAACCCTTTATTACGCTCGAAAGATATCAAAGCTTTCGGTCTATTGACTTAGAAGATCGCTGTTCTTATACACCAAAAAGTTGCACATTGTTTAAAACTCTGAGAGTTTATGAGCAACATTTACCCCTGTATAGGGCATCTTCTACAAAAGGTTAAACTATGAGGCTTTTGCACAAAATCAATATTCCGTAAATATACTTGATATCAGAACAATGTTACATCTCAACATCCCAAGTTGATAGTTGGGATCATTTTAAATTTATAGTATTATTATTTTGTAATTTGAGTCATCTAATCTCACAATAACGATCGAGATTGTATACTACATAAAAACACACACTTCTTTTACGGGAGAAAATCTACATCTATTGTTTTTTTATTGTTTATAGATGAAGCAACAAACACCACTTAAAAATTTACACAAACATATAATGTTCAAATCCGAATGACCATGATATCCAATCTAACAACTCCGCCATACATTGTCGGTTGGGTTAGTCCTACCAACACTTCCTTTAATTTCATTAGAAAAAGACCATAGAATCATGAAGTCAAGGACTTTTATCTATCATATAAGAGCATCTCAAAGTTGTGGAAGCTTCCAAATAGAAAACGACACATGGATGAGAGTGGCTCTTAGCCTTTTATTTCAAATGCCCCACCAAGGGGTAACAGACAATATTGGATAGTTTACATTCCATTTTTCAAAATTCACATGAGTTCTCTAAACAATGACAAGAAGAAAATATCACAATTACATGGATTTCTTGCTCTGCCTATCATTATATAAAAAAGTTTCTCTGAACCCAAATTTTGTTACCTTATTCTATTGTCAATGAAAGCAAAGGGAAGGTATTATTATTTGACATTTGGAACGTGACGTATGGTTCCTAAGTTCTGACGTATGTTTCTCTTTTATCTCTCTTCCTACATAATTTCATGAACTTGTCCTTTATATTGGCTATACATACACAACACTTTGTAATTTTGTACAATGCTTCAAATCTCACACGTACCACTAAGATTGGTACAACCATATTTTTATTAGTGATTAGGTAAGTATTTTGAATCCTTAATGTCAAGTTTGCATCAAACATATACTAGTCTCGTACAACAAGACAAGTGCATTAGAACAAATTGACACCATGAATTACAAAATTTGTAGACACTGTCATTGTCAAAAAAATTGTAGACATTGATGCTACATCACAAATAATTGAGTATTCATGTGATTGGTTTTTTTTTGAATTAGAACTAGCAAGTAGTCGGCTTAGAATAGAAAACAATGTAGAGGTAGTTTTGTGTGATGTGATAACAAAAGATTAATTATAACCAGAGAGTGAATATTTGAACATTAACAATTTAACATCATTTGTGAAGATTGATTTGACTCAAAAATAGAAGATTTTTATAAAATGTATCCCAATCATGTATATATATAATGTGTTCGATGTTGTTTTTAAAAAGCAATTGCTAGCTACTAGTAATATTGATAAAAGATTATTTTATTCTATGAACAAATAAGCAAATAGAAAAGTAAAGACATACATGAATTTACCAACCCTTTTTCTTACCCTAAACAACTTCTTTTTCCACACCCTTATCATGACTAATCTGTTTCTCGTTAATATTATCATTATATTTTTCATCATCCTTAACAAAGAGACTTTCCATTTCTTCTAATGTCTTACCTTTGGTCTCTGGCATATGCACATAAAAAAAACAAGTAGCCACAACCATAATCTCTGCCAACACGAAAAACATTCCTCCAAACGATATTTTCTTCGAAATGCTCAAGAACGTCATGGACACCACTCCACTGACCAATCGATTCACCGAAATCGCAATACTCGAACCTTGGGCCCTAAGTCTCATAGGAAATATTTCCGACGAATAAACCCATGTAATAGGCCCAAGCCCAATAGAAAAAAATGAAACGTCAGCACAAACAGCCACAATACAAACCACAACAGCCCAAACAGGCTTTCCTGTTATCGAACCTTCTAGAATCTTCGAGCCCAAACCAAGCCCAAGCAACGACACCGCCATCCCAAATGAGCCAATCAACAAAAGTGGCCTTCTCCCAAATTTATCCAAATAAAGAGCTGAAAGAAAAACAAAACAGCTCTTTGATAGGCCCATAATAACATTAACCCCGAAGAGCTTTTTCTTACCGTGAATCCCAGCAGCTTTAAAAACCTCCGGTGAGTAATATATAACGGCGTCGTTTCCAGACGCTTGCATGAAGAAATTAATCCCAATAGCAGAAATCAACATACGCTTAATGGGCTTACTGGGCCTTAAAAAGAGCTCCTTCCAAACACTGTCACCATTCCAATTTCTCGGCCCATGGGCCGATTCATCTTTAGTTGTTATTTCTTGAAGCCTTAATTCAGCTTCTTCATGAGTAGTTGAGAGGGAAAGAAGGACTTGTTTTGCTTCTGAAATTCTTCCTTTGAAAACAAGCCAATGAGGAGATTCAGGCATGAAAATAACACCAAAAGCGATGAAAATCGCAGGTAAAGCCGAAATCGCAAGCATGATTCTCCAGCCAAGATTTAAAGGAAGATCCGTTAAAGCGTAATTGACAACATAGCCAATAAGAATTCCAAGAGTGATGAAGACTTCAGGGAGAGAAGTGAGGAATCCACGTGTGGTGGTCGGAGAGAGTTCTGCGGTGTAAAGAGGAGAAATCATGAGTGCATATCCGACACCAATGCCAGCGATCATTCTACCGGTTAAGATGAAAAGAAAGGAAGGCGCCAGAGACATGAAGATAGCTCCGATCAAGAATGTGGCTGCTGATAAAACAATTGTGTAACGTCTTCCAATTGTATCAGAGGTTTTACCTGCGGCTAGTGATCCGATTAGAGAACATACATTGAGGCTACCGACTAATATTTCTTGTTGAACTCGTGAGATTTTAAGGTTTTCTTTTATTAACATGCTAGCTCCGCTCATAACACCAATATCTGCAATGCATTATTATTATTATAGTAACAATTCAATTAAATTCATGTTCTAGATAATGAAATGGAAGATGTTAAAATGAAAATAATGATAAGGAAACGATTGAGTGAGGGAGTGACCGTAGCCGAGGAGAATGGAGTTGGTGGAAGAGAGAAGAGCACAAAGGAGTGTGTATCTGTTGATGCGAATTGAGGCATCTTCTTTTCCGTTGGACTCCATTTTTGTGTGACTGGCTGAGGATGATATTGAGAGGCAAGGCAATCACACTGATGCTACAACTGAATCAAATCGAATAAATAGTAAATCAAATAAATAAAAAATGAAGATAAAACTCACATGATTTAATGAAATTTATCAACATTAATAAGCTAGATTCCCAAAGAAATTAAGGTTGTTGAAACATCATTAAATTTATCAAGTTCAGAATACTAAGGATAAACCAGGACCGTCCGAACTTGAATGTGCCGTCAATCTAGATGGCAGGAAATCCAAATTCACATATCAGTAGTCATTCGAGCTAGATTGAACTATCCATATTCAAGTCCATTTTTTTTTTAATTATACAACAAAAATTAAATATACATTTTGTTTGAACCATCAAATAAAGTTCGGTCAGTCACCTATGTCCTGAATGTATGACTGCAGAAAATCGATGACTGCAGAAAATCCAATTTCTATGATATGAATGCATGACAATGTTGCATGCCAGCCAGCAGTTATCCTTTCAACTTGCCATTTGCTACTTACTAGTAGTAATGCAGTATGGACTACGTTTCTTAACAGAAGGAATACATTTGGCCATGTCACGCAGTAATAATGTATCAACTGTTCTAACATTTTCTAATATTATGCCTCCAGGCTTCAAATGCATGTCTTACCAAGCAAAACAACAAATGAAATTTATGTGCCAATCAGCTTCACAAAAAACATATTTCTCTTTTTCCAACTCTGTCACAAGATGCTCCAGTTTTGGCCATCGTTGTTATCAGATTCAAACCACAACCTTTTTTAGTTGTTACAGTACATTGGAGACCATGAAACAAGGGCACTGTGTATATATACAAAGTTCAAAGAATAGAAAGAGTTCTAATAATTGAGAGCATGCAATTCCACCATTAAATTTCTTAATTTTGACAGACAAAGGAAAGGAAATAAAAACAAACAATACTAAGCAAGGCAATGGGTGCATCGGTGCATCCAACATTACATCAAAACCAATATGCTCAAAGGAGTGTTTGTGCAAAAATATAAACCTGTGTAGATTCATTTGATTATATTTCTTAAGACCCTCGAGGAAATGCTTTATGGTTAAACCTGTTTAACAAAAAGTCTACCTAGGAATCTCTATCTATTACAATTTCCAAAACATCACAGGAAGAATTATTAATTGGTGTTACTGTAAACCATTGTTTCCGGTCTCTTCATCATCATAGACCTCCTTTTCCATTAGAAGAATGAAAAGGTTGAAACCATTGTTTCCAAGTTGCATCTTTCTGTTGCTCCAACCAAGACAAAAAAGCACTATCCAGCAAGCAGAACAAGTTTACATACAGAAGCTGGTACTTGACAGGAACATACCGAAAATTGAAAATCTGCACAATTGGCCATACACCACCTTCTAAGACCAATGCTGGGAAATAATTTGTTTTCAAATCTTCCTTGACCTGAGGAATAGTCTTGCCAGCAGACAATCCCATGTAAGTAAAGAAGACAAACAAATGCACCGGACCGAAAATCAAGCCGTCCATTGCGACTTTAGCAGCTACGGATTGTGCAGTCTTTGGCATTAATTGAAGCCTATGACTTATGAATTTTTCCAAGCCTTCATACCTATAAGAAATGAAGGTTGGTTTATTGAATTTGAATATACAAATCATTTACAGTAGATAGCAACAATTACATATTATAGCTAATTAGTGAGGAATAGTAGTAAGAGTACCAGAAGTGGCCAACAGGGCCAACAAAACCAAATCCAAACATACTTGTAACAGCAACACGTCTCCAATCGATCACAAATTTAGTATCAGCTGCTTCCTGCAATCACTCACAATTATTGGTATAATAATTTTTTAGATAGAAACAAACAACCAGAATACAAAGATAGGGGTTATTGTTGTTACTTACAGTGGTGAGAGATAATTGAAGACGTTTTTTAGTTGCAGCAGAGTGAGTAATGTACTGAGCGGTGACATCTCCAACAGCCCAAAGGACGGCGGAGGTGGCGACTTGGGTCTTCACCGGATGAACTGAGAGGCTTTTCTGATACCAATTCCAAAATTTCAGTATCGTCGTCATTTTTTTTAACCTTATCTATCTATCCTCTTCTTCTTCTTCTCTCCAACTTCATTTACCGACCTATTCTATTCACTTCATGGGATGAACAATTTTCACTTAAGTTTTTTTTGATAAATTTTCACTTAAGTTGAAACAACTTATTTTATGTTTTTTTTTTTTTACAGAAGTAATGATATTAATTTAAGCTTTTTTTTATTTATTTAAATCAGATATTTTTTGCGCGCAACTGGATAGATTAATTCCTCGAGCTGGATAGGATCATAAATAGGTGGTTAAAACTTTTCTTTAAGAAAATTTAACATTGTTGATTTCAAACCATGACCTCTAGTTAAACTAAAAAAGATCATTTATCATCTCATCTAAATGCTCTTGGGTTAAATTAAGTTTTTACACTCATAACTAATTAAATAAATATTTTTTAATACTTAATTTTTTTGATATAATAATTTTTTTTGGTTAGATAATTTAATAGATAGAATTTCATTTCTAAAAATAAATAAATGAATGTATCAAATTTTAAACTCTAATTCTTACATATTTACGTGGTGTTAACATACGTAAGAGATTTAGTTATTCAGAATTTGGAGTAAACATTTATATTTTTAAAAGTAGTATAAAGAATATTTGTAAGAAAAAGAGTATATATATTACGTGGAATTTTTTTATCCTGCAAGTAGAAGAATGGTGGCGTGGCCCAATCAACTCCATAACGCAAAGTGATGTTGTTATTGTCTTTTTGTCACGACAGCCTCAAAAAAGTGTTACGAAATCTCATAGTGATAAATATTTGTGGATAAGAATCTCCAATGCACGAAACCCACTAAAATACTATTGCTTCTTCTTCACTAATCACATTACATGCATCATCTATGCACATCCAACTCTCACTAGAAGCTCCTTTCAACTGAGGTAGCTACCTCTTCCTCAAAATAAGTGCTTATGTAAGTTATTTTTATAGCAAAATTTGAACTAAGTTCAAACAGTTTTCATAAAAGTTATAAGTATTTTTCATGTTATTTTGAAGAGCTTATGAGTGTGTCATAAGTTGTTTGTTTCTATAAGTTAATTCAAACAAGTTTTATATCAAATGGAGCAACTAGATAGAGACCATTTATAGCAACTAATGTTCATCTTATCTTAGATTAATTTAGTCATTTGTGAATTAATTCTGTGGCTTCCTTTTGTTTTTTAATCATTGTATTTTTAAATATCACAGTTGATTGATGATAGCATTTTCTTGTTGAATAAATATCTTTTGTAGATGTGATAGAATAATCCAGGATGAGAATATAGCTAGTTTGCTGAGGCTCTCAGTAGCAGTCAAGAGAGATTTCTTAGAATCTGATCTAATCTATTCATGGACATGGATAGCAGCCAGAAGGTAGCCCTCATGAGTAATGAAAACGATAAGGATTTAACAGTCCCGGTACTGCGATTATTTTAACTTTTTTATGTGTGACAATATTAGAAAATCATCTGTTTTGTATTAGGCATTTAGAATTTTAGATGTAAAATGTAATAATCCCTATGATATTGAGCATTTAGACACATTCGTATCATAATGTATATAGTCAAGTGTGTATATCAAAATGTTATCATCAAGTGTATCAGTATATGACTGCATAATTATTCGCATCTTAGCTTAGGCATGAAAAATTCATTTACTTTAAAAATGATGTCCTAAAAAATTATTTGGATTTTGATTTATGCATTGGATCCCAATGATTGTCATGTGTTAAAGACAACCATCATAATATATTAAAAAATTTCCAATAATTTTCAACTTTTGGCGATTCTGAAACAGGAGTTGAGGGAATACAAGTCCAATCAATCAAAATCAAGCTCTACTCCAAAAGAAACGGGCGATCAATCCCAATGTCTAATCTGTATGGGGAGCAACAGTTGTCAAACAGTTATTTCAAGAACAAAACTGATGAATACTTTGATTGGAAAAGGGAAACCGCAAGAAGCCGTCACCGTCTTCAATAGTTTGACCGAAGAAGGGCATAAGCCAACTCTTATAACATACACAACACTTGTGGCTGCCCTAACACGTCTAAAGCGTTTTAAGTCTATTCCTTCACTTCTTTCTAAAGTTGAAGAGAATGGAATGAAGCCAGATTCAATACTTTTCAACGCCATGATCAATACTTTTTCTGATTCTGGTAAGGTACATGAAGCCATGAAAATCTTTCGGAAAATGAAGGAATGTGGTTGCAAACCAACAGCCAGTACTTTTAATACTCTCATTAAAGGATTTGGAGTTGTTGGAAAGCCTTATGAAGCCATGAAATTGCTAGAGATGATGTGTCAAGATGGAGACGTGAAACCGAATGAGAGAACGTATAATATTCTCATCCAAGTGTGGTGTACCAGGAATAATTTGGAAGAAGCATGGTATGTTATGCATAAAATGGTAGACTCTGGCCTGAAGCCGGATGTTGTCACATACAACACGCTGGCAAGAGCATATGCTCAGAATGGCGAGACTGATGAAGCTGAAAGGTTAATATTGAAAATGCAGCAGTATAATTACAAAGTGAAACCTAATGAACGAACATGCGGTATCATAATAAGCGGTTATTGTAAGGAAGGTAACATGACAGAAGCCTTGAGATTTCTGTACAAAATGAAGGAGCTTGGAGTGCATCCAAATCCTGTAGTTTTCAACTCCCTCATCAAAGGATATTTAGACATTAAAGACACAGATGGAGTAGATGAGGTAAGTTCTAATATCTGATAATTTTCATAAAATCAAAAGTCTATGACACACTGAAGGAATATTAACTCAATAGCAAGATTAAGGTCCTGTTTGGATAAACAACTTAATTAAGCACTTATCATATAAGTGTTTATGTATAAGATAATTCCATAACAAAAGATAAAATAAAGTCAAGCAGTTTCCATATAATCGATATTATATATCAATAGTTCCTTTTATGCATTTTTTTATTCTCTCCAACTATTCTTCAATGTTCACACACCCATAAAATTGATTTTCTATATTTGTATCTTGTATAGTGATCAAAATAGTAACCTGCAAATGAAATTTTGTCAGGCATTGACATTGATGGAAGAATTTGGTATCAAACCAGATGTAGTGACGTATAGCACCATCATGAATGCATGGAGTTCATCCGGGTTGATGGACAACTGTGAGGAGATATTCGATGACATGGTAAAGGCTGAGATAGAACCTGACATCCACGCTTATAGCATCCTTGCGAAAGGCTATGTGCGTGCAGGGCAGCCGGATAAAGCCGATGCTCTTTTGTCTTCGATGACTAAATATGGTTTACAACCAAATGTTGTGATCTTCACCACCATCATTAGTGGATGGTGTACCGCAGGCAAAATGGACCGTGCTATTAGACTTTACGAGAAAATGCATGAAATGGGAACTCCCCCGAATTTGAAAACTTACGAAACTTTAATATGGGGGTATGGAGAAGCCAAACAACCATGGAAAGCGGAAGAGTTGCTTGTTATTATGGAAGAAAACGGTGTAGCTCCTGAAATGTCCACCATCGAGCTGGTTGCTAATGCTTGGCGTGAGATTGGTTTGTCAAATGAAGCCAATAGAATTCTAAATGGTACAGAAGAAGAATCTGAGATCGATGAAAATTTCGATAGTGAAAAGACATCAGGGCAGAGCTTGGAGATGATTTATAAGAAACAGAACCTTGGTGCGTCTCAGTCTAATAATCTACTGCAGATGCCTAATATAATGGTAGCTCAACCAGAAAGAACCACTAATAATGGCAGTATAAAAAGCCAGATGATAGTTAAAACATACGACACAATGCGAAATGCTACCTTTTCAGTGGTTTTTGCTCGTACAAATTCATACGGAATACAGCCATTGATTGTAAGTAGGCATCATATTCGCAATCAGATTATTAGGCCTTTACTTGATTGTGGCAGATTAGTGCCAATACATTGTTGAGGTGACTCTCTGGTGTGGTTACTCATAAGTATTGATTTGTGATGAAACACAATCATATTTGAATATATTTATTTTCTTCCATGATAATGAAACAATAGATTTCATTCATGTACTTCTGAAATCAGAATATACGGTTACAGTTTTTGTCAAAATGCTGCTGTAAATTACGTTTGTGAACTGTTACACTTGCGAATGAAATGCACAAAATGCATGATTACAGAATTGTTTGATTTGTGTTAACTGTGCACACTGCAGGGAAATCTGACCTTTTTTTTATGGTCTAAGAGGGAAATCTCACTTTTACAAAGGAAAAAAAAAAAAAATGAAAAAACATATAACCACATACCTCAATCCTTGGTTAGACTGAAATTTATTTATTAGCACGATCTTGTCTATAATTTTTGGGTCATGAAGGAGAAGCACACATGTTAAAGATTCTACAAATGGTAATTATATCTAGAAAAAAAAAATCTTTCAATACTTTATAAACATCAAACTGCACAATTTTTAATATCAAATTTCTATAATTAGTACACTAATATGTGCACTGAGGGAAATTAAGATATTTTATTGTATTTCTATATTTTGTAAAACTATTTTACACACACTCATATATTCAATTAAACTATGTCAAATAGATCCTTGTAGAAATATTTTAGAATTAACCTAAACATGTGATATCGTAGATTGATTTGATCGAATGCATGTGTAAAAACTTTAAACAATGACCGTAACAATTTAATTCAATTGTTTAGAGGAATGAGAGACCATTTGTTGCGGGACATAAGTAGGGGTGAGCACTGGTCGGGTTCGGGCCAAAAACTATTAAACCGTTAAAAACCGCAACCAGTTAATTTGAACCCAATTTCAAATGTGTACATTTTCGGTTTATTTGGGTTCATGTAACAAGGATGACAAGTAGAACAAGTCGGTTATCGCGGGTTAAATATAAGCTTGGTTGTTACATTCAAAACTCCATCGATCCAAAAAATGTTATTCTTCAAATAGTTTAATAACTCGCATACAAAGTAACAAATGATAGAAAAACTAAATGAACAACAAAGAAGGTGAGATGTAGTTACTTTGTTTTCCGATTATAAATCCAAAGACAATCATATATCAAATTGATGAAAATTAGAAGTTAAAATAGATCTAAAATATTAAAGTAATTTTCACACTTAACAACATATTACAAGATTGTAAAATATAACGTTTTTCTTTTCTATCTAAGATGGACAAAAGCAAAAATAAAATATATAAAAGATTGTGAGAGAGAAGGGGTTCTCAAAATGAAAATAAATAAATTTGCATTTAACGATTGTTCGATCGATTTCAGTTACGAAGAAATAGATTTAACCAACCCCCACCCGCCCGTATGCAACAATTTAAGACATATTTTTCACAAGTATTGACCCGAGACCCGATCCGCACCCGACTGAATGTTTCCATGTGTTTGCGGTTATGTCAATTTTGAGTCAAGTTGCAGATCCGTGCTCAACTTTAAACATAAGTATGGAGGAAAAAACTATTTGATGTCAGAACTTATCCTCGACCGATAGACACCTCTCCTAGAAACCAAAGGTTTAAAAACAAAATATTAAACAAAAATAAACAAACTTGAGAAACAAGAAAGAAAAAAGACAATGCATAGGGAAGAGACAAAGACAAAAACCCATCTTAGCCGTACATCTATAAATGAGAAACAATGATATCTTAAACTGAAGAAACATGTTTCATTTCATTTGCTTCAACTGAAACTCAACTCAGTATCAGCTGAAACACTAACTATGTCATCATCATTCTCCATCTTCACATCACTCCCATCACTTCAAAACCCTAACTTCGACAATGCCCACTTCTTCAATCCCATCAAATTCCCCAATTTCCGTCTCAATTCTAAAAGACTCTCTTCACCACCACGCTCTCGCCCCAACTTCCCCCAACTCTACAAAACCTCTTCAACTCTTCGCCGCAGAATCCCCTGTAGTAAAGCTTTGAAAGATTCCGGTGGTGGTGGCGGCGGTGGAGATGGAGACGATAGTGGCGGTGGTGACCGTGAGGTTGAGAAGAAAAATGGGTCGTCGAGTCCTTTTCCAGATTGGTTGAATTTCACTTCTGATGACGCCAAAACGGTGTTTGCTGCTCTTGCAATATCGCTTGCATTTCGTACGTTCATTGCTGAGCCTAGGTTCATTCCTTCCTTGTCAATGTATCCTACGTATGATGTTGGAGATCGAATTGTTGCTGAAAAGGTAATCTTTTTGTTCTTGTGCTTTTTCATTTCACCACAAGAAGAAGGTGTCAATGAAATGAGCTTGTTAGGTCTTGAAAGTAGTAGAAAACTGGCTTTGCATTTGCTTAATGTTTAATTTAACTAGTACGAAAAAAGAAAACATTAATGATAGCTAGCTATGTAAGTAACACCAATACTGACACATGGTTACATTCAAATTTTCTCAAATCATTACCGGTATCAAAGTATCGGTATGGTATCCGTGTTAGCGTTAGTGTTTCATCGAATGTTAGACTGTTGAAGTAAATAGGTTTTGACATTAGCATCCAAAACACTCTATTATGATGCATATCTATGTAGATTGTTGATGTTTCTTCATACGAAAACTTCATCTATTTGTTGATGAAGTTTCTTTATTCGCTACTGTGGGGATACTATGTTCAGTGTTATTACAAACATTCACAGGGCAGGGAACAAGGTCGTGGGGTGTTTTTTCATTTTCCAAACATTAATTTTGAATCAATTGGCAGAAGTTTACATAGAATGGTTAGACTATGATGCCCGTGTGAATATTAGTGATTTCAATGTTGATTCAGTTTCAAGTTTTCTGTGCATTGTAGGTTTTAGTTCATTGTGCACTAATTTGATAAAATATTGCTTTTTGTGCATACTAACCGTAAAATTCTTAGTTCATGTTGTTGAATCATATTGATTGCTGGGTTAGTTCTTTACTGATAATAGTCTTACAGTTGTATGACTTGTATCTATTTGTTGTCCTGAGAGTTGTTATTGTAAGCCTCAATACTCAATTGCTTATGGGATAAATCACTTGAGTTTATGGCTATACTGTTTTAATAGATTTGACATCACATTTCAACAACATTTTCTGTTATGATGATTCTTTTGGTAACAATACATCTTCATGTTTTCAGGTTTCATACTATTTTAGAAAGCCTTGTGCAAATGATATTGTGATATTTAAAAGCCCTCCAGTCCTTCAAGAAGTTGGATACACTGATGATGATGTTTTCATTAAACGTGTTGTTGCAAAGGAAGGTGATATCGTAGAGGTAGGATCTTTGGGGATGAGCATTCATGATCTTGTTTCATGATGTTGTCTTTTAGTTTTTTGTTCCATTCCTTGTTTAAGCTAATGTTGTCGTGCACTGTCGGATTTAATGATTACGACAAATTTTTACATTGTCATCGACTTATCTTTCCACTTGCTTGCTTAACATTTTTAAGGTTTTGTTAACTGATTAGTGATCGCTATTTGCTGCCTGTACTTGGAAATTATTGCATCAGCATTCAGTTATAACTTCAGTCAGATTCTTTTTGTGTTTGATTCGGTTCCTTGTTGTCTTAAATGTAAGCAATTGAATTATTTGCAGGTTCGTAATGGGCATCTTGTAGTTAATGGGGTTGAGAGGGATGAGAAGTTTATCAATGAACCACCAAAGTATGAGATGAAACCCACAGTAAGTTCTACCCTTTTTTGTTGGAACTCTGTTTTCCTCCTATTCTCTTTATTAATCCTTAAGGATCTCCCCAGGGTGTTTATAAGTAAGAATAGCATATGCATAATTAATAAATAAATATTACAAAATGATAAAAAGAAATATGACACATGCCACTTTGCTTACTTCTTTGCAGCGTGTGCCAGAGAACTCCGTTTTTGTGATGGGAGACAACCGCAATAACAGCTACGACTCACATGTGTGGTAATATGTTCAAAGATTATATGCATCATGTACACTATTCTTACTTCTTATCTGAGTTATTTCCTTACTTGTTAAATGCAATTTTCTTAGGGGTCCCCTACCAGCTAAGAATATCATAGGTAGATCAGTATTCCGCTATTGGCCGCCAAATAGAATTTCCGCCACAGTTGCTAAGGGAGGGTGCCCGGTTGAAACCAAGCCGGAGACTACTAGTACTACTCTAGCATCTCAATGATGAAAGCAGCAACCTTTTTGTCAATCCAATGATATAATTCTTGTCGAGCTTCTAATTATTATTCATTATTGGTTTGTTGGGAAAACAATTTTTATGCTCCTTCCCATTCTTCACATTAGCTCGTGTTATTGCTGATCACCCTTCTGTAACATGATATTGAACCCAAACATTAGCAAGACACACACAAAAGATGAAATTATGGACTTGTGTATTCTGTTTTTGTATTACTAACAACTGGTTGCAGTAATTTACCATTTACATTGGTTAATATTGGTAATGGAAATTTAGTTGAACTTTTGCAGTAAGTTGCAATTTTACTGTTTAAGTAACTTTCCCGATCTTATTAACTAAAAGAAACAGACCAAAATATCATATACTGCATTTTTGGTTCTTCTCAATGACACAAAAAGTTTGCCTATATGTTAGGAGATTCATCAGTCATTTGTTGAGTGCCTCTAATTGCCGATTTGATATATTATAGACATAAAAATTGTTGTGCTACGTAATTGGAATAGAGCTGCCAACAAACAACACTGGTGAATACTTTATCATTACCTAAAATAATAGATTTGAGAACAGCATGTATTTTGGCAATATTGTGCATAAAACTTCAAGCAACTTGCTTGCTAGTAAAATATCTTCATAGAGAATGGAAGTGAGCATACTTTGAAAGTGTATCTACTACTACAAAAATGACCATGGTAATGTGAAAATGGTTAACAAGTTACTGGTATCAATCTCGTAATGCTTTTAAGTTAAGGCCTCATACAAAAGCATATTTATTGAGTAAATCAATCAATAGTATGTTATAGTAGGTGTTGCTTGATAAGTCCCTTACAATAACCAGTTAAGTTCATAAAGCAAGACGCTGCATATATTTTTGTTTGGTTCAAGCAACTATAACAAAGCTTGAACCATCCGATTATTGATAACCATATTATCAATAATATTTTTTTTGTAATATTTTACCATAATAAAGAAAACAGGATAACCATATTCGTATTACTTTCTGGAAAAAGAAGATTCAATTTTAATTTTGTGCTGGAGATGAAATTGTTTAATGCATAATGTCAACAAATTGAGAATTGATGCTTAAGCATTATCTACAGCTTTTGTCTATTTATATTTTACTGCTGCAAGTTGTTTCCCGTAATGAATGATATCGTATAAAGGAAATTGATTTATGATCCATTGTGACAAACATTGCACAACCATGTTTTTTAGTTTGAACTGCAGTTGCAATTTTTTAGTTCAACCAGTTTTAACATTCACTGTTAGTAGCAGGTTCTATTATTTTAATAGCATGGAGAGAAGATGAATCCAGTTTTTTTCTAAGAGGAACATTAATTAGATCTTTTCAACCATGGCATTACAAACTGTTATCAATATTTGGTTTAAATTACACTTTGAGAAACTTGAACAACAGTTTGTATAAATTATCGCTCAATCAAATCACGAATGCTTCAAAACTAGGTTTAACATGTGCAGCAAACAAAGGTATTAATGAACTTGCAGTTATCTTCAATGTCAAAAGAATTGATCTTGGATTAGAATGCTATTCTGCTTATGATGTTCACAACCATAACCAATTCGGATTAGAATACTCCATGATACCAACAAGCTTCTGGATTTGTCGTTTAGACCAATTAAACCAAATGCAAAAGAAAGATTACTTAAACCAGCAAAACTTAAACAAACATGAATTAGATTTATACAAATAAATAAAAAGTATTATCTCAGACATCCAAGGAAGGAAAAAAGCAGCATTAACTCTCAAGCCTGGCGAAGGCGAAAGCTCTTAGGCGGCCACTGCGAATGTTTTGAGAAACAAGCCTTAGATTTATCATCATCGATCAATTCAAAACAACAAAGCTACAAATTTCATATACACAAACAAATAAAGATCATATAGTCGTCTCAGACATCCAAAGAAGGACAAAGCAGCATTAACTCTCAAGCCCCGCGAAAGGCGAAAGTTTTAGTCGGCCACTGCGAATGTTTGAGAAACAAGCCTTAAATCTTATCATCATAGACGACATTAATAAAAATTATATAAAAAAAAGACACATTAATCGAATAAACAAAAACATAATATTCCATCATAAAATGATCAGCAAAATATTAGAAAAAAGAGCTGACAAAGTGAAGCAGATGGATAATTTGCATGTGAGGGACGTATTCTTCCCAAAAGAAATCAGAAAAACTGCTTCCGGGGCAGACGAACAGTCCCAAAATGTGCAAATATATGTAAATCCACATCAACCACTTCACAACATTCATAACTAACAGACATAACTAACTAATTAAACAAAACAATCAAACAAATAGTACAAATTATGCGGTATATTGATGCAAAGGAGAATCATCAGATAGGAGCGAAAGACTAAAAAAATTGTATAATCATGAATAGATCATTTGAACTATGCTATTCATCATCATATGAATCTCCAACAAAAACAACCAAATTAAATATTTTAAAAAAAAGATAAAGATAAAAGGTAAAATTCCTCAGAAGGAAGGCAGTAGGGTATTGTAATCATCAATGTTCATGCCTAACACATTTTCCATTGATCTCATCATTGGAATAACAGATTCAATAAATTTGAAAAGATAAAAAAAAATTCAAACAGATCTGAAAAAAATTGGCCTCATAGAGAAGATTAGATTTATCCACATGAATAATTCAGACATATGCTTGTCAATAATTAATTTAATCATAGGCCAATAGAAAATAAAATGATGAAAATCGTAAGAATAAAATGAATATATAAAGAGTGACTCAGAATATGGGTGGTGATATAACAGGATGGTCGGCAAGGCCGATATGGCCATTACGACGAACGAGACCTAATCACAATCGTCACTGTCACTTTCTTTTAATTTCAATAACAATATTGTTTCAAAGAATTAACTAGGTCAGTTTGGTCGATAGGAAAAATTAGGGGAAAAAAATGAATGAATTTAGACTAAATATCATTCTACATTCATTATCCCTCTATCTTTCCTCTCAACCAAACGGACCCTTAAATCTAAGTAATGAAAACTGAAAAGTGGAGCGGCTATGAAAAACCCTAATTCCAGAGAGGATGCAATTGAAAGGGGTAAAGAGGTGTTTATATAGAGGGAGAACTAGGGTTTAGTTTGTAGTGTATGAAACGGTAAGAGTAACAGAGTTCTAGAATGTGCGAATGATGCGCATTTGCTTAACCTGCGCCGCCAAATAACATTCAACCCTTAACCTACATTTTTCTTTATACTTATTTTTTGTTAAACACTTTAATTTAATTTATTTAATTTAATTAATTTGTGTACATATTTTCCTCTAAATTATTTTTACACTATTAGTGAATGATAGTTTTTTTTTTTTTTTGACGAACAGTGAATGATAGTTATTATAAGATAACTATATTACAATTATAATTACAACTTTTATCACGAAATTTTGCTATTTGAAAAATTTATATTTAATTCATATCATGTTAAAAAGTTTTAAATTTTAACTAAGCTTTATATAATATGTAATATTTCAAGCATGCTAATAAAAAAATCATTCAAAAATTTATGAGTTTAATTATAATTAAGCAATTTTAGTTTTAATAGGAACTAAAATTGTATCCAAGAAACAAATTATAGGTATTAAAAATATAGTAAAAATTTATGTCAAAAAGTTATATATATAACAAAAATTAAGTAAGACTAAACTTAGAAGATCCAATTTTATAGGACAAAAAACATACTAAATCCCCAAACTTTTTACAACATAAGTTTAAAAATTGAGTATAACAATGATGTCTTATAAATGTAAAATAAGTTTACATCAATGTCCAATAAAAACTCATTAAATCATCAATTTTTTTTATACAGGATTTTCAACTTATGGGAGTCTTTTCTTTCTAACAAATCATAATTATGATCGATCGGCCTCTAGTAAGCGTTCCAAATTATTAACATAACATAGACCAGTCGAGCTTGCTATGGAACAAATCCTCTAATGGTAGTTGGACATATGGTTTACTTTTTTATCAAGACTATACTACTTTCAAGATAGACCACTCTAAAAATCGAACTCGGAAATATTTTTCTATCAGAGAATCATATTGGTAATTTAAAGGAGCTTCTACTATCAAATTAAATAATATGTCCCATTTTATTTGTTTGAAGGTTCAATTCAAAGAGTTGTTAATTTGGAGGTAGAACCCAATCATGTGCAAAAAACTAGTTATCCCATTGAAAACAAATGATTTAAGATTGCAGGAAGACCCTATAGCATCTACTAGAGATTGAAATATCCTAATTACAGTAGGATATGAGAAACTAGCTTCCCCTGGCAGACTTAGATCTATGCAAATCGTATCATTTTTTTTACTCAAACAAAATTAATGGTAATTGTGACTAAGTTAACTGCCTAATGAATTGAAAGCCACATAGAAACAACATAAATTAAGGTGTAAGCCAGTGATCAACACTACAAAATTGAATTGCTATAAAATCAGGAGACTGCCATAATATGCACACGCAGAAAATTCGGGACCCCTGCCACAGTAGAGCGTGTTAAGTCTGTATTTTCAAATTATATTCCCAAACAATCGCTAATTTCTATATTCTATTACACAAATGAATTTTACACTGACCATCAGAATCTAACACACTTGCTCATAAATCACAACCGTAAATTAAATGCCTGCATTCGCAACACAAATTGGTTGCATTGCCATTCTGATGGTCAACGAACAACTACTATACTTTTGCTTTCATCTTCTACTTCTATCAGGTCTACTTATTTCCACTGGAACCCGTGAATCAAGTGTTGACAGGATCTGCGGCATTGACATGCCTCCAGAAACGACAATTTCTGCAAAATGTAGCATATGTTAAAAATATTCTGGAATGAGTTCATTTATATTGTTTTAGTTACTATGAGGCATTCGAAGTGCGAGAGACGTGTAATGATTTGCTCAAGTGTGAATAGTATGTAAGTGAAGTGTAAGCCCTTCCAATAATTATCTCTCAATTTCAAATCATTAGAACAAAAGAATCTTAGCTCCAACTTTACGGTATCGTTAGCATTGGAAAAGGATGCCCCATAAAGCAGTTCACTCATAAAAAAGAAACCATCTTCATAAGTCATAACATTAATGGAGTGATAAGTAATTATTATTAGCCTACCCTTCTATTAATTATCCAAGATTCTTTTTTTTTTTTTGACGGTTAATTATCCAAGATTCTGTAACTATAAAACTAGATAACTCACCAATTCCTTCCCGGACGGATAATGTTGGTCTAATGACATCCTTGGTGTTCACAAGAAAGATATCACCAATATAAAGATGGTTTGTGGGAACATAGACACAGAATAATTCCTCATCTCCAGAATAACTCTGAAATAGTGATGTATATATTGTTAAATTCAACAACTTATTCAAAGTTGCGATAATTGCAGAAAATCTTCATCAATTAAAACTAAACATGCTTTGTCTAATACAATACATCAAATGCTTATCTATAGAGACCCATGACTCCAAACTATTGATCTCAAGTTATCATCCAGAACACAATTTTAATGAGGATTCAGAAAAGTGCCAACTGACTATTAAGTACACTAGCCTTCTAAACAATATAAACTTTTGCAATATTATATGGCTTTAGAGATAACCAACCAAGAAAAAAGAACATCAAATTAAAAGGCTACATGGAAACCAACAAGCATCAACTATGTGCCTACAAGAACAATTAGTGATAACAATATGGACCTGTGTAAAACCCAAACAACACAGCTCACTATACTATCATTACACAAGAGTGCAAGACTTAACAGAATAGTCCAAAACTTGGCCCACTGTTTGACTATGAGCACTAACAAACACAATGACATTCATAGAAAGACTGAAACACCAATTTAAGGCATTAAAAAAATAAAACTCTGAACTTATGAAGTGCGAAATGTAGAAATATTTCAGAAACCTGAAGGACAACAGATGAGGTGATGAATCCAAATGCATATTCACCAACACGTGGATGACGAATGATAGCTACTTCTTTGAAGGCTTGTGAATTTTGATCTGTGGAAACACATACATATGTTAACATAAACAGTTCTTACCCAACATTAACATCACAAAAAAGAGTAAAATGTTAAAGAAAAATATGTTTTGCAAACACACCTGGTGAAATAGCAGCACTAATCTGCTTAGAGGCATTATAGATATGACGAACAAGAGGCATTCGCTTGATAAACCACTCCCCAAGTCCCAGGACAGATGCACCCAGCCATGATGACATGAAAACCCCAACCAAGAAGATGAAGGTAATGGAAGTTATGAATCCAAGACCTGACCAAGAAGTGTAAGCAATTACTTCAACATGTGCAATGCTACCATGACATCCAGTAAGTGGCCTAATAGGTTAGAGACAGACAACAAAATCCAATAACATTTCTATTTTACATGTAGAAATTTGCATAACTTTTTCCGTTCTATTGCATATTTCTACTTCCAATAACTCCCAAATACAAAAAAAAAAAAAAAAAAAAACGAAAAACCCTAAATAAAACAAGTATTAAACATATAGGACCCAATAAAATTGAATAGCCATACTGTCCCGACCTTATCGGAAAAATAGTAAAGTTGTGTATAAAATAGAAGTACTTACCAAAGATGTTGATTCCAAGTTGAACATATATTGGAGAGAAAAAACCCGTCCACGAAATGAATGAACCACCATGTTATGTAGAAGGTGATT